>JAWNOT010000100.1:4020000-4620000 GCA_035045825.1 Drosophila eohydei
AAATAGAAGTTTAAGTTTTTTAAAGAAAAACCTAGAATATTTTGAGCAAGCATTATATTTTCATATATGTTAAGAATTCTTCAAGCACTCGAAACAGTTATCAAAAATTTATGTATATTAAATTTATATATACTTATCTAAAGATACTTAAGTTCTTAAAATAAGACTTATGAACTTCGATTGAAGCTCAACTTGAGTTAAAAAATCTTTACTAAACTTGGTCAAAAATAAAAACGACTTAAATTTAAGGTTTTAGCTTAAATATTCTAAAACTATCTTTTGTAGTACTTCAATGAAATCCTAAGTCTTAAAAAATATTGCCTAAAAATGATTAATAAATCATTTAAAATTAGAAATGCTGCAAATTTTTTAAAAGTTATTGAATTATGATATTCTATATATTATATTTAGAAAAATTCCAGCTGAAAAAAAAAACTAAATTTTAAGCACAAGATACCTTAATTTTGTTCAGTGTATGCATGTGTGTGTGCTTTGAAGGCATAGGGCGGGGCGTTGGCTAGCTGCTTGCCAGCCCGACGCCTGCCTAATGTGACTGACCTAAATAGTGCGACGGTTGGTTGGCACTGTGCCTGCCCGTAACTGCCACAGCTTAAATGAATGTGTGTGCGTGTGTGAATGTGTGTGTGTAGTGTCTGTGGTGTGTGTGCTCATTTGCTTGAGTGTTGTTGCTAGCACAAGTTGAATTGCTTCAAGCCCAAGCCCAACTTCAGAGCGCCTCCCTCGCTGCTTTATCCATTTAAATTATAAAATTTCAGCTATTTAGCAGCTTGAAATCCATTTAAATCAGCAGTGGCTCCATCTCCATCTCCGGCTACGGCTACGGCAACAGCTAAGGCAACGGCTCCAGCTCCGGCTTCAACCGGCTTCAGTCAGTAGCAAAAGTTAGACGACGACCCCAACCACAACCAACGAAAATACTAAAGCAGGAAGACGCAGTTGAAGACGCGGCAAACATAATGCTCAGCAGCAGCAGCCACAGGAACAACAAGTGAATAGTGCCCCACTAACAGTTACCCTGTTAAAACATACACTGAGAGAAAGACGAGCTAACAAAATCATGCCATTTAAAGTCTCTCACAAAAGTCTCTCAACAAATTGTTTCGTAACTAAATTTGGAAGTTAAGGCAGGAATATTGAAAGAAAAACATATATTCATTCTGCTTATGGAAAGAAATCAGGAATATATATTTCAAATTTAAAGTTTTAGATCTCAGTCACACAGAGCTGGCTAAGATCTAAAAGTAAAAAATACGGCTATATATTTAAAATAACTATATAATATATAATACATAAAAATAACTGTATATTATATATATATATATATATATATATATATATATATATATATATATATATATAACTAATTTTTTATATCGGCTCCTGCTTCATTATTCCACAGGCTTCTTCTCGGCGTAAGAGAGGAAAAAATCAAATTAACTTAATTGGTAGAATATTATTTGAGTACACCTTGTATGCATGTGCACAAATATTATATATTAGAGATATAAAAAACATATTTTCCAAAATTTTAAATCTTAAAAAGTTTTGAAAATAAATATAAAAACTTTTCCAACTTTTCTAACCTCTGCAAAGATGTTCCGAATCTTAAGTTTTTACCTGCAGACTCTTTAAAATCAAATCTCTATATTCATTCTGTATTCCAAAAATTGCGTTTGGAATTTTGTGGATCTACTTTACAATTATGAAATTTTATTTATAATTAATGGAGACTGGCAAGCCTACTTTTGAGACATTTAAATATGTAAGCCAGAGAGATAGATAGATAGAGACACATTAAGACAAATTTGCACTTCCTTCTAGCTTTTCTCTCTGACAAAGTTTTTTAAGCATAAATAAATAATGCATAAATAAGGAATATACCCTATTCACTTTGAATGGGCACAGGGTATAACAGCAACAGCAACAGCAACAACAGGAAGCAGTTTGCCCATTTTCATCGCATTGAAGCATTTCATATGACAGACAGACCAACAGCCACACACACACACACACACAGACTCAGACACACACAAGCAGACAGACGGGCAGGCAGACGGACGGGCAGGCATATAGCACTTACATATGTACATCCATCCATCCACTCTATCTATATGTCTGGCTGTGCGTTTATTAGCTCCTTTCGTTGATATGCTCATGCCGTGCTCGCTCGTTTGTCTTTCAGCGCGCACACACACACACACACACACACACACACACACAGATACCGTAACACCCCCGCAACATGGTCTTGCGGCGCCGCCCGGACTCCACTGCGTGCCTGGCATTTGTAATTGGCCAGCATGGCGGCCACGTTGCGGATTTATACGTCCACTTATCAACAGCAGCAGCAACAGCAGCAGCAGCAACAGCATCAACAGCAGCCGCTTCCCTTGCTCAAGCTTCATCTCGTGCTCCATCTACAGCTGCAGCTTCTCTTTATTGTTCATTGGTTGCAAGCAAAAGTGTTCAATTGCCAAGTGCCGCTTGTGGCAATTGTTGTTGCCGCTGCTGCTGCTGTTGCTCCTTGAGAGACACACACACGCCGCCCATATGCTTGAACGTATTTTGTTTCCACAGCCATTTGCCTATTTATAGTTGAAGTATTTATTGTTGCTGTGCCACTCGTGGCATGCTCAAGTAGCCACTCATGGGAGCACTTTAATTGCCTTCAATAGCCTGGCTATAGCCTGGCTGGCGTCTTCTCCATTCAACACCAATGCAGGCCCAATGTCACGGGCCACGGCGCAACTGGTTGCTGCCAATTCCGATTGCAACTCCTCTCAGACTCAAACCCTTCGTTTCTTTCAGCCATACACAACTGGCATGGCGATGTGCGTTACGGCCTGGCCCTGGATGTGGGCGATTCCGTGGACATCGTCGAGGAATGCCGGCATTGGTTTCGCGGCTCCTGTCCACGCAAGTCCCGTGCCGTGGGCATCTTTCCCAAGACCTACATACACATCAAGGATCTGTCGAAGATCGATCCGGTCGTGGCCGAGTGCACGCAAGTGCTGCGCGAATGGTCCGAGATCTGGAAGCGTCTCTATGTGGCAAGTATATGCTCTCTATAGCTCATAGCATTTAAATCATAATCAACAATTGCTCGACAGGACCGTGAGGCGTACAAGTTTCAGACGCTGCGCAAGGTCATGTACTCCATACTGGATAGTCGGCGCGAGCTGCTAAGCGCCACCATGACACAGGATCAAACGATCGAACTCCAAATGGTTGTGGTCTCCAAAATTGATTGGGGCAATCGGTAAGTCAATTAACTATCAATATGGATGTTAAGCTTTAACAATAACTGAACGCAACTCATCGATATATATGTCCACAGTCAGGCAAGGCAGATGCGTACAGAGACAGAGACTTGAAATCTGCAATGTGTATCTGTCTGTGTGTCTGCCTTACGCAGTGCCAACTGATCATTTTATTTCGATAACGCATCACATGTGCTTATAATCGATATTAATCGATAACTTGATTTCTTGATTCAAACACTACTTGTATATTGATAATAGATTCCTATGATGTCTTTGAGGCTTTTTTTAAACTCTTCGTTTTCTGTCAAGCTGAAGAAAAAAACCTATTTAAAACAGTAGAAACTTGAACCTTGACAAATACACACATTTGATTGTTATTTTTGCGCTCTGGAACTTGATGTCTTCAAATTCGACTAACAAAGTCCATCTAGAATAAGTGAAGCACATGCTTATGTGTGCGCGCAGAATTCAGTGTAGTTCCCAGTCGGGCACTGCCGACGTGAGTCTTGTTTAAATAGAATTTGAATATATTCAGAATTAGAATTATTTCTTAATCAGAATAAGCTGGAATCACATTTAGTTAGGCCACACTGTAGCTTTACATTTCCTATAGAAACTTGGCTTCAATTCAAGGTTTTTTGTTTCAAGAGCAATATTTATTTATCTCCGCTTTACAATCTTCAAGTGTTGTGTATATACTAGGTATATATATATTTATGTGTGTATATATATTATATTCTATATGTGCCTTGATATACACAAGAATGTGCTTTGTTTTGCAAGACTCGGATATATTGATAGCTTTACTACTTGAGCTTGTTGATGTTAAATATTTTTGTTAAACAAATTCCAAGCTAGGAGTGCTGCATTGATGATATAGTATATATATATTTTCTTTAGATTAGATATGAATAGATATAGTTAAGATATAACAAAAATAATACTCAAATAGATAATCCTCAAAGTCGAACAATCTCTTTAAAGAGTTTCCTCAGTTTTTTCTGTATTAATAGAAAATTTTTGGTTTCTCTTTGTCTTCGAAAAGGTGAAATGAAATCAAACTCGTTTATCATATTTATTACAATTTAAAACTTAGATAGTTTCTTTATTTTGTATTTATGTAAAATGTGTTCTTTTCTAGCAATAATCACAATGATTTTGTTATAAACAAAATTGCTTAAAATTACATACATATATGTCTAAAAGTTAAGACAAAAATAGCGAGAGCAATTGCTTTTTGTTTTCGTTACTGTTACTGTTATTGTGTTTTTTTTTCTCCTTTTATATAATTCAATTACTACAATTTAGCTGTAAGTATGTCTCTGATCTATCTATATAGATCAACGTTGCGTGAGCAGAAAAACTATAGACTATATTTTGTATATATATTTAAATGGCGCATCATTGTTAACTTTACTACGGATACAATTTCGTATTAGGTAGCAGTATAAGCATATCGGATCGATTTCATTATCATTCACAAATTGCACGGTCTGCCTGTGTGTTCTCTCCGCTCTCTCTCCCTACTTTAACTTGCGCTTTCTCATTATCTCTCTCTCTCTCTCTCCAAGCGAACAAATTTTGCTAAAGATTCCATATATTTTTTGATGTTTTTGTTTAATTTTCGTTTTCGATTTTGCTGACATTTCCTCAAATTCATGTTTCAACTTAAAAAACAGTCTTAGAGATGCACATACATATATATCCATATAGACATATATGCATAGTATATATTAGAAAGCCTACAAGCCTAGAACACCTACTAAAAAAAACACCTCCAATCGGTCACATCTCCACATCGTCTACAAATATTATTGAGAAATCATTGAAATTTTTGTTTGTTTGTTTAAAATTAGCGCCAATTTAATTGCTATAGCGCCTATGTCTCGGTCTCCTTGCCGTCGAATAGCTCGGCGGGCGGATAAATTGAATGGCTCATTGGATTCATTTCCACCGTCGAGGGGGCCGAGGGTGTGCGCGGCACCTCGTTGGTCAACAAGCTGCATAGCTGATCTATCATATCGCCGTACGATCGTGTGGTAAGATTCTGGCTAAGGAAGTGCAAGATCAAAAAGTCGCCAATCTGTCAAGGAAGAGAGACCGTTAGTTCCTATCTATTAATGATAAGGCCCATATAATTACCTCCAAACGTTGCAATAGTTTACTAATTGCATTGCGCTGGCCTGAGCGATACGAGCGTTTGATGATCGTTTCGCGTGTGGTGGGCATCATGATGACCACCAGAGAATAGAGCACAGCCACGGCAGAAATCGTAGCCAATATAATGAACCAGAACCTGTAGCAACACAACGGCCTTTAACAAACATGATCGATCAGCACTACTTGGGAATCTTACCATAGGAATATATAGATCTTCTCGTTGAGTATGTTGAGGGCCAGCACGCAGAGCGTATCGTGTTTCTGTATTGAGCCACTCGGGCCAAATTTACGGAACGTACACTTCGTTAATCTTGGAAAGATCTCAATCATCGGATCGTAGCGCAAGTCCTGATCCATATTGGAGAACTTGAGGACATCAGTACCATAGGACATAAAAGCACCGCCCAGAAACTTATCCACCATGAAGATATTCACAATTACATTGATGAAGTTCAACAGCTCGCAGAAGAAATATGCAAAGGAGTAGCCATTGTGCGAGTTGAGGCTTTCTATAAAGTATTTAATAATACGCATCTGCCGATCCTTGCGATACTTCTCCGGCATCGAGACCATGCCACGCAAGCCGTCCGTAATCATGCGTATCTTGCCATCCTCCATATTCTTCCAGATCCAATGGGGCACATAGAACATGATACCCTGAGGGGGAAACGTCGTTAGATTCACTTTTCAAATTCGTTTTCTTTTCACCCAATCGGAAAACTCACCTGGAAGAACAGCACAAACGGCACCCACTGATAGTAGCTATGATAGCGTTTCTCCTGTCCATATTCATTGCCCAGTCCAGGCCCAGCAACGTCGGTGCCAATTTGCCTATGCTGTTGGCCAGGTATCGTAAAGGTGTACGTTATCCAGCAGAACGTGTTGATCACATGCATCGGTATGGAGCCATCGTTAATGCAACTAATCGGATCACCTGCCCGAGCATAGAGAGAAGAAGTTTATCAGTATAGATATAACTATTATATACAGCTGGGCTTACATAAAACTAGCCTCACAATGGGGCTACAAATAACGACGTAAATCAGTTGCAATTTGAAATTAGAACCCGTGACCTTTTTACTTTTTTATGTGCATCAAAATCAAATGCATTTGCATGAGTGCAGCCAAATGCCGTTCATCAACGTCAAGTGGCATTAAGGCAATCTAAATCTCTAACCCTGGTCACACAAAATTCTGGATGGGTGTGTCTGTCCCCACTCGCTTCCCCCTCTCTCTGTGTTTGCCCCTCCTGCTGCTTCGCTCTAGCGTACACAATTCGAGAAGAGCTGAGCTATGTGCTTTGGGGCTTGTTTGAAGTTTCCTAGAACTCAAATGTCAATATTTATATTGGCACCATATATGTCTGTATGTTAGCGCTTCTCTTAATGCACAAACATTGGCTTTGGCAGCGAGTTTTGGCCATAAATCAATTTCACAGAAACTGGCTCAGACGTGCTGCGGCTTGCCACGAAAAAAAGCTTGTTAGCAGCAGTCAGAGTTGAGCTGAGACCTGGCTACATGAATCTTCACACAGCCAAGACACGCACCACCCGCTGTGACTCACTCATTTGACTCATTTGCGTATACATCTGAAATCTGATGAACGTGCCGCAGACCTTCGAGTTGCCGAACCATTCAATATTGAGCAAGCGTAAATAGGTTTTTGAAATTCAATTAGCTCAAAAGGTTTTCTACTCGCTTTAGGAACCGAATACCCTAAGGTATATTGCCCAGCCTAGAACTTTTTGATTAGCTAGAAGCCCTAAAAGTTCGATTGTATTATAGCAATGCTTGCACAGTTTGAAAGTCATTGCATATGCCTCATAGTTTTAGAATAGCTGAGAAATGTGATCGATGGAATTATGCTTCGTAGACCTAGCCAACAAACAAAAGTTGAAAGTTGGAAAGTCACTGTACAGTTTTGCAATCATTTAGAGTGATTAACAAACTGATTCAGCCAAAACAGTTTCAGTTACAATTTCAATCTAAACAATGAGTATTTATTTTATTGTAATCCATTTACAAACCTTTTGTTTTGTTTATCTAAACAGCTGTTTTTTCTATGCTACAAACACAGAGTATTTGACAGTCGTGAATCACCGTCTGAGCTTCCATTTATGCCGCACTCAGCGCAATCGCTTGTAATTGTATGCACAAATATAAGTGGCCAAAGGCATGGCTAACACATTTGCATAGACTGCACTAATTTTCACAGGTTTTATGTTCGAATTGGAGAAGTTAACAAAAATGAAGTGAATGCACTTACCAATCAAATTGTTGGCCGTAACGATAATGCAACAAGTGAATAGTATGGCTGTTGTGATCCTATAATGACAGCGAAAGACCATGTTATCGATCACCGCCTTGTCCAGTAGATAGCGTATCTTGATGAAGCCGGACACAGCCGATAACATGCCAAAGACCGCCATGTTTCTAGCTTCGACTTCTGCTGCTGCTTCTTCTTCTTGTGGTTGTTTCTGCTAATTGATGTTGCTGCTGTTAACTAAACTAAACTGTAAATGAGAGGAAACATTGTTGTTTGTAGTTGCCTATTATGCAATTAGAAGCTTACGACAGACTGCAATGTGGAAATTTATGAACTGTGTGAGTATGTGTATGCATATGTGGGTGTGTGCGTGTGTGTGTCTAAGTTATCTGGCACAACACATAATGTGACATATTTGAAATGATGCGCAACTACAGCACACATTTCCGTTGGCTGCCTTATCGGTCTGCCCTCTACAAGCCGCACTTACAATTAAGTAAGTGCCTCTCTCTCTCGCTCTCGCTCTCGCTCTCTTCACTCCGCATAGATCTTTTTGTTTTCTATTTATTTATGTTGTAGCACAATCTAATCTAATCTTTGTCTTTTGTGCACACACATACATCGGTTGAATGGCCTCAAAGCGAGTCTTCGAGCTGAGAAGAACCGGTAAATGGGGCTCTAGCTAAAGCTTTTGTCAACCCACGCATAAATTTCACTTTGGGGCATGGCTATTTATATGTATGTATGTGTATACATATGTGCAGACACTTGAAAGTCTAAGCTTTTGTATAGTCCTCAGCTCAATACATATACATATAGCTAACAGCTCGAATTCGATCATAAGAGCGAGATCAGGTTCTGCTTGCCTTTTGTTTTCTTTATTTCTTTCATCTTTTTTTGAATCTCTCGTTGGCGCTTTTGTTTATATGCAAATTTGTCATGTTTGTTGCTGTTGTCTTAAGTTCGATTTGTGCGTCTTTCATTTCATCAGCGCATATCGCATAACTCTCAAATACACGCACGCACACGCACACATAGAGTCGTCTCTGTCGCACACACTGCAATTAAAGTCAAAATGTGTCTGCATCTGCGCAGCGGCAGCTACTCCTTTTCAAAATGCAGCCAGCTTCTGCCTTCAGCACTGAGCATTGAAAGTTACACATAATGCTTCATGCCCTGCACACCAACACAAACACAGGCAGATACAGCACACACGAATACACACACAGAGAGCCAGGCACTTCATTTCAACTTCAATTCTTTTGCTGCTGCGGCTGCTTTTTTCTTTTTTTTTTTTCAATAAATTTTACGAAAAACTGGTTTTAAGGTATTTTCTTTTTTTTTCGAGTGATCGGCGAGAGCGAGAGGCCCCCAAGTTCGGTTCGGGTCGGGTCGGTTAGTGTAGTGCCACTGTTGCGCTTTGCTGCCGTTTTTTTTTTCGAAGTTTTTTCTTTTTTTGCGCTACCAACATTAGCCGTAGCCGAGCCTGTCTGCAGCTTTTTGGCCGCTATTCTTTTAAGTGATTCTTTTGCTCCTGCCAATTTGGCATTTCGCATACAAAATTTATAGCCACTTTTGACACATTGAAAACTTGTTTTAAACGCGTTGCGGGCCATTAATTTTCTGGCCCGTTTTGCGCTTGGCCTTTACATATTATTTTTTAATTTATTGTTGTTGTTTCTAGTTATTATACTTTGTTGCAAATTTTTGTTTCTGCTTCACACACACATTGTCATACCAACCACCTCAGCTGTAGCTGCAATTGAAACTGCATCTGTATATGTAATTGCAACTGTGTGTGGTTGTGTGTATGTGTATAACTGAGTAGATTTTTTTGTTTGCTGCTGACAACTGCAGCTTGGAGTTGCTGTGATTACCGTTTTCTAAATTTGTGCAGCTGCGCTCAGCGGCGTTCCAAAACCTACTGAATTCGACGTAAAACGCTGCTAACTGAGCCCACCGCTACACAGAGCTGCGCTCTCAGAGAGCTCGCTAGTGCTCTCGCTCTCACCTACAGTCGCGCGCGCTTACACTCCCTCTCACTCACTCTCTCTCTCTCTCTATGGTTTTCGCTCTGGGAACCAGTTGGCTTGATCGCAATCGGCGACTGGTTCCGACTCACAGCTTGGAAATTACGCTCAGATTGCATTTGCACGGCCTGTTACCTGGGCGCTGTATCGGCAACCACCTACAGGTAGATCGCCGCTTGCAACGTTTATTTATTTAGCCCGGCATTAGAGCGGGCAAATGGCATTCAATGTTGATTTACTTGCTTAACCCCGGACCATGACAACATATGTATATATCTGGATCAAAAGCTATCTGTTTTTTTTTCTACTTCTTATTCATCTTATTTTTTTTTATATTGTTGCCTCGCTCCACTTCGCCAGCGACAGCCATTCGAAATTTATTGCTTCATAAGAAACCTGCTGCGGCTGCGCCCACTCTTTGGACCTGCGTACAACTCTATCGATTCTGGCTTGGATCTGTGCCTGAGTTTTGGCTCAGGTTTTGACTTAAGCGCATTGTTAGTTAACAAAAAAATACTTTGAATACACTTCTTGTGTGCCCTAAAATCGAACCTTTGATATAGATAAATGAACCAATTGTAATAGAAGCAAATTGAATTCGATATCATT
This sequence comes from Drosophila eohydei, assembly GCA_035045825.1. Lineage (NCBI taxonomy): Eukaryota > Metazoa > Arthropoda > Insecta > Diptera > Drosophilidae > Drosophila > Drosophila eohydei. The sequence goes on from JAWNOT010000100.1 coordinate 4,030,350, forward strand.
TCTTTTAAACATAACTCAGAAGTGAAGTATGGATTTACTGTGTATAAATAACACAAATATAAAATATATTGATATATATATATATTTTTTTTCTTTTTTTTAAAGATACTATAAACCATGAAATCCGAACGATTTCTTTAGTAAGGCAGCTAAAATATGGGCATCCTGAATAGACTACGTTCTAGATTCCAGTTTGATTGATCTGATATCTTTGATATATAAGCTGAGCGGCATATTCTATTCAACTCTAGTAGAGTTAACTTTAGTAATTAATAATAATACCATTACGTATTATCTTAACGCCTTCCATCCATCACATCTCCCATGTCTTTAGTCTTCTTTATCAATAGTCAACTATTTTACATAGAATCCATATAAAAAATATAAAATATTTTTCATTCTTTCAAACAGATTTCTTAACCTTAGAAAAACTCAGCAGATTCTAATAATTTAAATCTTAAGAACGTATAAACTTGGCTCTTAACTAGTGATAATTGGGAGAGCATTTAAGATGCCAGCCCTGTTGGCTAGACAAAGTCCACTCAAGTGGCTGAGCAAGTGCATCCACGAGAAGAGATCTCATTCTATCTCCCTCTCCCTCTCCCTCTCTATCTCTCTCTATGTGTCTTCTGCATAGTCAAAGTGTGTCGCTGGATTTGCATGAGAAGCCCATGCGACGAGCAACTTGTTGCCAGGCGCAGCTCCAGCGACTGCTCCACCATGCGCTTAACCCTGCCACAACTTGTTGCCAAGATGACTCAGCTGAAATGAGTTGGGCTTAGCTGCTGCTGCCATAATGAAATGGCATTTCGTAATGGCTGCTGCCGTTGCTGTTGCATGTCCTGTCCTGGCCTCGTCGCCTTGTTGTTTGTTTATTGTCTGTGCCCGGTTGAACGGCTGCCCGTTTGCCGTGTGCCTCGCCCGCCACAAGTTGCCTGTGCGGGTTTTGAAATGTATCTCAGGGCAACACACACCTTTTATAAAGACATTAAAAGCGAGATATATGGCATGTGTGATTGTGATAAAAATGTATCTGTTACTGCTGCGACCTGCAGATGCAGATACAATGCCCGTGTTGCTGCTGTTGTTGCCGCCGCTTGTGGTTGACGCTGCTTATCGATGTGTAAATAATTAAATTTTCTGTATTTTTTCTCGCTTTCTGTATCTGTGCTGCTTCTACGTGCTGTATCTGTATTTTTTCGTATCAATGCGTATTTTCTTAACACTTTAGAATTTGTATTTGACGAAAGAAAGAAATTTGTGAGTTTATTTTGAAAATCAATTGCTTGTGGCTACTTTTATCACCTGTTGCGCTGCATTGCGGGACTTAATTAAAAACGATTTAAAGCGTTTATTACGCGCTGTGCTACCGTGTGTTGAGTCAGCATTTCGGGGCAGCAGTTGGGGGCAGTTCGTGGCAACAGCGCACGCGCGCACACTCGCCTTCCTTTCGCTTATGCCTATTTATATGTGTGTGTGTGTATATGTGTATGTATATATTTCGTATCCATGAGATACATTTTTGGAAGCGCAAAGCATTTCTTCTTTTCGCCGCGTCAACTGCATGCAGAGCTACCCAGTTGCCTGTTGTCCAGCTTAAAGCGTAACAGTGGTGGCTCAGGGCACACACACACAAACACTCACACACTCGCTCACTCACACACACACACACAGCTACAGAGGGCGTCTGCTGGCCGGTTCCAGTTCCAAAATGGAAACCACATTATTTCTGCTCTCTGCCTCTCTCGCTCTCTCTCACTCTCTGGCTCTCTGAGCACTCGCTCAGCTACGCGCTCTTTCAGTATGGGCAACAACAAGAAAGTCGTTTAGGCCTCGTTAACAACCAAAAATAAAGTAAAGCGGCTTCTTGAGCTGCTCTGGCCAACGTGTTGGAAGACTCAGCCTAGACGCTCGCTTAGTTGCCATCTCTCTCACACTCACACTCGCCGTCTCGCTCGCTGCGTAAGCCAGGTAGAAAAGTCAAGCGTAGCCGAGGTAGCAACATCGTCGGCAACATATTGCTGATGACGTTGGATGGGCTCTCGCCGCTGTTGCTGCTGCTGCTGCTGCTGTGGCAGCCAGGTTAAGTCGCGTATGCGCCACCGGAATGCCGTGAACCCATTACCTGTTGCCTGCTGTATCTGTGCCTCGTTGGCTGCCAGCTACTACTTTGTAAGCCAAATTTATGCGTCATATTATGAGAGAGAACTTTAGACTTAACCTTAACTTCGATCACAATGTCAATTTCACGCTCTCTCCCTACCCCTCTCCAGCTATCTACATGATATTCGTTAGCCAGAATTTGAAACTGGAAGCCGTTAACACGTTAGAGCCTAATTTATAAGTCCAGAACAGCGGTTGTTAGCTAGATACAAATCTTAATTGTGTTTTGAGTTTTTATATTTAGATGAAAATAATTTAAATTTACAGAATTATGAATGATAATTAAGATAAAGCCAATGAAGCAGAGCAATTCGGCTAGAAGCGAGTTGAGTTTGTCGATAGAATGGATAAGTTATTATGGTGATCTACACTTAACTGTAGGACTCTTGAGAAAAAAGAGAGCTTAGCGAATTTTAAGAGTAGTTCAGAATCATTTATTTCCTCTGATTCAGACTACGTTTTAGTTTTCAAATATGTTTTTTTATCATAGAGTTTTTATGTTAATTAAAGTTGCTTAATTTACCCATATATTCAGCTATTTAATTTATTTAAAAAATATATTTAAAAATATTTTGAATTTTAGAACTTTATTTTGAAGCGAAAACGAATTCAAAATATTTTAAGACTTTCGCTTAATTATATTTAAACATATTCAAAATTTTAATTCGGCATAAAATTCTCTTCTTAAATTGTATGTGATGGACAGAAGAAGACTTAACAGATTTTATATTATATAAATAATATTGAGTCGCATCAAAAGCTGAATGCATCTAGCCCAATTCTTCTGTACGTAACTCTAAGGTTAGGGTATTTGCTAGTCGTCCCACCTCCACATCTCTGACTTGTTTTATTAATTTGTAAATATTTTTAAATTTCGAAATCATAAGCCCTCAGATTCTGCTGCATTTAAGCTTCGCAAATCTTTGGCAAAGGCCAAAAAGTGGCTTAGACTTGTTCTCGCTATAACTTAGAGATCTGATATACTGATCTATATACATGTCTCATATTTCTTTGAATATGTCTTCTTGCTGAACATTAAAACTGATCGTGCGTGCAGCTGTTAAATAATACACATAGAATCATATACAAATCGCATTAGTCAAGAATTGCTTTGCGGACCAAACACCTATTGCATGCGCCACCTGCCTTACACCCCCCCCCCCTCTGTTTGCTGTTCCCTACGTTGAAGTGTTTTATTTTGGGAAACGCTTCTTTGATTAATGATACCCCAATGGAGCCGCCTGACTGCGCCTGACTGACCAAATTGAATTGAAGCTGTTGCCACAGCACTCGACTCGACTCCGATCCGGCAATTAATAATGAATGCGTCAAACTCATTTAAGCCCCCAAATAGACGCAGCTGATTTTGTTGCCATAAAGCAACTATTTTCACACACTCGGAACGTGACTAAGTGGCTAAGTTATTTTAGCTCTTCTCTGTTCCCGCATTCAATTCATTTATCAGCCATAAAACTCAACAAGTTATCCCCCCATTCCTGATCTTTTGCAGAAAACTGGCCCTCGACTTGGTGCCACGCGTTGGCCCCTTGGCCGTGGATCCGCATGGCATCGGCATCGTGAAGCTGTACAATGTGCATGTGAGCAGCGCGGATAATGCCAAAGCATCATCGGTAAGCTCTAGCTGATTAACTGAAATGTAAACTCTTTAAGACTCTTTCTCTTCTCTTATTTCTCTCTCTCTCTGCTCCTATCTGTGTCTCTCTCTCTCTCACCTTGTCTCTTTTAACCTTTAAATCCTTTTCAATTTCTGTTCTTATCCTCTTTCTCCCTCTCTCCCTCTCTCGTACTCTGTCCCTCTTACCCTCTAAACTCATTTCACTCTCTCTTACTCTTTATGTCACTTTTATCTCTCTCATACTTTCTCTGTCTCTTTCTTTCTCTATCACTCTTTTCTCTCTCATTCTTTCTATTTTACTCTCTTTCCCTTTTTTTCACTCTCTCACTCACTTTCTCTCTCTTTCTCTCTCTCTCTCTCTCTCTCTCTCTCTCTCTCTCTCTCTCTCCCTCTCTCTCTCTTTCTCTTTCTGTTTCTCTCATTCTTTTTTTGTCACTCTCTCTGTTTCTCTCTATCTCTCTCTCTTTCTCTCTTTCTCTCTGTTTCTCTCTCTCTCTTTTCCTCACTCTCTCTCTCTTCCTTTTTCTCTTTCGCCATTCCTCTCTCTCTTTCTCCCTTCCTTTCTCTGCCACTCTCTTCCTCTCTCTCCCTTCTCTTCCTCTACCCAAACTCTCTCTCGCTCGTTCTGCCTTTCTCTCCCACAGAGCCGCGGCACATTGCGCCGCAAGATCCAGCGCAAGATTCTCAGTCATCATTTGTATTTTTGTATGCGAGATTTTGGACATCGCATTGGCGGCGACGATGCGGAGGTCTATTTCTTTCTCTATGATGGCAATCGCATGCGTCCGGTGTCGGAGCGTTTTCTGGTGAAGATCTCCAAGGATGGCTTCTCCAATTACATTGAGAAGTTGCACAGCAATTGCACCGTCTTCACGGATCTGGGTAAGGCTTGCCGAACTGGAAGCCAAGGGATCCTGATCATCATGAATTTCTCATCTCGCAGGCGCTGCTGATCTCAATGAGGAGCTGCATCTGGTGGCCGTTGTTATGCGCGTGGGCAAAATCATTCAATCGGATTCGATGAAGAAGACCGAGAAGAACAACTCCTCCAGCTTGACTGGACCCACCTACCGGCGACCGTACGGCGTGGGCGTGTTGTCTCTCTCGGACATTTGCCAGTTCGACAGCAGCCTGGAGCAGCAGTCGTCGGAGGAGCGTGAGTTGAACTTCAAGCTGTACCAGAGCGAGGAGAAGGACTTCCATCTGCTGCCCGAGTTGATTATCAAGAAGTCCAGTGGCAAATACTCGCCCATCCAGCCAGGCAATCAGAGCGCCCAGGGCATTGTGGTCTCGCTCAAGCTGCTGCATGGCGGACTGGTTCAGGCGCGCCAGGAGCAGCCGCTGCTCTTCCAGGGCACAACCATAACTCGGAAGATGGGCTTTCCGGATGTCATCATGCCGGGCGACGTGCGCAACGATCTCTTCCTCACCCTGGAACGCGGCGAATTCGAACGGGGCGGCAAGAATACGGGCAAAAACATATTGGTCACGGTGGTTGTGCTCGATGTGACGGGCAACGTGCTGGCGGACTGCTTGTGGGGTGCCTCCGGCATGGACGCACTGCCGCAGTATCGCTCCATGATATTGTATCACCAAAATGCGCCCAGTTGGAATGAAATGATGCGCCTGAGCGTGCCCATCGACAAGTTCTCCACGGCCCATGTCCGCTTCGAGTTCCGGCACTGTTCGACGCGGGAGAAGTCCGAGCCGAAGCTGTTCGCTTTCAGCTTTGCCCGGCTAATGGACACGAGTGGGGCCACCTTAGGCGACGGCCAGCACGAACTATACGTCTACAAGTGCGAGGATCCCGCCAAGCTGCAGGCGGCCAACTATCTGCGCCTGCAGTGCCGGCCCAGAGATGCGCAGGCCAAGGTCGACTGCGTTGGCTGCTTTAGTCGTAGCTCCAAGGAGGTCTTTGTGCTGCGCTCTCTGCTCTGTTCCACGAAACTGACCCAGAACGCAGACCTGCTCTCGCTGCTGCAGTGGCGCGCCCATCCAGAGACCATACAGGACTCGCTGACCGGCGTGCTGCGTCTGAACGACGAGGAGCTGGTGAAATTCCTGCAAGATGTGCTCGATGCTCTGTTCGCCATGTTCTCCAACGAGGAGGGCAACAGCACGCAGCACTCGGGCCTCGTCTTCCATGTGCTGGTCAGCATCTTCAGTCTCTTGCAGAGCAACAAGTTCCAGCACTTTCGACCCGTCATGAATGAGTACATCGAGAATCATTTTGCCGCCGCGCTGGTCTACAAGGGTCTCATCACGTCTGTCGAGCATATGGCCGTGTTCATGACCAAGGCGGAGCATCCGGATCCGTTTCAGAAATGCTTCGGCTCGCTGGAGTACATATTCAAATTGTTGATACAATCGCGGCGCCTCTTTGCACGCGCCACTGGTGGCCAGTACGAGGATTCGTTTAGGCGGGATCTGCACTCGCTGTTCACAGCGCTCAATGGCATGTTGGCTGTGCCATCGTACGATGTGATCATACCCACGCAGGAGGCGCTGTTGAACTCGACGGGCGTGGTGCTGGAGCAGCTGAAGGATACGCTGCCCGCTCCTGAGCTCGGCATGCTGGCAAGGAATATGCTGGATGCGATACCACGCGGCGCGCCCATACGCCTCATACAGGCCAAGCTGCAGGCGGTCAAGGATCTGGTATCGGGCGAGCTCTTTCACGAGGATGGTAAGCCACTCAGTTCATGAATTCCCGGCTCGTTAGCCAGCTAATCCCTTTCCATTGCAGATTCTCGCACCGTTGTCCTCTCGGTTGCCTGCAAACATCTGCGCATGCATCTCAGCCGGCGCGATGAGCTGCGTCTGTGCGCCGAGATCCTCTCGGAGATACTCAGCCAGCTGTTTGAGCTGCAGCGCGAGCAGCGTGACAAGGTGACCAACACGCTGCAGCACGATCTGGACTCGCTGTGCAAGAATATCCTGGGCATACTGATACGCACCATTAGCATCATTATGGAGGGCTCCAATCCGAATCTGCCCCAGCTGGTGGCCTGTCTGTTGGGTCTGCTGCAGCTGCTGGACGAGACGCACTACAAACGCTACTGGGATGAGCTAACGCCCAATAAGGATCCGCGCGACCTCAAGGACTTCTTAAGCAAATCTCTGCTGGTCTACGAGGAGCTGCTCACCCAGGATTGGCTAGTCTTTCCCACCGATTGGCTGATCATGAAGCTCGCCGCCAACGATGTGCTGCGCAAATCGCTCGAGGAGTTTGCCAAGCCGCTCGTCTATCGCTTCCTCGGTCCGCAGGCCTTCGACTCGCAGCTCTGGTGGAGCTACTTCAGCCTGGCGGTCACATTTCTGACGCAGCCCTCGCTGCAGCTGGAACAGTACAGGGAACCGAAGCGCCTGAAGATCCTGCACTCACACGGCGATATGCGCGTGCTGATGGGCTTCCAGATACTCAGCATGTGGTCGCAGCTGGGCGAACAGAAGCTGCACTTCATACCCTCGATGGTGGGTCCCTTCCTGGAGGTCACCCTGGTGCCAGAGCCGGCGCTGCGCAAGGCCACACTCTCCGTCTTCTACGACATGATGCAGTGCGAGCAGGTGAGCCAGATGCCACTCAAGCTTCACGCCAGCTGCTTAACCAAACTGCTTCTATCGTTCCCAGGCGGCGCGAGGCTCCTTTCGTTTGGTGGAGAGCGAACTCATTGATAAGTTGGATCTGTTGATAAGCGAGAACAAGGGCGACGACGAGTATCGGGAGCTCTTTAGCACCATGTAAGTGATTAGCTGTATATATATATATGTATATGTATATATGTATGTTAAACTGTATATATATGTCTGTATAAATGTCTCACCTCAATCAAACAATCATTGCAATCGCCATCCATATGTAAAGGGAGCATCTCAGCTTGGTGTAAGTTCAACTCGCATTTATTTGGCTTAGAACCCTCCTTTTCTGATATAGAGTTTATCGTAGTGCTTCAATTTTCATTTATCCAATTGGTGCTTCACGTAAATACTTAAAAAAAATTCTAAAAAAAATCCTTAATTAAAAATATATTGTCGAATCATCATTATATATTAATCTGAAATCTCATCTAACTCTGTGTCGAGTGTATCTAATCCTCAGCTATTTCATTATTTTGAGTTCCACTTTTGAAATATCTGCAAATACTTTTCAAAATTTCCATTTCGAAACTTTTGTAATGTAAATCAAAAATTTTGTAGTCTGCTGGAGAAGGTGCAGACGGAGAATCCCAATTGGAAGGATGCGGGCACCGCTTTTATAGCCTCCGTGACGCGTCTGCTGGAGCGCCTGTTGGACTATCGCAGCGTGATGCAGGGCGAGGAGAATCGAGACAAGCGCATGACCTGCACCGTCAATCTGCTCAACTTTTACAAAAACGAAATCAATCGCAAGGAGATGTATCTGAGGTGCGTTGCAAGTCAATGCAAATCGGTCGATCAATCATTCGATCAATCCTTTCCGATTCACAGATACATCTATAAGCTGCACAATCTGCATCTGCAGGCGGAGAACTACACGGAGGCTGGCTATACGCTGAAGCTGTACGCCTCGATGCTCAGCTGGGACCGGGAAACGCAAAGCTTTGCGCCCTTCGACAACAGCGGGCAGCCGGAATGGCAGCGCAAGGAGCGACTATATCACGAGGTAGATCTCAAGTCAGGGCAACTCAATTCGAGCGCAAAATATATCGCATCTCCTACAGATACTCAAGTACTTCGACAAGGGCAAGTGCTGGGAGAAGGGCATTCCGTTGTGCAAGGAGCTGGCGCAGCTGTATGAAACGCGTCGCTTCGACTACAACAAGCTGAGCGACATACTCATCCTGGAGGCGAAGTTCTTTCAGAATATATTGACACAGCTGCGCCCGGAGCCGGAGTACTTTCGCGTCGGCTTCTATGGCATGGGCTTGCCGCTTTTCGTGCGGGTAAGAAACCACCTGGCCATAAGCAGCCACTGACCTGACCCGCCTCTAATCTCTTACAGAACAAGCAGTTCGTTTATCGCGGCTTGGAGTACGAGCGCATTGGAGCCTTTACGCAGCGCCTGCAAACGGAATTTCCCAGCGCACAGATTCTGGCCAACAACAGTCCGCCAGAGGCGTCTATATTGAACGCTCCCGAGCAATATATACAGATCAGCAATGTGCGTCCGTTGGGCGATGCTCAGGCGCTGAAGACGGCCATGGTGCCGGTGCCGGAGAAAATAGCTCGTTTCTATGAGGTGAACGATGTGACGCGGTTCATCTACGACCGGCCCATGTACAAGGGACCCATCGACAAGGACAACGAATTCAAGTCGCTCTGGATCGAGCGCACCACCCTGGACATTGCCAGTCCATTGCCGGGCATCCTGCGCTGGTTCGAGGTCAAGCAGAAGTCGGTGCAGGAGCTGACGCCGGTGGAATATGCCTGCGAGATTATCAACAATGCTGGCAAGGAGCTGTCCGATCTAATTGTGCAATACAGACGCGATCCCAAGCGCAATATCAATCCCTTCTCAATGCGTCTGCAGGGCACCATCGATGCGAATGTCATGGGCGGCATCAGCAAGTATCAGGAGGCCTTCTTCTCGGAACAGTTTCTCAAGTCTCCGCAAGGCGCTGGCCAGCAGGCCAATGTGCAGCGTCTAAAAATTCTCATACTGGAACAAATACAAATACTGGAGCAGGCTCTGGAGCTGCATGGCCAGCTGGCGCCTGCTGGCGTGCAGCCGCTGCACAATCGCCTGCTCGAGCGCTTTTCCCAGCTGAAGCAAAGCCTCTCCGGCATGGGCCGTCTGAAGCGTCAGCCCTCCGAGAGCATTGTGAATACACCGCTGCCGCCGTTGCCCACAGAGCAGCGAGCAGTGGCGGCTGGAGCTGGCCAGCAGCAGCAGCCGAATGCGAACTATGTGTATGAGCTGGATGAGATCTATACGCGACCCGGCGACACGCTGCGCCCGGTCGAAACCATGAATTCCTATCAGACTCTCAGCAAAGAGAGCCTCAGCATAGCGCTGCCTGTCGGCGAGCAGGTCGATGCGCCGCCGGTGCCGAATCGTCCACGCTCCCAGAACTTTGCAACGGCCATCAACGGCGGCAGCATCGATAGTCCGGAGGTGCCGCCCAAGCGCCAGCCCCTCAGCACTTCATCCAACGCACCGCCTTTGCCGCCGCGTGGCATTACGCCGGATAAGCGCGCTTCCAATCCGATGATATTTTATGATTTCGGCGCTGGAAGCGCAGCAGATGCCGCTGCCAGGCGTCACTCGGCACAGCAGCAGCACGGCCAAAAGTACTCCGTGGTGGACATCAGTTTCGATGATCCCGAAGCGGATCAGCAGCCCCACTCGCTGCCCCACAATCTGCAGGAGGCCGGCAATCAGTTGAGCGTTTGCTTTGCGCCCAACGATTTTCGCGACTCCGGCATCTCCACGACCAGCTCACGTGAGCTCAACCAGCTGAACAATCTAGGCGAGGAGTCAGCCAGCATATCCATGCATCGGGAGCACTGTCGCATCAGCTCCAATGGCAGCCTGGACGTGCATCTGCATGCCGGCGGGCTGAATATAACGCAGCGGGACAGTTCGACCAGTTCGTTTGATGTGGAGGACATACCCGTGCCGCCGCCGCCAATACCGCCCAAATCGCTGGGCGTGACGGCGACTAATGGACTAGGCCTGAACCTAGCCAACGACGAGGCACACTCACCCAACACACACGCATCGCTCAATCATTCCATTAACAATCACAATCATCACTCACACAACAATCAGCAGCAGCAGCCGCAATCGAATGGCGACGGCGACGGCGACGGCTGCAGCTCGCCGCAGCATCAGCTGCTGGCCAACGGCCGTTCGCCGGCGCCTGTTGCTGTTGAGGCTGCAGTCAGTCATCCACACGATGGCGGCACTTTTTGAGTTACAATATGTCGCTGCCATCATCCACCCGATCAGCCGCATCAGCCACACAAGCCATCCTCGTCGACGTCGACGTCGGACAGCACGGAGTCGCAGACGGCCAGCGAGAGCAGCGACTCCAGCTGTTCCACGCAATCGTTGACGCCACCGCCAACGCCAGCAGCAGCAGAAACACCACCAACACCAATACCACCACCGCCACCACCACCGCCACCGCTAACGGCTTCAGCTACGTACAATCATTTCCATGCGACTCACAGTCTGCCCTATTGCCAGGATTGCCTGTCGTCGCCATCGCCCACGCCCACCATCATTACGGAGCAGGCCCAAATACATGCCATGCCCACAACGACAGCAGCACCGCACATCGAGCACTGCTCGTGCGGCTTGAGCTTCTCGGTGCAGGCCCATGCCAGCTCCAGCTATGGCTACCAAATGGAGCAGCAACAGCTCAGCTGTCAGCAACATCATCATCATCATCATCATCATCATCAGCATCATTATCAGCAACAGCAACAGCAACAGCATCAGCATCAGTCAACAGCTACCCATAGAGAGTGAGGATTAGTTTCTTATAACAAGTATTGTGTCGATATTAATTAATAATTCATTAATTAATCTCAATTAATTTTAATTATAATTATTTGCTTTGGTGCCAAATATTGTAAAAAAAGAAAAAAAATCTAATTGAAATGCAATATTTACTAAATATCTCTATATATATATATATCAATTAGGATTATGTTACGAATGTGGAATTGTCGCTAAAGTTACTAAGCTGCATGAATAAACTGAATAAACTAAATACAAATTTATATATATATATATATATATACATATATATATATATTTATAAGTTAATAAAGTTGAACAAATTCTATCTTAATAGAAGCATATGAGAAATCAAAAAGAATTATACCAAAATATGAAACGCTAATCAAAACGGATCAAGCAAAATTTACACTCACACACAAATGACAAAATGTGCAATGCAGTCTTTACTTTAACAATAAACAATTTTACATTAAATATATTATATAAATATATATATATATATATATATATGTATCTAAACTTTCATAGCTAACATGCATCCGTTTTCCAGTTTTATATATTTTTTATCAAAAAAAAAAAAAATAAATAAAAAAAATATATATATATATAAAGCTAAGGTATCAGCGCAAAATACTCATAAATTATTAAAAATACAAATGAAAACTAAGCAACAAATAATTAATCAACTTTTAATAGCTGAGAAGCAAACTAGTCAACGACAGCTCGACAGCTGTGAACTATAAACTTTTTTGATATATATACATAAACCCTATGCCCTATATATATATGAAAAAAAAAATAAAATATGAATTTATTAGAAATCAATAAAAAATATAAATAATTTACACATATACGCAAAGTTAAAATTAATTAAATAATTAGAGAAATAATAAATAGTAATAAGCAGGAATTGAAAAAATAATTCATTCAAAATAGGCGAAAATTATGTTTGCAGTTTCCTTACATTATTCCTTTAGCTTTAAGTGGACCTTAAAAATGTAGTGAAAAGAAGTAAGAATATTCTAGTCGGGAATGCTCGACTAGGCAATACCCTGAACCCTGCGAACAGCTGCTGTTTCAAGCATTCCACGTTTTGAAACCAGTTCAAATGAACTAGTTCATACGAGCTAGTTGAAATGAACTAGTTCCAATGAAAAAGTTCAAATGAACCAGTTCAATTGAACTGGTTCAAATGAACTCGATCAAATGTATAAGTCCAAGTAAACTAGTTTAAATGCACTTGTTCAAATGAACCAGTTCAGACATGAGAACATAACAAACATTACATTGGTGTTAAAGATCAAGACTCAAGCTTTTGTTGTTTACGGCTCAGTTCTATTGAACTGGTTCAAATGAACTAGATCAAATGTACAAGTTCAAGTAAACTAGTTTAAATGCACTTGTTCAAATGAACTAGTTCAAATGAACCAGTTCAGACATGAGAACATAACAAACATTACATTGGTGTTAAAGATCAAGACTCAAGCTTTTGTTGTTTACGGCTCAGCTCGTCGTCCACGCCTTCTTCTGCCTGTTACATCCATTCAGGCTTACTCGAGTATACATTCAAATGAAGGAGTAAGAACGAGTATAAAACATAATTTTTAGGCAACATTGAAAATTTCGGCATTAAGTTTATCTATCCAATGTAACGGGAAAATAGTATTAAAAGTCAATTTTATTGAGATATAAAAAGGTAGCTTAACAAATAATATTGCACACAGCGTTTAGTGCACGAAGAGAAGCTGCTAAGCAGTTCCATTTGCCATTTCAATGAGTTCCTTGATCAGACGCCCATTGTATTCCTTGATATTTAAGGGATTTATGGACTGGACATATAGCATGTTGCGCCCTCATTATCGAACCACTCGCGCAGTTTATGGGCCTCAGGTGTATCCGGATTAATTTTAAGAATTGAACCACTGCCCACGTTAAGATTTTTGTAGCCCAAGTATTCATTGATGCGCGATCCCTTGACCAAGATAACGGACTTCACCTGTCCATCGAAATTGATAGCTTCATCATTCCAAAGTACTAGAACGATAGGATCATTGCTTGCATCCACCAACGTGAGTTCGCGTTTCTTTAACTCCTTGTTGGTCGTACGGGAAGTTAATGTCTGAAGTTCGCCTACTTCTTTGCAAATGCCAATTGTATCGACTGACTCATTTTTCCCCTTGTTTGTCACTTGTGAAAGAGGTATCAGATCGTATTCGATCTCGGGTACTCCTACATTGTCTTCGTCATCGCATATCTGAACCATTGTCTTTGAGGTGAAACTCATCTCTTAATCACTTTTCGGTGAATACTGCATTTTAGCCGGCTTAAGGTGGCAGTTGGAGAAGAAGTAGACATTATCCACCTCGATCAGATTATAGAATTTATCACACTCCTCCTTATAAGCAGTTACATGAATCTCCCCGGATTTGTCTTTAAGATTCATGCTAAAGTATCTGCCTCCGCGATACGTGCACTTGCGTGTCTTCCCGGCAACGCGGGCCTTGATAAACCATTTTCTCTGAAATGGTCTGAGACTGGCAATTGGAACGGTGAGTGCATTACGGTTTGCTTTCAATATTCTGTCATTACTGATATAGTTATTGTAAGAATGTTTCCTCTCCTCGAGGCCACGTAGAACAGGTGCAGTTGAAGCACTATTTGCTGTCCCTGCATTTTCGTAGGTAACGGGTTCACCAATTTTTGTTTGTACCTGATCTCCCGAGTTTAACACAGTTAATTCGTTCAAAATAAGTTTAAAAATAATTGATTGATTGATGCCGAACCCTTTCTTTCCCGCCATAGAGATCGTGTACTTATCCAGGCACACAATTGTGTGCTCGCTGAGCGGTCCGTAGTGATGCAGTTCATTCAACTGGATGTCCAACATGGCATAGCAGTGATACTCGCCATCGGATATAATCAACCGATATTGTTCCTCATCCGGTTTGGTGGGGTTCACTCTATCAATATTCAGAATTTGTACAACTGGATTTAATATATATTCGCCTTGCATGATTCGCTGTAAGATGAGTCAGATCACATATTGCAACAAAATTTTTAAGAGAATATTTACCGTTATTGCACCTCTAGTAAGACTTTGAATCAACGTCATTATTAAATTTGACTAAGATGGGTTTCCTGAAAATAATGCAATATTTTGTTGATTAAACAAAGAAAAAATATTAAATGTGGTTAAATGGCGGTAATATACAATGTAATATAATATATACAATATAATATAATATACAATCAGCTACGAAATTGCAACGCTACGCGATCGTGGCTATCGATTTTTTCTTAGTCGCAGTATTATCGACAGTGAGTCATAGTCGGAATTGCAGGCACCTCTTCTTTCCCATCACTAACTGCAGCTGCAATTGCAAATAGTAGTAGTTCCAACGATAACAATTAATGACCAGCTGACCTCCACCTCGTCTGCCGCTGTCGGACTAGCAGCACATGCAATTTACTAATCCTAATGTCAAGACAGACTTGCTATTTTTTAGTGAAAATATATTGAGCATACTCCTTGTGAGGATGCTCTTTTTATATCATCCCCTAGCAGTTTTCCTATTTAATAGATACACAACAGTTGCCCTAGTTCAATAAAATATAGGCATTTTCACAATTATCATATAAATACATTTTATATCATATTTGGAATAACTTCAAAAACGGTTGATAATCCTTTAAAATAAATACAAGCTTATAAATTTTTAGGGATTAAAAGTTTATGTAGTTCCATTAAATTTTTTCAATCATATGCGCTATATATAATATTTCAACTTAAGTAATTAGCTTAATGTTAGGCTGCGTAACGCGCGCTGCACGTTTTTAAGAGCTAGTTGGCAGGTCCAATACCCGTCATTTCCTTAAGCTCCTTGATGAGGTGTTTATTGTATTCCTTGTAGTTGATGGGACTCATGGATTGGACAGTCAGCTTGTTGCGCGTCATGTCGCCGTACATCTCATTCTTGCAGCGCAATTTGAAAATGTAGGACGAGAAATTAATATCAGAGAACATATTCTCAGCGGTTGCCGGATCGTTCTCCAGAGCCTCGCCAACTTCCTGAGACGAGTGCTTGAGTAACTGTTCGCCGATCTCGCTGAAGCAGGTTACCCAACGGTTCGAAGTCCAATCTCCAATGCTCATCTGCATACATTCAATATTTAGAAGTGCGATTTTAAATATAGGTTAGTGTACATTGAACTTACATTAATAAGCAACCGGTACTTGAAGTTGGGAAATGCTGCATTGCAGCGTTCGCAGCGGTAATGACCATTGCCCTCATCCACGACCTTTTTGTTGCAATCCGCTTGGGGGCACGCTTTGTAGAACGCATTTTCCTGCTTGACGATGTGCACAACTGCCTTGCACTGGAAGTAGTCTGGCTTGTCGCCCGAACCGAGATTTCGAATGCGAGCATCCTTCAGGGTCACCCAATCAGTGCTGAAGCTGCCGCCGCCAGTGCGCGCAGACACCATGGTGCTTATATTATCGCCGCCTCCATTGTCGAACCAGCCACGCAGTTTGTGGGCCTCAGGTATGTCTGGATTAATTTTAAGAATTGAGCCTCCGCCCATGCTGAGACTTTTGCCGCCATTGAATTCATTGATGCGCGATCCCTTGACCAAAATGACGGGTTGCACATGTCCATCAAAATTGACGGCTTCATCACCCCAAAGTGTTAGGGTGACAGCAGCATTGCTTGTATCCACCAACGTGAGTTCGCGTTTCTTGAACTCCTTGTTGGTCGTACGTGAGGTGAATGTCTGCAGTTCGCCTACTTCTTTGCAAATGCCAATTGTATCGACTGACTCTTTATTCTCCATGTTTGAAACTTGTGAAATAGGTATCAGATCGAATTTGATCTCGGGTATGCCGCCATTGTCTTCATCGTCGCATAGCTGAACCATTGTTTCACCGGTGAATGTCATCTCATAATCATTTTTCAGTTGTGAATACTGCTTGTTGGCCGGCTTAAGCTGGCACTTAGAGAAGAAGTAGACATTGTCCACCTCGATCAGGTCGTAGAATTTATCACACTGCTCTTTGAAAGCAGTGGCGCGAATCTCACCGGATTCATCCATTAAATCCATGCTAAAGAGCTTACCTTCGCCGCGTGCATTGCTCCAAGTGCGTATGGCCGTCTTTGAAGTAACTCGTGCCTTAATGACCCATTTGTTTTGATATGGACTTAAGCTGGCAATTGGATGTGTAAGACTGGCGCTGAGTGTACTGTTCATGGTGCTGTTCATGGTATTGTTATTGTTATTGTTATTATTGTTATTGTAAGATTGTTCCTTTTTCAGTGGAGCACTCGCTGCAGGAGTTGCTTTTGTCGCTGTATCCTGCTTGGCCGCATTCTCGTATGTCACGGGATCGCCTATTTTTGTTTTTACTTCCTCTCCCGAGTTCAGCACAGTAAGCTCGGTTACAATAAGCACGCGTCTAAGAAAGATTGGTTAGATAAACATTTTCAGCCGAATTCAATTATCAACTTACTTGCCGGAGCCCTCTTTGCCAACCATGGAAGTCATGTATTTTTCCAGACGCACAATTGTGTTCTCATTGAGCAGTCCCCTATGCTGCATTTCATTCAACTGGCTGGCCAACATGGCATAGCTGTTGTAATATTTGCCATCCGACATGAGTAACCGGTAACGTTCCTGATCCGTATTGGTGTTGATTCGCTTGATGCCCAGAATTTGCAACACCGGTTGTATGACATCCTCGCCGTGCATGATACGCTGTAAGGAATATCAGTTCAATGCACCAGAAACACAAAGAATTAATAATATCATTACCGCGATGACGCCTGTAGTAAGACTTGCAATCGGCATTTTATAGTTAAATTACAGAAGATTCCCTGGCAAAAAAGGAACTACAGTTATTGTGAAATGCGCCGCAGTTATAATCTGTGTGATGCCCGAAGTGGCGGGAACAGTAATGCGAAAAGCTTCAATCGATATGTCATAGTTTTCTGATATTGCCGATAAAAATGCAACCCTGTGAGTTGTAACTATCGATGACTTATTGACCGCAGCACTATAGAAAAGTCATCGTAGGCTGAACTGCAGGCCCGTCGTGCTCGTTTCTGTCGTACCTGTTTCGTTTGCAAATTAAAATAATTTGCCTACCGTGAAGACTTATAGTAACATATGGTTACAAAGTCATCAGAAACTGAACCGAAAGTGAAGCTGCTGAAAAAAGTGTGTGAAAATAAGAAAGAAATCTGTATGAAATTTTCAGCTGCCAATACGAAGCAAGGCACAAAGAGCAAATAAAAGAAACAATGAGCGAGAGAAACAGCAGCATTGTGTGATAGCTAGTGCAACTCTTCTTTCCAAATAAAACAAAACAAATGAGAAACAAAGGATAGAAACCCCGAAAACTCCGCACACTCACACGCACACAAATACATACAATAGGAAGAAGAGCAGATGATGAAGCAGGCAAAAAACTGTCCAATAAACGACAATAAAGTTTACAAAATGTTCGACTACAAACTATCAACTGATTAAACTGCATTAAAGAAAACGTAATTGTAAACGCCATGCTTAGTTTGCAGTAATGTATTCGAATTGCAAGTGAAAGGAGAAAATCCATTGCCATCGGCTCATTTTACTGTCTGTGTGTCTGTGCCCGTGCATCTGTGTGTGTGTGTGTGGAATTAAAATTGGGTTTGGGGTTGGTAAATTGTGAAAAGTGTTAAACGCCACAAGACTTTTCCCCCTCTACGGCAAGCATTTCCATAAAAAAAGGGGTACAAATAAAAATGCCCAGCGCCTCGTTCACATCATCGCGCACATATGTGCGCCGCTCCAGACGAAAAGGAGCCAATCGCATAGCCATGCCAAATCGTCCCACGGGCAACATAATGGATCCTATGCTGCAGCAGTCAGTGCATGCACAGCAAAACAATACTGCAGCAACAAGCACAGCCTCCGCATCAGTAGCATCAGCAGTAGCAGCTGGAAATAGCAATAGTTCAAACAGTAACAACAACAACAACAACAATAACAATGCTGCTCCAAACAGCAGCAATGCCGCGGAATACTTTGATAGTGGACAATCCACGAGTAGCACTGCTGCCGGACCCTCCGCTGGTCTAAATCAAAATCCGTGCATGAGTAATATCTATAATTCTGTGCAGATTATGGACACCTCCGATGGCAACTCAACGCCGGCCAGCACCTCATCAGCCGCCGGCCCAAGCAGCAGCAACAGCAACAGCAATGGCATCTCCTGCAATTCCAATTTTCCCAGCACATCGGCTGCCAGTCAGAGCAACAGCAGCAGCAGCAGTAGCAGTAGTAGCGTTTCCTGTTGCCATCAGTCGCCATATGATCTGCGCCGCAAGATATCGGCAGTGAGTAACCACGATCAATGGTGCTCCTCTGGCTCGAACGCTAGCCAATCGGTGTCTATTATGGTGGGTCCAGCCAGCAGTTCGCCACCATTATTGAATCCCAGCAATTCACCTGCCTGCTCCTCATCAGCATCATCAGCTTCAAACTCGTCGTCAACCTCGTCGTCTTCATCGCCATCGGCCATAGTGCAGGCACCATCGACCAGTGCCACCTTTCCCGTGAGCAATGCGCCCACAACAGGTGCCACACTTGCCCAGCCGCCGAATGTTCATAGCTCTGTACCGCAGCAACAGCATTGTGGTGCATTGCCAGTGGGTGGTGCAGCGGCGGTAATTGAGGAGAATAATTATATGTTGCCGGCACGCAAACGTTCGCGCCGCCTCTATACGCAGAGCGGGGAGACTGATACGGCAGCAGTGCCCAGCATGGAAGCCGGCAGCGGAGGCAGTGCGGCAAGCGGTGGTGGCCCCACTGCAGCGCAGTATTTGCAGTATGAGCTAGCTGATGAGGTGTTGCTGGCCATTTTCTCTTACCTGCTGGAACAGGATCTATGCCGGCTGGCGCTGGTTTGCAAACGCTTCAATACCATTGCCAACGATACGGAACTGTGGAAACGACTCTTTCAATCTGTATTCGAGTACGATTTGCCGCTCTTCAATCCCGAGCTATGTAAATTTGTATTTGAGAAGCCTGAAGAATCGGAGTTTGCCAATCCCTGGAAGGAGAGCTTCCGCCAGCTCTATCGCGGCGTTCATGTGCGTCCTGGCTACCAGGATAGGCGCCAACCTGGACGCAGCATTGTCTTCTTCAATACTATACAAGCAGCTCTCGAGCCGGCCTTTGCTTCGGGCTCCAATGCTGGCGCTGGCGCTGGCGCTGGCAATCTTAATGCTGGTCTCTCAAACACCACCAGCAGCACCGGTACCGGCAGCGGTGGCGGTGGAGGAGGAGCCAGCGTCAATGCCCTGGCCAATATATACGAAGAGAATGTGCCGCCAGCGGAGCATCCGGGGCCACTAATATTCCTGCATGCCGGCCACTATAAAGGAGAATATCTATTTATTGACTCCGATGTAGCACTCGTAGGCGCAGCGCCCGGCAATGTGGCCGAATCTGTGGTGTTGGAACGTGAGGCAGGCTCCACTGTGATGTTTGTGGAGGGTGCCAAATACGCTTATGTGGGCTACTTAACGCTCAAGTTCTCACCGGAGGTAACCTCCACTGTGTCGCATCACAAGCACTATTGTCTGGACATTGGCGAGAATTGTTCGCCAACTGTGGACAACTGCATCATACGCTCTACATCGGTGGTGGGTGCTGCTGTCTGTGTTGGGGGCGTCAGTGCCAATCCCGTCATACGCAACTGTGACATCAGCGACTGCGAAAACGTCGGCCTCTACGTGACGGACTATGCCCAGGGCACCTACGAGCACAACGAGATCAGCCGCAACGCCTTGGCCGGCATTTGGGTGAAGAACTTTGCCAGTCCCATAATGCGTGAGAATCATATACATCACGGACGCGATGTGGGCATATTTACCTTTGAGAATGGCATGGTATGTGGATATAATATTGAATATGTGAACAAGTTACTACTGAAACTACTATAATTACTGTTATATTATTATAATTACATTTTTCAGGGTTATTTCGAGAAGAACGATATACACAACAATCGCATAGCCGGTTTTGAGGTCAAAGCTGGCGCTAATCCCACAGTGGTCAAGTGTGAGATTCATCATGGTCAGACGGGCGGCATCTATGTGCATGAGAACGGGCTGGGACAGTTTATCGAAAATCGAATACATTCAAATAATTTTGCGGGTATGTATCTCAAGCTCCGATTACTGATAACAAATTATCGATATCAAACAAAACTTAAATGAATAATAAAATCCAATATGTGAATACAGTAAAATTGCTAAATAATTTAGTTTATAGACTAGAATTTCTATATATCTAGAAAGTATATCGAAATCACTATCGATTTTTCCTATCGATTTTTCCTTTAAATATATTTTTATTTTACGTTGAAGTCTATAATTTGTTTATTCAGATAAGAAAGGATATGGTAGTCATTATCGAATACTATATTTTAATCATAGTTAAGTAATCGATGACTGTCGAAAAGCTAATTAAACTCTGACTTTTTTATTTAGGTGTGTGGATAACATCCAACAGCAATCCAACTATACGCAAGAATGAAATCTACAATGGTCATCAGGGCGGCGTCTATATCTTTGGCGAGGGCCGCGGCCTCATTGAGCACAATAACATCTACGGCAATGCATTGGCTGGCATTCAGATACGCACGAACAGTGATCCGATTGTGCGGCACAATAAGATTCATCATGGCCAGCATGGAGGCATCTATGTGCACGAGAAGGGTCAGGGTCTGATTGAGGAGAATGAGGTGTACTCCAATACATTGGCCGGTGTTTGGATAACCACAGGCAGCACACCAGTGCTGCGACGTAATCGTATACACTCCGGCAAGCAAGTGGGCGTCTATTTCTATGACAATGGACATGGCAAGCTGGAGGATAACGATATATTTAATCATCTGTATTCGGGTGTTCAAATACGCACTGGCAGCAATCCGGTGATACGTGGCAACAAGATCTGGGGCGGCCAGAATGGCGGCGTTCTTGTTTACAACGGAGGACTGGGTCTGCTGGAACAGAATGAGATCTTTGATAATGCCATGGCTGGCGTGTGGATCAAAACCGACTCGAATCCCACACTCAAGCGTAATAAGATCTATGATGGTCGCGATGGCGGCATATGCATATTCAATGGCGGCAAGGGCATACTCGAGGAGAACGACATCTTTCGCAATACGCAGGCGGGCGTGCTGATCTCAACGCAATCGCATCCGATACTGAGACGCAATCGCATCTACGATGGGCAAGCAGCTGGCGTGGAGATAACCAACAATGCAACAGCTACGCTGGAGCATAATCAGATATTTAAAAATAAATTCGGTGGGCTGTGCCTGGCCAGCGGTGTGCAGCCAATAACGCGTGGCAATAACATATTCAACAACGAGGATGAGGTGGAGAAGGCCGTATCCAGCGGTCAATGCCTATACAAGATAAGCAGCTATACATCCTTTCCCATGCACGACTTTTATCGCTGCCAGACCTGCAATACAACGGATCGAAATGCCATATGTGTCAATTGCATAAAGAATTGTCATGCAGGACATGATGTTGAATTTATACGACACGATCGGTGAGACAACTACAATTGTATATATATGTTTATTTTGTATAATCGAATTGCGTTTGATTTTGCAGTTTCTTTTGTGATTGCGGTGCCGGCACCCTATCCAATCAGTGTCAGCTACAGGGCGAGCCCACGCAGGACACGGACACGCTCTATGACTCGGCAGCGCCCATGGAATCGCACACACTGATGGTTAACTAGGGCAGCCGTTGCAGTCGCCGTCGCAGTCACAGTCGCAGTCGCAGCATCAGCATCATCAATAAAAACACTCTAATGGTATTTTATATTTTAAATTAAGCTCTCAACTGTTTAGACTTAAGACGTTCGCTAACTCGCTCTCTCCCACAAAATTGTGTTGCTGTACATATTCACTAAGACACACACACACCTGCCCGCCTACCCGCCTACAAACACACACACTCACGCCCTCAATAATACAATCGATTGTATATAAATAATAATTAATTTGCGTTCAAAATTTAACTCAATGTGCAATTTAGTTTAAACCAATTCAAAATACAATTTATGGAAATGCATCGACGCCAGTCCAATGTCCACAATCTGTCACAACGAAACAAAACACATTTTCAAAATAATGCATTTCTTTTTGTACAAGAAACGAGAATGTTGAATGAAAAAACGATATGATATGCTAAAGGGTGATAAACGTGTATGAGAAACCAGAAAACCCAGTGAAGAAAAACGATTTTGTAATGTAGCTAAGTAGTTTTTTTTTAATTCCAACTAAAAACTAAAATAACAAAAGCAAAATGAAGTGTATTTTAAGCCCACAACAAACAAACAAACCAACAAACATACAAAAAAAACTATAACAATACGAAAAGCAATTTTAAGTATTAATAACAAATTAGATAAACGACAGCAGCCGCTTTTTTGCTTTAGCAACAAAACTAACAAGCATACAAATATAAATATAAACATATATATACATATAAACATAAACATAAACACAAACCTAAACATATATATATCCACATATATATATATTTAATTAACTATACATAAATACAGTTTTCAGAATCAAAAGCGTTTAATAGCATTCAATAATGAGCAATATTTCATGTCTAAATGTCAAAAAAAAAACAAAGAAAAAATATAAGAAAAACATTATAGCGAAAAGCTTAACGAATATATATATATATTTGTGTCATTTTAGCAACTTAAGCTTAAACAAAATGAAAACAAAAATGAACTGTTTCGGTTTGCGGCAAAGTATTCAAAGTATTCGAATTATGCAAACTCATTATTTTTAACTATAATCGATATTACTAAGTAGCATTATATACTATATACATATACATATATATCGTGTATGTTTGTAGAGATACACAGTAAATAGTTTTATATATATATATATATATATATATATATATATATATATATATATATATATATATATATATATATATATATATATATATATATATATATATATCTGCGCAGCGTAGAAGAGTTTAATCCTTTGCTGATTTGTGTTTTTGAATAATTTTTCTCTTTAAGAATTAACTAGTTTTGTTTATTTTTCATGCCTAATATTTTTTATATGTTGCCAATGTGTTTATTTATGTTACATTTTCGCGATTCGCTTGTTTTTTTTTCATAATATATATATTTTTGCATAAATCAAATAACTTTAATGAAGATCGATTTAAATTTAACAAAAGAGATGAAGAAGAAACATAAAAAGAAACCAACCATATGCTAAACATAAATATTTTACGTATCTTAATATAGGCATAAACAAATACACAGACACACACACAGACACAAACACAAACATATTTCAAGTATATAAGCGTATTTACTAACAACAAAAAACATAAACATATAAAATAATAGCGTTGTGCATACCTACTACATACATCCATATACATATATATGTGTGTATTTGTATTTCGATGTAAGAGCAAAAGAGCAACGACAATTTTGAATTGTAAAACACACAAGCACACACACACAGATACACAAACAAACACACAGACACACCTATATTATGTAGAAATGAATTTTAATGTGTTACCTACGCATCGTCGTCGACTTGGACTCACAGACAACAAACTAATTATACACATACCAGGTATAAGCTAAAATTATATTTGAAATTATTTCACAAAAAAAAAAAAAAAACAAAAAAAAAACAAAATTGTTGCATTCTATTTATTTTAATTATATAGATATAGATATATACGCATATTATAAATTTGCAATTCAAACTGTCTGAATATTCAGAGCAAAAAGCTCATGTTTTTTTTTGTTTGTTTATACAAGCTTCAACACTTTTTGTCTGCAGACAGCAAAGCGACAATGCTACCGTAATTGCCGGCTTTGGCATATTGTATAGCACACAGCCCGACGTTGTCCTTGGCACTGGGATTGCGATAGTAGGGCAACAGATACTTAACCACCTTGATTTGGCCGAGCTGGCTGGCGTGATGCAGCGCCGTGCGACCGCTGCCATCGGATACCTCGAGATCGGCACAGGCCAAGCGATACGACTCCAAGCGCTCGATATTCCCATGCTCGGCGAGTGGACGCAATTGCTCGGCCAGAGCCAATGGATTTTCTGTTAGCTTCGCACCTCTCCTTTGCAATATTTTTATAATCTGATGGTTGTCTGTATCGATGGCTTCGTGCAGCGGCGTTCGATTAAATCGATCAGTCAAGTCCACTGGGCATCCTTCGTCTAAAAGGGTTCGCACGCAGCTTAACTTGCCCAGAAAACATGCCAGATGCAAAGCAGTCCGTCCTTCTGTGTTCGTATCGCTCAGATTCGCACCGTATTGCTTAAGGCTTGTCAGTTTCTGCGAATTATCCTCTCGAACGGCTGCTTCGACGAGCGCTGGAAAGAATGTGGAGCACATTTCGTCACGTTTCTTGTCATTGGATACGTGAAGACCACGTGCTACGGCCTCGATCAAATCGACCTCAGTGCTGACTGCCAATTTGGACACGCTCATCTCGCCGCGCAAGCTTTGGGCCATCATTTCCTTCTTACTCTCTGCGTCCCATTCGTTTTTCCCCAGCACATAAGATAATTTGGTCAATGCTGCCTCCTGAGTCATATCGGAGCAAGAAATCACGCCAATATCCATCCAACGGCTCGATAGAGAATCGGGCAACACTTTACCAACTGCGCATTGCGTCATATTCACAACCAGAACACCACGATTAATCGCATCTGAAATCACTTCGAGAAACGTTGTATCTTTGGTTGGTATATTACCGACTCCGTAGGATTGTAAGACAACGCCCTTGATAGGGTCCTTAAAAAAGGATTGCATTATTTCTACTGTAATGCCTGGATAAAAACGCAGCAGGCACACATTCCGCTCCATTCCAGTGCATACTGTAAATGAATCTGTGTCGCTAGGCCTAAGTACGTGCTTCTGATCTATGTCGATTCTAATGCCACATGTGCCGAGTGCGGGGAAATTGGGCGAATCGAATGCGTGAAAAGAATTGCTCGCCCGCTTTGTGGCGCGGCAGCCGCGCAACAACTTGTGACCGAAAAACACCATTACC
This sequence comes from Drosophila eohydei, assembly GCA_035045825.1. Classification (NCBI taxonomy): domain Eukaryota; kingdom Metazoa; phylum Arthropoda; class Insecta; order Diptera; family Drosophilidae; genus Drosophila; species Drosophila eohydei. Next base: position 4,055,744 of record JAWNOT010000100.1, read on the forward strand.
TCGGGAACATCATAGTTACCAGCTATCAGCAGCGATGAAATAAAATTGTCCCGACCATCTGTGCGCAGCTCAACAATGGGCAACTGGCTGGCGGTTAATACAACGGGCTTGGACAGATTCTCAAATGCAAAAGCGAGAGCAGAGGCAGTAAAGGCTAAGGTGTCTCTGCCATGCAGTACGACAAAGCCCTCATAGCGCTCGTATTTGGCCTGCAAGCAAAAGAGATTTACCCAAGTACAAAGTTTTGAGTTGCATTATGCGTACGCCCACTTCGTTGGCTATGTGCTCCCAGTCTTCCGCTTGTAAGGAGCTAGAATTCATCAATGGCGAGAATTCCACTATATCGTAGATCACACGGAATTCTGCGCCATGAATCGGTGGCAGCACCAAAGGCGAGTCTTCGCCCCTCTCGAAAGCCAGATTATATCTTTTGTCGTGGCAGCTGGAATCTTCGCGCAGTCGCTTGATGAGTTCATCCTTGATACTTTTCAAACCTAACAAGCACGCTTTTCAAATATGGTTCAATTCCACTGATTTAACACTTACTGCCGTCGGCTTGCCGTATCATACCAATGCAACCACCGGTGTTGATCACGAGGACACGCGATTCCTTTTTCTGATTGCAGCGACATGATTGGTTTGCCATTCCAGCCAACTGCCACGATGCGCTATCTCAATTTTAAAAGTTTATTTTCCCAAACATTAAATAACAAATTTTTACTTATAACTGACATAGCTTTCAAAAGATTAACATAAGGTAGCGTTGCCAGACATACGCAAGCAGAATAGATTAAGTATGTTAATGTTATTGCAAACAACAGTATTTTGTCAATTTAAATTAAGTTGTATTTACCATGGATGGATTTGACAAAAAATTAATAATTTGTATGGCAGCATTCAAGTAGTGAGGTTGTCACCTTTAGGTATTGTCCCATTGTAAATTGTATACAAACTGAACAACTAACAGTTAATTATTGTTATTACAAGTAAACAAATTACTTGATGAAGTATCAGTTTCAGATAACACTACATTTTCACAATATATTAATAACAACGTTTGTATTCTTGAACTGAGCGCCATTTGTTATATTTAAATATTGTGGCCCTGCCAGTTGTTTACCAACAGAAATAACTAGTAACGGTTCATTAAATGTTAATAACATGAGATATTCTGTTAGGTAACATTTGCGTCCGGATGCCAAACGAATAATGGTGTGACCATATTTATAAACATGTTATTTGTGTAAACATATAGACCGGTGTGTGTTTACATATGAGTAAACAAATTTGTCGGCTATCACTTATGCCGGGGCCAAACAGACAATTTCCGAAGAATGATTTCATAAACTTTATAGTAGTTGGAACTGTGCGAAAGCTTCAAAATGAGTTTGCTTCTTAGATGGCGACTACAAAAATGCGCATGTAAATTATGTTTATTTTGTGGATCGATCAGCGCGCTTAGGATCGCTGCCAAAAAGCAATCGTGACGTCACGCGCTTCCCCTTCTTGTGAGTAACGCACACCTGCAACGCACTTGAGCCACTGCCATGCGGTCGACAGAGATGTCCAGGCTTGACCTTATTGGGAATTTGTAGTTGCCATAAGGACAAACAACTTGATGACATTTTAATTAAGATGCAAAACCCAACAATTTGCCGTTTGTCATTAATTAATTAGAGCAACAACAACAATGGACTGATGCGAACAGTTGTTGCTAATGTCTGCCAAAAAGAAAACTAAACAAAACAAAGCAAAAAAAAAAGAGAAAAGAACGAAGCCACAGCATGCAACAGCAACATCAACAGCCCAGCAGCAATAACGGCAACAAATTATTTGCTAGAATTGAGCAATTTGCTAGTTCTGCGTTACGTATAGGCAATATTAAAAATAAAGTACGAGCGCCCAGCGAAAAGGCAAGAGCACATCACCTTGTCGCCCCGCCCAGAGACTAGAGATCATTCAGAAGATGAACAAACGCGGCATCATCATTCTGTGCATCATTGCCACGCTGCTGTGCGTTGTGCTCGGCGCCAACTTCTACTTCATGTACTACCTCAATGCTGAGGAGGGGCAGCTGGCAAGCGTGCGTGCGCTGGAGAATATGATCCGGCATAAGATACGCCATCTGAAGCCCGCGTATTTAAATCGCAATCCTCGCTTCTTCATGTTTCGCAACAAACTGCTAAAGAACTACAAGCAGGCGGCCTACGAGAATGCCAGCGTGCTCTGGGAGATAGCTAACTGGGTGAGTCTGTCTACAACCATATTCTGGTCACGATGTGTCTAATTTGATGTTTTACATTTTGCAGTGGCCGCACGAGAACGAGATCTATCCCTTGTATGACTCCTCGATGGGGCAGCTGTTGAAAACGTTGCGCGAGGAGCCCATCACCAGGGCGAATAATTTGGCACGAGGCACACAGCTGAAGCTGCTGCTGCGTCTCAGCCAGCAGCAGAAGGTAATCTTCAAGCCGCAATGGTATCCACGTGATGTGGTCATCGAGGGCGTTGTCTACAGCGGCAAGGATCGCCATGTGGCCGAGGTGTATGCCTTCTATTTGGGCGCAGTACTCGATTTACGCTGGACACCCATTGTGGTCGGTCGCGTGGTAAATCTCAAAAATGATCTGTACGCCCACGGCGATCAAGAGCTCCAGAAGACAATTAAAATTGAAGTCGATGATGAGGGTAACGAGACATATTGCCTGTATGGCAAGTGTCACTATTGCAACGAGGAGGAGACTGTGTGCGGCGATGAGCAGCACAATATCGAGGGCGTCATCATCTACATTGTGCCGGGCACGTTGGCCAAACGTCGTTCCCCATGGCAACGCACCTACAAAGAGGATAAGCGTGCCATTTGGGAAGATGATATGACCTATTGCAAGTGAGACGACAAGTTGATAAAGTTAATGGAGATATTTTAGCTAATTTCTTATTTCTCAGATCTCTCAAGAATAAAATGGAAACAATACGGCTGCTGGATCTCATAGACGTGGCCATCTTTGACTATCTGATACAAAATGGAGATCGACATCATTATGAGACGCGCGAAGAGCGCGTGGTGCTGATTGACAATGGCAAAGCTTTTGGCAATCCGAACAAGGATCATCTGGACATTCTGGCCCCTCTCTATCAGTGCTGCCTGTGAGTTCGGATCTTGACTAAATTGCCCTTTGTCTAAGCTTACGTTTATTTCCCTTTTAAGCATACGTAAATCCACGTGGGATCGCCTGCAAGTATTTTCGGGCGGCGTGCTGACTGAAATAGTTGACCGTCTATCCAAACAGGATGCTCTCTATCCGCTCATCACGGACAAGCATAAACGCGGCGTTGAGCGCAGATTACTTGTGGTATTCGCTGTGGTGGAGTACTGCATGGACAAGGAGGGCGACAAGATGTTTAAAACTCTCTAGTTCCACTTACAGTTTAGCTAAGGTCTAGGTTGTTATTAGGTTTAGTAAATCAAGTGCCCAGAAATACACGTATATATCGATAGTTATAGTAATTGCTTAAAATATCTAGTGAATGACGAAGTTTGAACTACTTTTCCAGATCAATTGTTAAATTTAATGTTACAATCCATTTGTAACCTATAGGTTTATTTAAAGTTAAGATTGTTGCCTAGTTTAAACAGAATACAAACTGAAAGAAAACAAAACTAAATATTCTGAATGCAGTTTCAATGACTACATATGTCGGTCAGTTGATCGGGTCGAATTTTTCCAGATTTTCTTTCTTATTTACTACTTCTTTCTCTCTTTATTAATTTTGCTGAAAGTAAACAGTTTATTAAACTGCTTATTGTTCCGATTGTTTGGTCGATTCTGCAATGATTTAAAATTAGTTTTTACAAATATTCGAAGAGGTTCGATTCAATTTATCAAACATCAAACTTACCTTGCCGCGTATTTGTGACTTGATTTCTGTGCCCTGCGCGCGTTTAGCGCCGCCTTGGAATTGTCGGAAATCTACGTTTCTATAGTCAAAGTTTTGTACCACTCCGCTATTGGAGGGCAGTTGTACAGCTCTATTGGAGCTTTGTGCTTGCATTCGTGCCTTGGCCTTGAATCGGTTATTTTTCTCCTGGCGTTTTTGCTGGCGCTTGCTGAGCATAGGTGTTGGAATCTCAATGGGACCTTTCTCGATGGGCACTTCAATCACTTCATCGTCGTCGTCATCATTATGGCCTACCTCTATTTTGTTTTGTTGTGTCAGATTAATTATTGCCCCGGATGTGGACGCACTTGGCTTCTCCTCACTTTTATTGCGTTTCGCCAGCGTGGATTGCTCTTTTGTGGGCTGATGTTTACGTTTTAGCTGCTCCTTCAGTGGAAGATTATATACAGCATCCTCTTCCACCTTTGGTTCAATTTGCAATTCGATGGTCGGCGGCACAGGTTCGGCGGGGCAAAGACGTCGCGTGAGCTGCTCATTATTTTGTTTTGCAGTCTGCTCATTCTTCTGCTGCTGCATGAGCGGCAAAATAGCCATGTAGCGCTTATAGGGCATGCGCATTGTCTTACTCTCCTGGCGGGCGCGCATCCAACGCACCTGCTCGTCCTGTGTGGGTGTCGCTGGCCTTTCCAATAATGATAAAGTAGGTGCAATCAAGGATGCCGAAGGTACTTCAAGTTTCGGTTTGCTTGGATGCAGCAATTTGCCCGTGGGGTTGCGACTTAGCAGTGTGGGTAAATCATCGCGTATCTCTTCTTGGTGCGAAAAGTCAAGTGGGCAATTCAGTTTGCTATTGAAGTCTTTAGTGCTTGGCAATAAGTGTATGGGAACAATGTGGCGTGCTTCTAATATGGGCTATAAGCGAAAGCATAGAGGATTATTGATTTGTAAAGATTAGACATTGCGTCTGGATGACTCACTTTGATTAAAGGTTGTTCACGCGCCCGTAACACAATTTGATGCAACGTGTTGAGCTGCTGGCGTACCAAAGGAGGAATTGGATTGCAACAGGCTAATATACCTTGCATTTCACGAGGCAAACTTTCTGCAATTTGTAACATCATATGATTGGGCAGAACATATCCATAGCTTTCGTCTTCCTGACGAGCGGTCGCATCGCGCCACAAAAAGATACCGCGCAGTGCATGTAGCTGGCGATTGTCAAAGGAACGCTTCGTCTTACGCACTAGATCCAGATGTGAATCCGGTCCAATGTGCGGCTTTGTGTAGCGCTTCTTGCAAACGTCCGTGCTCATTTGGTAAACCATACGCAAACCCTGTAGCTGACATTGCTCGGATTGCAACAAATCGTTCGTGAGGCGCTCGTAAACGTAGATGAGATAGTGTGTGTCCTGGCGTGCATAGTCAATTAGTTTTTGTGGCAGTGGACGCATGCGCCAGTCTGCCAATTGCAAGCTCTTATCCACATCCAGATCGAGGTAATGCTTCAGTAAAAATGCTAACGAAAGTCGTGCCATGTTTAAGGCTTTGGCAGCGCGATGTGTATCAAACATATTAACGATGTATAGAGACAGATCGCGTTGCAGCCATTCAATATCGAGATCAGCGCCATGCAATATCTTAAGCACCTTGGGATCGGTGAGCACTAGATTTAATATGTGCATGTCTTCGCGCAACGTCAGCGTGTCGAATATATAGTCTTTAGTGCGTGTTGACATTTGCACCAGGCAAGTGATGCCCATAAACGTGCGATACGAATGATGCTCCACATCGATGGCTATTTGAGACGCTTGGCGCAGCTCCTTTAGTGCCTCTTGCAGTGCCTCCATATTATCTACTAACATCAGTTCAGTTTGGGCTGGTGGTGCCGGCAAGAGGGGATTTTGCATTTGCAATTGCTCATTGGGCGGCTCAAATTTCAACAGCTCAAACTCATACGGATGCAGGAAAGACACTACGTTACCAGCATCATCGTATTCGGGCAGCAATGCCAAGGGCTTCAGCGAATTAGGCTTCTCCGTAAGACGCGGTCGAAAAGGATTCTCAGCGCTATTGTCCACCGGCACCTTAAACTGAATTTGCGGACGCATTATATTATGTGCCGTATACAATCGTGCAGAGACCATATTGCGCGCTGGAGTGCCAGGAGTTGTGCTGTAGCGATTCCAGCTACCAGCACGTGGCGATTCTTTTGTTACGGTCGTTGATTTTGCGGCACTCGATGTAGATTGTACATCGACCTGGGTCTCGACAACCACAGGCTGGTTGCCTCGTCTAAGGCCGCTTCTAATGTCTAAATTTGTAGTGATACGTTCGAATAGGATATCATTAAATTCCTGCACCATTTCCAGCTGTTCATCGCCTTGACGCCTGTGGATATTTCTTATTAGGATTTTAAACGTATGGAGATTAAAGGCTTATTTACCTTCTTATGTCACCTGCTATATTTTCCGTCTTTAAGACCTTGTTAATTAATCCCAGCACTCGCTGCGACTGCTCCTCCAACATACGTGCATACCCTGGATAACTGAGATAAATCGAACGGGCTGCACCCTGTGGAAATGCATTACAGCAGCGTGTAGCAGCTACAACATTGCGATATGCTTCCTAAATAATGAGAAGTGAGAATTGGCTAATTTTTAAATGATTTGCATTCACTTACCGTTGTAAAGTCGACCAAGTTTCTGCGATCAGAGCTGGCTCGAGATGTTGACGGTTGGGCAGCGGGTTCTTCTTCGGGCTGTTCTGGTTCCGAAAGATTTGTTTGTTTTGGCGTCTGTGACATTGTGTTGGATATAATATGATGGTTGGTTTTTGATATTGTCTGTACTATTGTATTTGATTTGTTTGCTGGTTGGGTACAAAAAAATGTGCGTTTTTCTTCTTCTTCCGAAAGAATTAAAAACACCGATAATTTAGAGTTGTCAACACTACTACCGGCGACAAATTTTAATTACTCATTGAAATGCAAGACTATTGAAAACGATCCAATTCGAGCTGGCCATTCAAATTTACAGCGAAGAAAATTATAAAAAATTGGTTGAGAGATTGAAATGATTTCGACAACATATTCGACCGCATCATGTTTTAAATCTGGGAAATGCCTGTCCTTGTCCGAGTATTGTCATCACTAAATTGAATATCGAATGTATCGAAATCGTGCCATTCCCTAACTAGAGCAAGCAACTGGGCTACAAGTACATCGATGTTTATGGGATAATCGAAATCCCAGCGTTAGCCGGCAGAAAAAGAAAAGAAACGTAATTATAAAATTATATATTAAAACTACGTCAAGCCATCCCATCCATAACTCAACCCAACTCCCCGCACTGCATCATCATGTTGGATTTATACAGGCGCGCTGTGAGTCGCTTTCCACTTGGGAATGTCAGCTACATGTTCGCCTACGGCTCGGGCGTTAAACAGCAAATAGGCTATGAAAAAGTTCAACAGAAGCCGGATTCAAAAAGTGTCATCGACTTAGTATTTTGCGTACGTGATACTCGAGGCTTTCATGCGGAGAATATATACCGACATTCCAGTCATTATTCAGCATTGCGTTATCTGGGCTCCAACCTTGTGGCACAGTACCAGGAGCTACTCGGCGCAAGGGTTTATTTCAATACGCTGGTGCCACTTTATGATCTAGGTGTGACAATCAAATACGGCGTAGTACATGAGGATCATTTAATTGATGATCTACTTAATTGGCGGCATCTCTATTTGGCTGGACGCTTACAAAAACCGGTTACTGATCTCGTTAAGCTAGACGCCGATTCACGTCTTAAAACGGCGTTGGACAGAAATCTACGGTCAGCCTGTCAAACTGCGCTGCTGCTGCTGCCCGAGAAATTTACCGCCTACGAACTATTTCATGCCATTGCCGGGTTAAGCTACAAGGGCGACTTTCGTATGATTTTTGGCGAGAATAAGCAGAAGGTGCACAACATAGTCCAGCCACAAGTCTCCGAGTTCTTCGCACTCTACCAACCCATTATGAAACAGTTGTCGCAGTACATGGCCGTTGACTTGCATGGCCAGGAGCCGCGATCACTAAAGCCGGCCATTGTTTTCGAACAGGATAAATCTAGCGAAGCTACACGATATCATCTGCGTCATTTGCCTAAGGAGCTGTGCCACCGTCTCAAGCGCAATGCTGCCTGCCGCGGAGATTATGCGGATGTGGTAGAATATCTAGCCGTAGCACCATTGCTCTCCAAGATCGTCCAGGTCTCGGTGAATGACATCGTGTGGCGCAGTAGCATTAAGCAATCGCTGAAAAATATTGCCACAGCTGGGATTATCAAGTCACTCGTCTATAGCTTTCGCAAGGCCCAGAAGACTTTCGCAGTTTAAAGTATTTATATCATCTGCTATCCTTGATTGATAGCCTTTCGCTAATCTTCCCTGCCAGATATTGACTAAGTTGCGCTAACTTGTGCTAACTTTTTGTTAATTAATTTTAAGTTCCAAAGTTGTTGTTGACATCAATAGAGAATCTGTAGCTAAACTGCAAAGTAAAGCCCTGAGTTTTCATTGCCAGCAATTTCGAAATGTTTTACAGAGGTCATGACCAGTGATTCGAGCAGTTCCAGCGCCGAGGAGCACAGACACAAGCGCAAGCATAAAAAACAAAGCAAGGACGCTGATAAGAAGCACAAGAAATCCAAGAAGCACAAACATGAAAAGCGTCGCAAGGAAAAGAAACGCTACAAGCGGGACGCATCGCCAGAACAGAAGCAACCGCTTCAAGAACTGCCAGCTAGACAGCTGCCAGTGACGATTGAAGATACAGATGCAGATACAAATGCTTATATGCCCGCGCTACCGCCACACTTGGTTAATCAGGAAAAACCTCAGATGGATGCTCGGCCACAACCAACACATATTATTGGACCCGTAATGCCCAGCCAGCTTGCAATAATTAACGAAGATGCTCGGCACAAAATCGAGGCCGCTGATGATGATGATGACGATATGACGGGCATGTTTGGACCATTACCAAACGCCACACAAGTTGAGCTGGAGGAACGTGCGCTGGCCATGAAGCTAGCTGCACTGGAGGGCGGCGGCTTGGGCAGCTCTGCAACAGATCAAGATGTGCGCGAAGAATGGATGTTGGAGCTGCCAGAAGTGGGTCTAAAGACTGGTTTGGCCGCTCTCAACAATATGAAGCGCACCTTCTACCAGGGTAAAGAGAGACCAGATTTTAGTGATCGCAGCTCTTGGACTAAGACGCCGCAGAGTGTGGCTGCTGGCCCGAAGCCCTGCAGCTCTAAAGAGTTGGAGCAAAAGGCACAGGCTAACTACGAACGGCAACGTGATGAGGAGCAGGAATGCATTGCCAAGAAACACAAAAAGAAGCACAAACGAGATGAATCACTTGTCCAGCTGCATCAGAAGAAATTGCGCAAGGAGCAGCGCGAACGGGTACAAATTTTGCATTTTAAAATGTTCAATGTTTTTAACTGTTGTTGTTTGTAGGAGAAGGAACTGGCTGCCAGCGGTTCTAAGCCCGAACGGCGACCCTTCAGTCGCGACGTGGATCTGAAGCTAAATAAGATTGACAAAAATCAAACCAAACAAATTGTGGATAAGGCTAAGATACTTAATACAAAGTTTTCCAGCGGACAAGCCAAGTATCTTTGAGCAATATATAAATTAGTATAAAATTACTTTAATATAGATATATTGAATGCAACTTTTATCGTTGTGGCGGTGGCTTGGGTTTCGGTATTTTCGAGAGCAATATTTGAATCTCGTCTTTCTCCTTCCAATCCTTCCACAGCTCATAGAGATTGACAATGGCGCGCACTATCTCCTGCACTTTGTCCAAGTCGACGTTCAGCTCAGCGAACCATTGCTTGGTGGAATCCTTTTGCAAGATGACGCATGCGATTTGCAGGCAGGCAATGGCAATCTAAAATTCATTACGGCTTGAGCTTTCCAATGCTTTATAGGTATTCATTGTGCTTACCTGATAGGGCGGGTACAGCAGGCAAACATCAGTGCGCAACGAGTCGTTCACTATGCGCCAGCTGAGAGTCAATAGCTGATCTTCTTGTCCCATATCCTGTACCAGTTGGAGCAAAGGCCGATACGGTTGAAATACAATTAGGCAACAGTCGAGATTCTCCAATAAATAAAATTCGCATTCGAGTATGTGATTGGTGCGATAGGGAAACTCCTGTGTATACGCATAGCTGAATTTGGTCTTAATGGCCGACTGACAAATAGAGATAAGACGCGAATTGGATATAACACCAAACTCCTCCACTTTCGAGGCCAGCAGGATGCAAGTGGGCGCCAGGAGCAGAGGATCAATATTTTTCAATGAGTTGCGAGCATAGAAACGTTTGAAATATACGGTTGCCGTGGCAATGACCTGTTGCCGAAGCTTTAGCTGCTCACCCAGCACTTGGATGACATTAGCAAAAAATATAAATATCTTTTGGTATTCATCCTCGCTGAGAGCCAGCAAATCGTTTTGGCGTTCACGTAGCAAATCCTGCTTATCAAGTATCCATTGCTGTGAGTGCGAGCTCTGCCAGAAGTTGCCTGCCATTTTAAGCTTGGCAGTTCGTTACGACTTCGTTTTGACCGGAAATTGCTTATCTCAGTTACAAAAATTGTCAAAAAATTCAATAAACTAACAACAGTCTAAAAGCCGCAAATTTCGCGTCACTACAGTGTTACCAGAGTTGTCAACGTCTATCAGCTGCTTTTGAATTGAAAACCATGTATTAGATACTTTCGGAAGCAATATTGGAAATATACAAACTTTTTATGTTTAAATCAATTGGCTTTGCTTTTCGGTTATAAAATAAATTGAAAGTCTTTCAAAACAAAAAAAAAGTTTGCCAAAAATTTTAACGTAGAAAATACACAAGTCTTGCTTTACTACAGTGGGACCAGAGTAGTATCCATCGACCAGTGACCAGCTGATTTGCACGCAACTAACTTCACGCCTTAACGTAGTACATATGCGAGTGTGTGAAATTTTCAGCAGGCGCCGCGACAACGGGAACGCATAAGTTTAATTTATTTTAAGTGCATAAAATATTAAAAGATTATAATAAACGATGGCGTTGCGTGTACTTGGAGTAACGCAAAATATGCGCTCATACATGCGCGGCGTTGACCTCATCAAGGTAAGTAAAAAATACAATTATATATCAGCTTACGCTCCAGTATTTTAAATTACGTAATTGTGCATTTTGTAAGCTGCCCACTTCCAATTTGCAAGTTGAATGAGTGGCGAGCTCCTTTATTTAAAGGCTTAAGCTAAAAAGCATAAATATGTCCCTTCAATATGCTAACTTGAAGCTGCACAAAATAGTTACAAAATGTCTTTAGCAAATTTGAGGTTATGTATAGGCAATTGCCCAACTGATTCGCAATTTAAAATTTTGTTTTGTTTTGTTTTTTTTTTTTCTTTTTCTTATTTCATAGCGTTACAAATCAGCACTGACCGTTAAGAAGACGCTGTTGAACATACCCGCCACCCAGGTTACCAGACTGGATAATGGACTGCGCGTCGCTAGCGAAGATTCGGGCGCATCTACAGCCACGGTTGGACTCTGGATCGATGCTGGTTCGCGTTCCGAAAACGATAAGAACAATGGCGTTGCCCACTTCTTGGAGCACATGGCCTTCAAGGTAAGGTAGAACATAATAGTATATAAATATAATATTAATGCATCTTCCATTATTAGGGTACTGCCAAGCGTTCGCAAACTGACCTGGAGCTTGAGGTTGAAAACATGGGTGCTCATCTGAATGCGTACACATCACGCGAGCAGACTGTGTTCTACGCAAAGTGTCTGTCCAAGGATGTACCCAAGGCCGTTGAGATTTTAGCCGATATTATTCAGAACTCCAAGCTGGGCGAGTCGGAGATCGCACGCGAACGTTCGGTCATTCTGCGCGAGATGCAGGAGGTGGAGAGCAATTTGCAGGAGGTGGTCTTTGATCACTTGCACGCTACTGCCTATCAGGGCACTCCCTTGGGTCAGACCATTCTTGGCCCGACCAAGAACATTCAGTAAGTCGAATATATTTGAGATAATATTAAAATTTAGCTAAATTCCGTTATTTACAGGTCAATTGGTAAATCCGACTTAACCGACTACATTCAGACCCACTATAAGGCGTCGCGCATTGTTTTGGCTGGCGCCGGTGGTGTTAAGCATGACGAACTTGTCAAGTTGGCCGGTCAGACTCTTGGCCGCTTGGAGTCTAGCGTACTGCCAGCTGAAGTAACTCCCTGTCGCTTCACTGGCTCCGAAGTGCGTGTGCGTGACGATTCACTGCCTTTGGCTCATGTAGCTGTTGCTGTTGAGGGCTGTGGCTGGACCGACCAGGACAACATCCCATTAATGGTGGCCAACACTTTGGTAGGTGCCTGGGATCGCTCTCAGGGCGGTGGCGCCAATAATGCATCCAACTTGGCACGTGCCAGTGCTGAGGACAGTTAGTATTAAAAATATAATAATCTCTGTCCTATGTAAATGCTCTTGTATCGTATTTTATATGCAGATTTGTGCCACAGCTTCCAATCGTTCAACACCTGCTACAAGGATACCGGCCTATGGGGTATCTACTTCGTTTGCGATCCATTGCAGTGCGAGGTATATATAAATCTCTTCTAGCAGATTGTGTTTATAAAACCAGCTTTCTTTTAGGATATGATTTTCAATGTGCAAACTGAATGGATGCGTCTGTGCACCATGGTTACAGAGGCCGAAGTTGAACGCGCCAAGAACTTGCTGAAGACAAACATGCTTCTGCAGTTGGATGGCACTACGCCTATTTGCGAGGATATCGGTCGCCAGATTCTGTGCTATAATCGCCGCATCCCATTGCATGAACTGGAACAGCGCATTGATGCCGTCAGCGTCCAGAATGTCCGCGATGTCGGCATGAAGTACATCTATGACAGATGCCCCGCCGTATCCGCCGTTGGACCCGTTGAGAATTTGCCCGATTACAACAGAATTCGCTCTTCGATGTACTGGTTGAGGGTCTAAATAGCTTCAATGCTCCGGTTTAAAATATATCGTTGCTAGCAGTGTAGTCCAATTCAAGAAAAATTTGATCCAAGAGAATCAGTAAAAACCAAACTAATATAAAACCCCAACATAACTTTAAATGAACTGCTGTAAATATTTGTTCGTTGTATTTATTGATATTAAGAGATGATACATCGATTATTATCTAATCATGCGAGTAGTTGATAGGTATTCCGCTAAGACCTTTCTGCAGTTTGGCTGGCTCAGTCTGACCCAGCGCCGGGTCCAAGCCTTGCCAAGTGCGATCCTCGAACGTCAAGCCTGTGTCGCTTGTCATCAGTGCCATCTTGGCCTGCGTAGCCACTGTCGTGCTTGATTCGACTGCCTCATCGCTAGCAGTGCCTCCTCTCATGCGTCCGCTGACCAGGCTCACATCCTGCGGCTGCACGGCCTCTGCATCAAAGGCTAAAAAGCTTCGTCCCTCCGGTAGTAACTGCTTGAAATCTGTGACATACGCCTCCGGATACTTCATATGCCAGGCTGGATTCAACGCCATTTCAGCCTCGAACACTGACACAATGGGCTTATAGTACTCCTTGGAATTATACATATTGTTAAAAGGACAACCGATTAGCACAAAGCAGTCTATCTCCAGAAAGTTAGCCAGCTTAGCCGGATTGATGCGGCCAACGGAAATAAGTTGCGTCTTAATGCCACGACTCTTGGCCATTTCCTGCAAACGTGAAACTACATCTAAGTAGCCAACAGCGCTCAATGTGGCGACAATCAGCCCCAGTGTCTGTGCATCTTTACACTTCTCTATGTAGTAATAACGTCGACGTATATATTGTGCTGTCAGTGGATTTTTGGCACTCAACGTGCCACTGGCACCGTCGAAAATATGCCATTGGAACGCTGTGGTGGTCAGTGACAGATTAGCAAAGCGCTGATTATCTGCACCAATAAAAATGCAAATACGCTCCGTCGGCGATGCAGTCTCTGACTCAGCTGGTTGCTTGTTCTCAATGCAATCTTCAGCGGGTGGTGGATACACCTCTATAAGCAGCTTCTTGGGGCGTAGCACATCGCGCAGCTGGCTAAAGAGCGTATCCTCGCCCTCAGCTAGTTGATGCTCATAGAGATGCTGGTAGCCAATATCGAGGTAAACGCATACATCTCGCTCAGCGCATTCTGTTTGCAGCGTGGCCAGCTGCTGTAGCATTGTGGACATCTCCAGCGGCAGCACTGGATACAAATAGAGTACCGGTAAGCGACTGGCCTTGCTGCGGCACGCATTACCAAAGTGAATAATGCTATCCGCCTCCACATGAGCAGCAGCAATTTCATCGACGCAACAGCTGCCATACGTGGTGTCTGCCAAAATGAAAATCTTGCAGTCCTCTACTGTTAGCGCTAACTGCAGGCAAGTACTGATCGCATTGCTGTGTGGCAAATAATCGTCTGGGAATTGCAGACATATCTGAGAAATATGTTAAAATCACGCAACAACTTTTTCCTGTTGCATTTACGCACCCGCTTGTAACCATTTTGTCGTATCCAGCCGATGCTAACTTTCTTGTGCGTTTCATTCCAGATTTGTTCAAATGTTACCGGCGATTCCACAGCCAATTCTGTCTGACGCTCCAGCGCTGCCGTATCCTGGCTGGAAAAGGCAGATGCTGTCATTGTTCGATTTAATAAATGTGCAGAAACCGTAAAATAAACAATTGAAGTGAAAGGCCGATAAGCAGTTCGATTGGTTTATACTTATCGAATTTTTGTGGTATTTTTTTTTTGCAGATATGCAATTGTCTCACTCTAACAAAAAGAATTTGCTGTATGATATCAAAATCCAACTTATCGATATGCTATTGCTTTTCCCATCGCTAAACTTAACTGCTCACCAAGTAGCAAGGCAAGCGAAATTTGTCGAAGCTAACCCCAGACATATATTTTTGAGGCATTCAGACGCGCCAACGTTTGCGAATACGCGCGCATAATTCAACGTCAAACAACGGTAAAGGAGCATCAACTGTATACGAAATACACAGAGACTTCACAAATCTGAACAAAAATGGATGACTCACGCGAGGAAAGCCAATTTATTGTGGATGATGTGAGCAAAACAATTAAAGAGGCTATCGAATCAACTATCGGTGGCAACGCATACCAGCACGATAAAGTAAACAACTGGACCGGCCAGGTGGTCGAAAATTGCCTCACTGTGCTCACCAAAGAGCAGAAGCCCTACAAATACATTGTCACAGCCATGATCATGCAAAAGAACGGCGCCGGCCTGCACACGGCCAGCTCCTGCTACTGGAATAACGACACCGACGGTAGCTGCACCGTCCGCTGGGAAAATAAGACCATGTACTGCATCGTCTCGGTCTTTGGGCTGGCCGTCTAGGCCGATGCTCATCGATCATGATCCAAGACACACAAATCACTAACAACTAAGGGGGAGGGATTAACAAGATTGCCTTGCATTTGTTTTGCGTGTAAGTTCAGCAATATATAAATTAATTATAAATGCTTTAATAAGTGCCACATTTTGCAGCTGAAACAGAATTCAAATCGATTTACTCAACAAAAAAATAAAGAACTACTTCAGCGAACTGTCTGTTCAAGCCACATAACAAGGAATCTAACCAATCTGTCACGTTACAACAACGAGCAAAGTATTGTCAAATTCTTAGAATGAAACACACTTGCAGCAAAATTTCCAATTATTTAGCAAAATGAAATGTATTTGTATTATTTTTTGAGTTCTGAATAACAAAAGTTGCACAGAAAGTGTTTGAATGTTACGTACGGTTTTTTCATTTAAAAAGTAAATTAAATAAAATGTAAAAATAAATGTTCTCTTATGTTTTTTAGTTTCACCCCACTCGGCCTTGAATAGCGACCGAAATTTGTTTAATCGATGCAACTGCTGCAATCAATACAGGGTGTTTTTTCTGTAATCTAAAAACTGTTACTTTTTGCGCTGAAAGCGCCTCCCGACCGTCAGCGCTGGCACCGTGCTGGGCAGTCGCAGAGATAACACGTCCGAACGCGCTTTGGGACGGGCATTGACCAAGTGTGCGTAGGTGATGATGCGCTCCTTGGATGTGCGTAGAATGCGCGATAGCATATTGACATCCACTTCATGATTCTCGCTGATGAGCAGCGCTAGCACAATGAAATGTGTGAGCGCCTTCTCTGTGCTGAAGGTGGTGCGTGTACAGGACTTGGCCACGTTGGGATCTGCAAAACGATGGCGTATGTCATTTTCCACTTTCTCCGTAATCTTCGAGAATTCGACACGTTTCATTTGCCGCTTGCGCAGCGCAATGAGCGACTGCAGCGCGTCCATGTAGATAATCAATTTGATGTGCAGAATATCTTGCTTTGTGGTGATTTCCTTGTTTTGGATGCGCTTGATGCAGTCACGCAGATAGTCCGACTCGATGCTGGAAATCAAAGATTAGGTAAGTCGAGAATGTTTATAAATCTATATTGGGAACATACGGTAGTGTCTCCAACTCTGATGAGTATACACTTTGAGCCTCCTCGTCCAGGCGATCGAGCAATGCTTGTGGCACCACATCCTCCACATCGTAAATTTCATTTATTTTTGTTGCCGTCTTATCGCACTTGGGAACAATGGTCGCCAAATATTCTGCATTGTTTGTATCCACCTCGGGTAGGGTATTATCCTCGTCATTTTCGTCTTCCTGACGTGCAGAGTTCTGCACGGTTTCATCTAGATCCTGACGCATCACATTTACATTGACCATCATCTCCTCGCGATTGGCCACATAGCGGGATGCCTTGCGACCGCCAAACTCCTTAAGTAGCTTCTTTGTAGCATGTTCTTTGCTCAGCATTGGTCGGTTCTCTACTTTCTCCATTTTCTCGTAAATGTGGTTTGACAGCAGCGCCTGCTGCACAGGTAAAATTGTTGCTTTGTTTGTTGTTTTATCGCGCAAACAGATATACGTATCATATTCTTCATTATTCTGCAAATCACCTACATAGGTATTCGCACCTGCCATGACCAAGGCACGTTTGCGTGTGTTTCGTTTGTTTTTGCTTTCAATCAGTGAAAAATTTGAGCTGGTGCCGAGCGAGCCGTTCTGAAATTTTACTGCAAAGAAGTTTTTTTACAAGATCTTTCAGTTACAATGTACGACTTACGCAAAGTGGGTAAATATGTATCTTGATTGTGATTGTAAACATTTTCAATCAATGTTTTCTCATCCATTTTTATTCAATTAAAATAAAACTTAAAAACTTAAATACAGATTATATGTTAAATGTCAAATGTGCCGTTGCACGTGTAGGAATTACAAATAGCCGAACAGCTGGGAAAACAGTGCTGCCAGATGTTTGCTGTCACCAGAGTTGTCACAGACAATTTTGCCCGCTACTTTTTAAATTTAAGACATGCTATGGAAATGGATATTAAGCCGGTCAGAGGTTGCCAGATGTTTGTTGCCATCGAAGCTGCCATACATAATGTTGCGCGCCAATTTTTAAATTATGGACTTCGAACAACATCTGCATTAATGTTAAAGCCCGAGAAGTTATAGTGTTTGCTTTTGACTATTTTTACCACTTGCTGCAATATGAATAATGTACATTATTATCTATGGAAATTATCAGTTCGATTCAATCTACTCACCAGCACTAGTTTTATTAAAAATACTGCAAATGTTAAAAAATTAATACTCATTAGCGCTGCTTCCGGTGGAAATTCTAAATTGGATTCATCCAACAGGCCGCGTCGTCGGCGTCTGTGCCGCTCCGTTGGCTGCCACAGCGCCGAGAACTGTTGCTCTGTGGAAAGTAAAATTCACTTAATGCGACAACTTTTTATTATTTCAAGTACGCACCAATAACTTTCATGAAATTGTCTCGTAGCTGCTTCAGTAATTTAATTTTATTTTCTATGTTGAGTGCCGACTTCTTAATCCAGCCGATTTGCATTTTCTTCAGAAATTTTAGAAAACCCTGCATACTGGGCAAAAGCAGTTCCCCATCATCTGCGCCGTCCGACTGCTCGGTGGCTGTCTCCACAACGCCATCAACATCCTCGGCACTATCCACCTGCGACGAATGGCGACGCGATGTGGTTTCCACTTTGGGTGTAACCACCAGATCCACATCCACAGGCGGCCTACTGGAACTGTTGTGTACCACCAGCTTGGTCCTGGCATGAATCACCTGGCTATTGTTTGGCACCACAATCTGTGCGCTGTGCTTCAGTCCGCCCGCATCGCTAACTACCAAAGGATTGCTCTGACCGTTGCTCACGCCGAAGCGTTCCCGCTGATACTCCAGCCAGACAGCGCTGGGCGTGGTGAAGCCTTCGCCATTGGCATTTCGCTCAGCTGCCAGCTGCTTGCCACTGGAAGTTGCCAGCGGCTGCGACTGCGAGTGCGCAATCTCCACCCACTCGGTAATGCTGAAGCGGCTCAGTGCTAGCAGCAGCCACAGTCTGGCCACAAAGTGTTGCATCTTGCTCGTCCGAAGAGTGTGCAGCGACTGCTGCAGCTAACTCTTGCAACTGGGCCAAAAATCTCGCAAAAGGGTGTCAGCCGTTGCATGCCACTGAAGCAGATTTCAAGTTGGAGTGTTATGGACGGGAGTGCACGACTAGAAAGTACCCGATGCTAAGATTTTAGTTGACTTTGTGTAAATTTAGCAAAGTCAAGAATTAGTGTGAAAAGGGAATGATTATACAAATTATATGAAATGTATAAAAATATCAATATTATTTTGGGGGCATATATTAATATATACAGAGGGAGAGGTAAGAGTAAGAGCTAATGGTGCTTAAGGTATAAAAGACAGCTAAACGAATGGAGGTGCAAAGGAGCTTAGAGGCAAGGGACTAGAAAGGACAGATAAGTATAGACGATGGGTTATAGATTGTTAGATTGAATGAGCTCTGTCAAGTCTCTTTCTAGCTGTTACATATACAGAAATAAAAATTATTATCAAATCTTTTTCTAGCTCTTATACACATGAAACCAATATACCCTCTTTATCCAGCTTCTATATAGGGCACTCAAACACACATTCATTTTCAAGCAGTACTTGTCTGATTTTTATTATTATTTATCTATATCGGTACCCTTTTTTTTAGTAATTATATTTTAATTGGTTCTAAAATACGAGCACAGCTGAGCGTTTGCATACATTATTTTGGATTGGTCTATGTGGTCATGTGAATATATACGAAAAAGAGGCCAAACAATTTCCGAACTTAATTTGAAGATGAAAGTGGGAAATAAAAATTTAATTTCTTTAAATTAATATTAAATTGTTTTCTATTTATTTTGATAAAAAAATTTTATTTATTTAAATTAATATTGAATGGATTTCTATTTTTTTTTTGATAAATAAAAATTTTATTTATTAAATTATTTAATTATTTAATTAAATATTAAATTGTTTTCTATTTTTTTTTGATAAATAAAAATTTTATTTATTTAAATTATTTAATTTATTTCATTATTTATTTAAATATTAAATTGTTTTCTATTATTTTTTGATAAATTAAAATTTTAATTATTTAAATAAATATTAAATGTTTTCTAATTTTTTTTTGTTAAGTTCAGAAATTGTTCAGCTTCTGCTCGTCTATAGTATGCGTTCTTTTAAGTACCGTAATCCATCAATTATATATGTATATGTATGTATAAGTATACTAGTTTTGATTCTTAGGAAAAATTTAGCACAGAGATTTCAGTTACAAACGGCATCTGGAAAAGCGTGAGAAATTTAATTTGTTGATGAATTTGTGTTTTTTTTTACTGTGTCTTTTTTCTTGCTCTTTTTAAGATCAAGCATAAGAAAATTTGTGCGAAATTCATAGAGACAATATATCTAAAAATTTTGATAAACGTCAAGATTAAAAATTTCTTGTTTTTTTGTCGTTTTCTTTTTTTCTTTGAACAAGGTGCTAATTAAAATATTTTTACGTTAATTTACAGTCTGGCAAATATTTGTGTGTAGTATATAAAAACAATGAATGGTATTTAGAAAAAGCTAGTGGGAAGCGAAGGCTATTTGATGTGCCTGCACAGATGAAAGCGCATCCACTTGAGCGCCTTGTCGCCAATGGCCTCCACTTTGGGCGCGCTGGACAGCCGATGGCAGCCGGCACAGTTCGAGGGCACGCTCTGGCTGCCCAACAGCTCGGCATGTGCTGTCGCCGCTGTTGCTGCTGTTGCTGCTGCCGCTGCTGCTGCTGCTGTTGTGGCAGGTCAAATGTCGCCAGCGCTGTCCCAGCGCATGTCGTCGGCCTCGTGGGTGAGATAGCGTCCCAGGCCCACCTGCGTTTCCAGGTTGCGCAAGTCTCTGTACGTCTGCTTGTCCTGCAGCCAATAGTGCATCAGACTCTTGTCGCAGGTGTAGCGCTTGCGCTGCTTCACTTGCAGCAGATTGTTGATGAGGTCAATGGCTAAGAGAAGTTTCGTTTGTGTTACTATCTATAGATACTGAGGCTGAGGCTGAGGCTTACCATTCGAGGAGATCTCCTTCCAGGGATTGGGTGGATACATGAAAGCCGCGTTCTGTATCTGATCGTTGATGTCCTCCTCCTCGTTGAAGGGAAAGGTGCCGCTGAGGCTCACATAGATGATCACGCCCACGCTCCACATGTCCAGGGAGCGATTGTAGCCCTTGTTGCGCAACACCTCCGGCGCCAGGTAGGCGGGCGTGCCCACAACCGAGCGCCGGAACGATTTCTCGCCAATGATGCGCGCATAGCCAAAATCACAGAGTTTCACCTGCGGAAATTCAGCATCCGACGAGAGCAGCACATTCTCCGGCTTCAGATCGCAGTGGACAATGTTCTGCGAGTGCAGATACTTGAGGGCAATCAGGATTTGCGTGATCAAAAACTTGGTCACACGCTCGCTGAGGCGGCCCCGTGCATGGGAGAGTATCATCTCGAGCATGTCGCCCTTGAGCTTCTCCATGACCACAAAGATGCGCTCCGGCGTCTCGAACATGCGCTCCAGATTGACAACGCCGCAGTGGGTTATGTTCTGCAGTATGGCCACCTCGTTCTTCAGCTGTGCCTCCTGCTTGGTGGGGAAGCGCAGCTTGTCGATCACCTTGATGGCCACCTCGCGCTTGGTCTTCTTGTGCACGCCGCCGTAGACGACGCCGAACTGTCCGGAGCCGAGCACTTCGTCCGGAAAGATTTGATACAGCTGACCCATATCCTGAACCTGCTCCTCCGATTCACAGCATTCTGCGCGTATGGAACGAATGGATTAGCAAAGATTCGGTTAGACCTGAAGCTGGGAATCTTACGTGTATTGGTCACATGCATGTAGGCCTGCCGTATGCTCGTCTCCCAGCTCTTGGCAATGTCGGCGCCGATGCCACTGTCCGGCGGTGGCAGACGCACCGCCTGCTGCTCACCCACGCCCAGCTGCGGGTCCTGGCCCACATAGTAGCTGAGATTGGCCGTGCACAGCTCGAAGCAGTAGTTGGCATTGGGCTTCGTCTCAATGGAGAGCAGCTCGGCCAGCGGCAGCTCCTTGTGGTACTTGCTGCCCTGCTCCGATATGAAGAGCGTTATGCTCTTCGAATCCATGCGCCAATAGTAGCGCTTGAGCGCCTTGTCCAGCGAGGTGTAGTGCACCAGCCAGCCCTCCTTGATGGCCTGGCCGCCGCGCTTCTTCGTGTGCTTCACGGACTGCACGATTCGCATCAGGGGTATATTGGCACTGGGCGAGGAGGACGACGAGGATTGCGACTGCTCCGATTGGCCGTCAGTCGACTTGGCGTCGGGCCCAGTGCTGCCGCTGTTGTCCGTCATGGCGCCATTGACTAGCTCCGGTGGTGAGTTCTGTGCGTTGGTGAGCGCCTTGGGCGCCTCCCTTGGTCGTCCGGCCACCAGATTCGTGCCGCCCATGGCCTTGCTGTTGTATATGGCAAGCTCGGCTTGGGGTCCATCCTCAAAATCGCTGTCGTCGAATTCCTCGCGAAAGAAATTGTCGCGCTCCTTGCGCGGCGTCCCGTCGCCAATCTCCGCCTGCAACTGGCTCAGCTGCGCCTCGCCCGTACAATCCTGCGGCACCTTATCCATGCACTTCTTGTGAGTATTGTACTGGCAGTCGCGGCACTGCAAGCCCTGCTTGAACAGGCCCTTCAGCAGCTTCTTACAATGCTGGCAGACCGTGGGTATTCCATAGGTGTGCACCATAAAGGTGTGCGGTATGCGTAGCACCATCTGCCCGTTCCGACTGCTCGCCGAGTGGGTCCGCTGATGACGGCCCATATATCCGGGTATAATCTAAGGGGCAAACACAAAAGCGTTAGAAAATCCATTTGACGAAGACGTGCTCGACTAAGAGATACCCTGCTTGGCTTAGCGATGCCCTTACAACTTGACGTTGCTACGCATTTCTATCTACTTTGAGGAATATTAAATTTTAAATGAGGATAGACTTCTTAAACATATAAAAACAAAATGTATATATATATGTATGTATATTATATATATATATATATATATATATATATATATATATATATATATATATATATATATATATATATATATATATATATATATATATATATATATATATATATATATATATATATATATATATATATATATATATATATATATATATATATATATATATATATATATATATATCTCCACTCTACACAACTCTCCAACTTACTTTATTCTAAGTTAAGTAAACATGTTTATTGTCCTTCAAGTTATTTTTAACACGAATATACGAATATATATCTAATGCGTATTCAACTCTCCACTCTACACAACTCTCCAAATTGCAGTATGTCCACTTCAGATTGCACTAGAAGTTTTTTACACTTGAAGTGTAGTCTAATATAACTATTCAGAGTAGAGTGTAGAGTGGAGACCTAAAATCTTCACTCTACACAATTCTCCAACTTACTCTATTTCTGGTTAAGTGAACTTGCAATGCCAATTAGTGAGTGGAGAGTTTAAGTCTCCACTCTACACAACTCTCCAAATTACAGTCTTATAATTTCTATAGAAGTTTTTTCTCTTTAAGTCTAGTCTAATATCTACTCAGCTTTAAACTCTCCACTCTACACATTGCGTCAGCTTTCTTTATCTACACTTAAGTAAGCCGTTTTATTACAAGCTCAACCCCTTATAGTACTATTAAACTCTACACTTCAAACAACTCTCCAAATTACACTCCTTAAAATTCCACGCTAATATTTCCACTACGAGTATTTAACTGAATTTCAAATGAAAGCCAACTAAAGCAGTTTTATCAAAATTAAATAAAGTTTATTCAAAAAATAATATAAAAATTAAAAAGCGAAAAATGTAAGTAAATAATGTTTTAAATACTCGTAGGGAGCCCCGTTACCGCTTAACCCCAAAAACTTAAACCGCACTTAAGCCCATTTGCTACTGCGCTGCCCATATTTAATTCTTAATTATGTCATTCATAAGCTCCGACATGCGTTTTACCAATGAGCTGCTGGAATCGTGGCGACCCGTCGACTCCTCGTTGGAGACCAGCGACTGCTGTGAGCTGCCAGATGGGCTGCGGGGCGGCTGCAATGTAAACGAACGTCTCGAGGTGGCATCACTGGAGCGGTTACAATTGTTCGGGATTTTCACCACACAGCGCTTGTGATAGTTCTGACCACAGCCTGTGGTGAATGATACACACATATATATGTATATATGTATGTCGCAAATTGAGTTAGTTTTTATGACTGAACAAGCGGGCGTCTGTATGTATGTGTGTGTGGCTGTTTGTGTCTGTGTGTGTGTGTGTGTGTGTGTGTGTGGGTGTGTGTACATACCATCGCACTTGAGTCCTTGACGCACCAGTCCAAACAGCATTTCGCCGCAAAAATCACAGAATGTGGGCGCCTTATAGGAATGAACGTTCAGGCTATGCGGCTTCAATGTTGGCATTTCCGATGTCGGATATAGTATGGCTGTTGGCGGGGAGTGAATGGATATGGCTGATGACATTCGTTAAATGTATAAAGTGTGCGGCTCATCCTACATTGATTGAAGGCGACACACAAACTACTTACGGCTGGCTGTTAATACAATTTCCACCAATGTCTCGTCCACAACTTCCGCTGCGGAATTGATAATGTGCAGCACATTGGGCGTGCTATAGTCATGTATGAAGAGCAAAATGCGCTCTGACAGAAATGTGAGTCCACTATCTGGTATCTGTAAATGGACAAAGAGAAGACGTGTCAGAGAGAGAGAGAGAGAGAGAGAGAGAGAGAGAGGAGATGCATGTCCATTTTTGATGTTTTGCTTAATTTAACGCTCATTTTGCATATGGCACTTATCATATATATATCTATATCAGTTATCATATCATATCTTAATTGATTGTGCGATAAGATTCTAACGTGCGCACACATATGTGCGTATGTATCAATTAATATATGTCTACACATATACAGTTACTTGTGCATAATCAAAACAGTTAGCAAACTGTGCAATGCTTGAGATACCCTATTAAGTGCACAATTTGTATATTTAGTAAGCTCTTTTCTTATTAGTTTTAATGAGGCGTTTTTAATGGGCTGTTTACTCAGTTAATGAGCGTATTTTAAAGATTATTTTTGGCATATTTTTTATTATAAAGAAATAATTTTCAGAAATAAGATTTTCATATAGTTAGTCTTTAAAAACATTCCAATTATAAAAGCACCCATATATAAAGTGCTTAAGTCTTGTTTACTCAAGTCAAACATATTCGAATCAGATTGGTTAACATATCTGATTGAGTCTTCTTTTCTGATGCTCATAACCCAATCAGATTCGTTCCCATAAGTAAAGTGAATAAGCATTCTTTACTGCTCTTAATCCCATTCCAATCAGAATAGTGCCCATAAGTGAACTGATTCAGCAATAAATTTACATTATTATTATTTTTATATTTATACCTTTACTGCCTTCAAATAAGACTGTTTCTTATAAGAAAACATATTCACTATTAAGATTTTCATATGCTGTCATAGGTCAAAGGGTATCTTAGTGCTGCATGCTTATTTTACGATATATATAGATTGATATGGATATCCTTGCGATGGCAATATACAGCAAACTGGACAAGAGACTCATCATAGCCCATTATTTAGTATGGACATTGAAAAATGATACTTGTGTCGGCGGGAGCAGCTGTCAAAGCTCAACTGCTGAGCAGGCCACAGGACGTGCCAGGACAGCAAAGCTACTGATTCGGGCTAAGAGTGAGTGTCAGCTGGCTGCTTGGCCGCCTGGTTAATTGAATTGGTCATGGATAACTGCGCAAAACGGAAAGTGTCTACTACTATGTGTAAGGGACTCCGACTTACTTAATGAAATTAAGCAATTATAGTGCACACATAAATTTATTAGGTACACACTCCTACTACACAAATCAACAAATACAGTTAGAGTCGGAGAGAGAGAGAGAGGGAGAATGGGAAAGAGGCCGAGAGAAGGGGAGATAGAGCGACATAGTGGCCGGTAGGCCAGTCAAACAGAGCTAGCGTTGTACAGTGGGCCTATGACCTTTGAAATGGGAACAAAAGTGAAGCTTAGCAGGCATAGCTAAAATTTAAGTATAATTTTTTTTACTTGAAATTTAAGCTAAGTTGAAAATTCTGCAATATTTGTATAACTCGGACTGTGCAGAGAATTGTTAAAGGAAGCTTTGAGCTTTAAAAACATTATAGATGTTCATAAAATCTCAAGCAAAAGACAAAAATAAACAATTTTCTGTATTATCAAATGTTGAGCTATACTTAAAATTAATATTATCCTTATTTTTCATTTAAATTTTTTTTATTTTTATAAAAAAACGATAAATAAAAAATAATAAAATAATTAAAATAAAAAAATAATTAAAAATAAAAATAAAATAATTAAAATAAATAAAATAAATAGCATAAATAAAATAAATAAAGTAAATAAAATAAATAAATAAAAATAAAATAATTAAAATAAATAAATAAAAATATGAATACAATAAATATGATAAATAAAATGAAAAAAAAAATAAAATTCACATATTGGCATATTTATATTTTATTAATATTTCTCATATTCAAATAAAAATAAAAAATATTTCCAACACAAAGTTGAGTCACCTTGTGATCGTGACACCCTGTGCATCATTTTTAAATTCTTAATAACCAAATGTAGTTTTTAGATTAATTTCGTAGCAATTTCAAATTAAGATTTTCATTAGGTAACCATGCAAATCGTCCCACTGTGCCTTAGTCTGTTGACTTGGCCGCGTTCCGCGCAATAATATTGACTAGTTACATGTATGTGTGTGTAGTGGTGTGGTGGGCGTGTGTGTGCTTAGCTTTTGCATAATTTAGTCGACAGATGTTGACCCATTTGGTCGATCCCAGCCCAGGCTCAACTCACCTTGGTGTTGATGAAGTCGCATGCCAAATCCTTGAGCGTTTTCAGCGTCAATGCATTTGCCGGCACACAAACTGCGTCGCGCACGCTGCCAAATTGAAAGAGGAATGTCACCTCCGGCCCCTCCATGATGACCGGCACGCTGCCAACGCCGCTGCCGACGCTGACGCCGCAGCCGTTGGTGCTGCTGCCGCTGTTGCTGTTGTTGTTGCAATGTTGTTGTTGTTGCTGTTGCTGTCGTTGCGCCAGGTTTGCGTCTTTAGGGTGCTCCAGCTGCGCGAGCGATTGGCGTTATCTCAATAAAAAGTTTCGTTTTAGCAGCAGTTGCTGCCCAAAGCACATCAAGGACGAAGGACGTTTTCGTATTTCCCTTAATCCCGTTATTTGTTGTTGTTATTGTTGTTACTGTTGTTCTTTTTGGACGTTTTTCTATTGCAAGTTTCTGCGGTTGGTTTCGGTCTTGGCCCAGGCGTTGGCGGGGGTTTCGTAATTCTAGACAGCCATTAACGGTTTGCGAAAAATAACTGTAACGAAGTTCAAAATAACAAAAAACCGTTAGCAAATTATTAGCTTTATTTTTATTGCCATGCACTTGATTTAATCGCTGGCCATGAGATATAAAAAGAAAAATCAATTAAAACTTAATAGCCAATCCAGCGTGTTTACGGATTTTGATTTAATGGTTCAGATGCAATCAAATCGCACTGCAGATATAGAATTTAAATGGAAAGCAATTAACGATGTTTATTCGATTTCCCAAATAGTTATATAGTCTATATTCCATATTCCATATTCTATATTCTATATTCTATATTCTATATTCTATATTCTATATTCTATATTCTATATTCTATATTCTATATTCTATATTCTATATTCTATATTCTATATTCTATATTCTATATTCTATATTCTATATTCTATATTCTATATTCTATATTCTATATTCTATATTCTATATTCTATATTCTATATTCTATATTCTATATTCTATATTCTATATTCTATATTCTATATTCTATATTCTATATTCTATATTCTATATTCTATATTCTATATTCTATATTCTATATTCTATATTCTATATTCTATATTCTATATTCTATATTCTATATTCTATATTCTATATTCTATATTCTATATTCTATATTCTATATTCTATATTCTATATTCTATATTCTATATTCTATATTCTATATTCTATATTCTATATTCTATATTCTATATTCTATATTCTATCTGTTTATCTATGGAGTTCAATTCCTTGACATCATTTTCTAAGAAAAACAGAAAATAAAAACAAAAATATATAAACTTAAGCTAAAGTCGATAAATAATGCAGAGATTCGCAATTTACATACTCAGGTGTTCTGAAGAGCACTCAGCACACATTCTCTCAATCAATAATGTTTTTCTCAGTTCGATAGTTGGGCCAATTTGCTCGTAAACCTCTGGCGAAGTCGAACTTTTAGTAAGTTAGGTCATGGAACGTGTATCTGGGAAACAATGGGGCTATAAATAATGTGAGCGTGAATTTGAAATTTGTATTTGATTAGGTTGCGACTGCAGGCGCTTAGTTAGATATATATTAGATATGGGTAATTGGGCTTATTACACTCGAACCGGTTGCTAATTGCTCTACAAGATGAAGGCATGAGAGAATATTCTATAAAGAAAACAGATTCGCTTCTATGCAAAACAAAAACAAAATAAATTTGTATTTCACATGTCAAGAAAATGTCAGATATTAAAAGCAATTAATAAACAGGCCCAAGACCTGAAGAATGCCGAGTACATGTATATATATATATACAAGTGTGTGTGTGTGTGTAGAAGACAACGAGGCCCAAGTTAACGAAATGAAAGCCAGGCCAAGAAAAAGACTCGAACGCGTCGGCCGACAAGCAACTTTCTAAATTTTTTAAGTAGGTGTATGGAGTGTAAATGTTATTGTTGCTGCTGTTGCTGCTATTGTTGTTGTTGTTGCTGCGGCCAAGGCTGAGGGATAGACGCGTAGGAACCAAGCGCCGCCAAGTGCGTTTCGTATTTCAATTGAAGCTGGGAGAGGCTGCGGACTGGAAACACTTCAAGTGGCTGACAGAATTTGAGCAGCAAATGACGCAGCCTCAAGTCAATGCTGGCATTTAACACGCACACACACACACAGTCACTCGCGCGTACACACACACACACACACGCACATAGCATTAAATCTTATTTGTATCTTTGAGCAGCTTTGAATTTTGACATTTTACATAACAGCGAGCAACAGCTGCCGCAGACGCGATTCTTTTATAAATTCCATTTTTAAGATTTATTAATTTGTTGAATTTAGTTAAATTTTGTTGCAGCCCAGCGCTTGCCACTTGGTGGCATTGTGACTAACCCGTTACAATGCTGCTGTTGCTGCTGCTGCTGTTGCTGCTGTCTCTTGCCCGTTTGTTTGTTTGTTCTATGCGTTGCAATTCGCTGCTTTTGTCGCTGGCATTGTCGCCGCGGCACGTTCTGTGTTAACTAAGCCAAAAGAGCAACTGATTTGGCCAACTGACTGCAAAGGCGACAGCAGCAGCAGCAGCGGCAGCAGCAGTAAAGCAACAGCAGCGGCAGTTGGCAGTGCTAAAAGCCAACTCAAAACCCGTTTTACTACTCAAACACAAACACACACACATACACAACACACACATACGCTACGAATGCTCTTTGAAGAGAGTGGGGGAGAGAGAGAGAGAAAGAGCGCGTGCTTAACAGTATGTGTGTGTGTATGCAAGTGTGTGTAGATGTGTGTGTGTGTGTGTGTGTGTGTGTTCTATGAACCAAAGCACTCGACCCAGCACGACAGTTCGTTCCCATCTCCCGCCGCCCCGCCTCGCCCTGCGCCCCCTAAGGTTGATAGCTCTTCGCCCCATAATATTCGCCACTTTGTTTGTTTCCTTTGTTTGTTTGTTGTAACGACCGTTGCCACAGCCGTTGCTGCTGCCGCTGCTGTTGTCGCTGCCTTAAAATAATCAAGTAACATTGTTGCCACTGCCACAGCCGCAACGATTTTGCACTTATTTTCTCTCTCTCTTTCTCTGTCTCTCATGCGCCCACCCACTCTCAGCTAGTCTTAGTGCGCGCCCATTTTCTTTGGCTGTCATTGTCAAGGCTGTGCGAAAAACTACCTGTGGTCGCTGATAAGCGCTTTTCATAGCGACACTCGACCTGACTTTCCTTTCGCCCAGCGTTGCCATCGCGAGGTGCAAAAGAAATGTTCTCGGCTGCGCCTCGTAAATGCCTCTATTTAGCTGAGGGCTTCTGTTAACGCTTCAAGTGGTTGAATGAAAAATAATGCACAGAAATATAAAATTTATTTCTTTTACTTTGTGCTCATCGAAAATGGCATGAGCGCAGGGCATATGGGCTTTCTGTGGGCGTATGTAACAGGCAATTTATGTATGCTTAACTAGACTGTTAAGGTAGGTTTAGTAACAGTTCAAGTTAGAGGCGGAGCTTATCCGCTGAATTTGATCTATCCATTGTCTCCATATCGATAAATATCGATTGGCAACAAATACAATCTATTGTTTTTATGTGAATATGCATATGCTAACTATAGGGTATATTATACTTTATTATAATATTATACACATGGTTAACGGAAATACTTTTAAATGGTTCTTTAGCTAACTAAGATATAGAGTATCTAATAGTCACGCCCTTTTAACTTCAAACAACTTGAACAATAATTTCACATATAGTTAAAGAATGAATGAATCTCTAACTATATCAATCTCTTTTTAATGAGTTTTGCCAAAATATAATTTTTATCAAGGCCAAAAATTATCTTGGATTTATTAATTAAAAATTTTATCTAAAATATTCAAGTCAATTTTTTTATATAGTTTATATATCACTTATCAAGATTTTAATAGAGCTATAAATAAATTTTGTTAAATTTGCAGCCATTTGAAATTCGCATTTGCCTTAATTATATATTACAGGGTATAGCTTAGTCGTCAGCGAACTGATGCTGCCTTTGCCATTCATCACCCTTGGCAGATTTAGCTTTGTATCTTTATTTCTTTTGTATAGACAGTCGGCAAACAATAATGGTATAATGCTCGCTTTATACAATTAGAAGCCCAGCGCAAATTAGAGCTCGAAATAGTCACGTTTATAGACCGTAAAGCTCTGCTGTTTGCCAAGTCTTTGTTCTGCTCTTGACAAAGCTAAAGGACATTAAGAGTTCTCCATTGTCTGTACTCATATATATATATATATATATATATATATATATATATATATATATATATATATATATATATAATTATATGTATATATATTCCCGTTATTGTCTCATTTCAGCTCAGAGGCCACGCTCACATGCTTATTTGTTGAAATATTATTAGATTTGAAATAGAAATGAAATGCAAATAGATGGAAGCGTTGCCCGCATACACAGCTGATAAGGCTAGACCAGACCAGAGCAGGGCACAGCGCATGGCATCATCATCGATAGATAATTAGCAAGGTGATAATGGGGCCACCGAGAGAGACATGTGAGAGATGCTGCCAAGTCGCGACAGGTTCAAATTCCACTGTGGGTGGCGACCAAATGACGAAGGGCGTGAGGCCAACTCTCATAAATCGCATTCAGTATGCGGGCTCTGCTGAAGCACTGGAACAGCAGGCGGACAGGACAGGACGGGGCCTGACGCAGTGGCCATAAATACCAAGGCCAAGGAATAACTTGAACGTGTTTTCTTTATTTGTTTGCCTTTCCCAGCCACACTCCACTTCAATATAGATTGGTCTTGGTGGCACACAAACATTTACAAATGGCATATAAAATGACACACAGTCTCTGCATATGTACACCCATGGACATGCAAATAGAGCAGCCGACACGAGGCAATGAGAGATATTCAATTCAGAAAACTTAATTATGTGAACCAAAGATAAGGTTAATAATAATATTAAAAAAAAGAAGAAATATTCATAATCAAAAGTGAAGCAAAAATTGAATTAAAAATTTTAAACAAATATCTACAATAAAAAAATTTCAAAATTAATAATAGATATTAAATTTTATAATATATTATATATACTTATATTTTTTATTAGTTTAAATATTGTGAGAATTCCTTATAACATATTTATATTTGCTGCTCTGTTCATAAAAATAGTAGCGCAGCTGGGCACAAAATGTTGGAAAACAAAATTAAGTGATAAACAAAATATTTTAATAACAATTTAAAACAAAGATTAAGATTAATGTACTCTTAGTACAACTTGGGAACATGTGCACTTGAGAGTTTGAGACAGAAAAATTAACAATATTTAGCCGTTCATAAAAATAGTAGTGTATACTAAAAAGACGAAGGTATTATTTTTTTTTAATATATAACTAATTTTTATTGGTTAATTAAATTCAAATATTTAAAAATTAGTTAAATATTATAAAGAAATAAAATAAAAATAATATATTATTTTAGTATTTATGTTTTAGTACTTTTAATATGAAACTTGAATGCTTTTTAAGGAACTCTTAGAGTATTTAAAATATTTAGAATACTTATTAATAAATATATATATTTATATTTACTTTTTCTAAATTTTTTTTGACATTTTATTAATTATAGATTGGTTTTCTATTTTTAATATTTAAAGAAAAAATATAAATTATTTTTTATATTAAACAGTTGATAAAATATTTAAAAAATAATTAATGAATACATGAACATTTTTTTAAATTGATTGAAATATATATGTTTCAATTATTTAATATCTATATATATGCATTTATATTTTATCTTGTAAATTCTTGTGCTATTTGCCTGGCCAGAGGTGTACAAGAAAAATATATATATATATATATATATATATATATATATATATATATATATATATATACATTTGAGTGTGTAAAGCTCAATGTGGCAGCTTAGTCCACTAAGTAAACGAAAACAAAAACAAAAAAATGAAATGGGAGAAAAAAAACCTGCTCTATAAACATGGTTGGCCCGTAAAGTCGCAAGCTGTGCGCTCATCTTGTGATTATTCGCTGTTGTTGTTATTTCATCTATTGCTGTATGAACTTTTTATAAATTGATGTATATATATACATTATATATATCAGCAACTACACTTTAGTTATTCTATGCATTTTCATTTGGCAAACAAACTAACAACAAATTCAAAATATTTTTCGCTCAAACAAAAATATGTTTATAAATTATGTACGCAGCTACTTGTGCTTGTAGCGTATTTCTTGCAATTAATTTGAATAATTAATATGCACACAGACACACACACACACATAGACACACACGCGCACAAACGACACACCTTCACTCGTGGCCCATTTCGCCAAGCGCTTTTCTTTAGAATTTCAAATTTCTTCGTTTTTTGTTTTTTTTTTTTTTTTATTTTATTTTATATTTTTGTTGTACTGTTCTGTCAACGCGACCGTTGTGGCAGCAACAGTAGCAGCAGCAGCAGCATCGCCGTCGTCGTCGCTCTGCCTCAATGTGTGGCAATACACACGCTAACGAGGATAACTCGCACGTTTAGTCTTTGGCTCGATTGCCGCGCAACTGATACGAGGAAACCAAAGCCGAACGCGAGCTGCAAAAAACCCAAAAAAAAGAAAGAAACAAAAATTCAACCTGAAAAGCATCGCCAGCTCAACTCATTTCCGCTCTTCAAATTCTTATGCTCCCACAGCTCAGCGCTGCTCCCAGAAGAAGAGCTAGAGCGAGAGAGAGAGAGAGGGCGAGGGCGACTGAGAGCGAGCGCGCGTTATTTGTTGTTTACGCTATGTTGACGCAATTTTCACACGCTGAATGCCCACTGTGGCTATGGGCCATGATTTTTGACGCGTTTCCTTTATTGCAGCTTCGGTTGTTTATTTAAAACATTTTGTGATTATTTTTCGTTGTTATTTACGTTCGTTCAGAATTGCCGCTAAAATTGAATTGGCAGCTTTCACAGGTGTTTGTGCTTTATTGTGGAGTTGCCAATC
This sequence comes from Drosophila eohydei, assembly GCA_035045825.1. Taxonomy (NCBI): domain Eukaryota; kingdom Metazoa; phylum Arthropoda; class Insecta; order Diptera; family Drosophilidae; genus Drosophila; species Drosophila eohydei. The sequence goes on from JAWNOT010000100.1 coordinate 4,089,096, forward strand.
GAAGAGAGCGGCGCATGCAAGAGCGGCGTTCACACTGACCTAAGAGAGCGCGCATCACAGCGTTGCCAGACTGTTTAAGATAAGTGCTTGAGAGCAAAAGCTCTTGCCGGAAATGACTAAAGCATTTGAATATAAATGTTGAAGTGTATTTAAATATAAGGAAAAATTACCCGGATTTGTGCGGTAGTAGCTTTTTGTTAGCTTATGAATGGTGACTATAAAGTTAGATGTATGAAATATATATATTTTTGACAATAGGAAATTTATATATTTATTTCAACAAAAATTTTTCTTACAATAAAATTTTTATTCAAAAATTTGTTTGATTCTGAAGTTAGACTTAGATTGAATTTTGAGGTTTTAAGCATTGAAATTATTGTTTGATTATGGAAACTTATACAGTTTTGCGTTCTTACTGTTCTATGCTACCGAGTGTCTTTGAAAAACTAAAAAATTAACCAAAAATTTAATTTGAAATAGGTTTTATTCTTCACTTGAAAGTTAAGTATTTAATAAGCTTTAAAAGTTATTTATTTTTATTTTGATATCTTCTTTGTTTCTTACCATCTACAATTGGTTCAAACATTGCTTCTGCCCAAAGTCCTGTCCATTTGCGCAGCACTAGGCGTATACGTAATATGTTGTAATATTTCATAAGCTTTTAAGAGCTTCAGTGCTTAAGCAGCGCTCTTTGCTTGCTGTGAAAGAGCGAAAGTCGCACGTTTCAGCTTTTTTACAACTTGCTACCGTAGTAAAGCTCACAATACACAGCAAAATATTACGTATACGAAAGGCAATATTATTATTTCCATATTTTTCAATATATGCAAAAATAATTCAAAAGTTTTCTACAAATATTTTTAAATAAACAAAATTCTCTGCACTTAAGCCTTTGTTCCGTTGATTCGCTTGAATTTGATTTTCTGTTTGTTTAGCTGCTTCTAATTGAGGCGCGTTAAAATGCACGCCAGAGCGGAAATGTGGACGGAAATGTAAAGCTTTTTGCCAACTGTGGAAATTGCGACAACAACAACAACAACACCAGCAACATAATCGCTTTCGCTACGGAGCAGAGCTTTTCATTTTCAACAGCCATGCAATTACTGTGCAGAGGGAAAATGAAAAAACGGCACACGAAGCAACATCAAAAAAGGAACCGTCAAATTGTGCCAGCAACACATGGCGCAGCTCCTCACGTCGCCCGTTCCAGTCGCGATTGGGTGGGGTTTCTACTACTTCTTCTGCGTCTGCAATATTTTGTTGGCTCTTGCGAAAAGCTATTGGAGTTCTAGACAACAAAAGCATGGCACGTAATATAATAAAGAGATTTTCCATAGCATACAAAGCGGCTGCCATATCGGGCTCTAATCGAAATCGGTTTTAGCTGAGCAGTAAAAAAATATATATATATATTTTTGTATACATATATATGTATATATATATATATATATATAATGTATATAATTGCTGGTGTAGTTTAGCAGTCTGTTCGCTTTGTAAACAAACTTTCCTATCTATTTCTTTTATGTTTTTCTTTGCTTTACTTCTGCTAATCAACAGCAACAGTTTGTTGGCACGCGAACAGATAGCGAGTGTGACAGCGCGACAGAAAGAGAGAGAGAAGGGGAGACTGAGTGGAAAAGCTGACAGAGAGGCACTTTCCAATTAGCTTCGTATAAAATGTTTTTTATACATACATATGTGCCAAGGAATTCTCTTTTCACGTATTTTCACATAGTTGATGCTGGCTAATGAGTTATCCAAACAACGAGCTAATAGCAAGCGAACAGAAAGAGAAAGCAGAACTGTTATTTATTACAACCTTTGTCGGCTGTACACATTCGAGAAGTTTTCATTAGCTTACCATTGGCTTAATGCGCTTAAGCTCTTTTATTGCTTATTATGAACCTTATTTAAACAGCTCGAGTTGTGCCTTGACAGCTGAAACCTTCACTTGCATTTAAAACATTCAACTGAAAGGTTATTTAAAGACAATAAATCCAGCCATAAATTATATAGTTTTATTTGCTGTGCTCTAGTTACAGCTCAAAACTTCTTCAGGTAAGCCAACCGAAATTGTTGCCCCTGAAAGTATGCAATAAATTTTTACTCACGATCCATGGCAGCAGTAATAATTGCCTCAATCTGACTTTGTCGTTGCATTGCACATTTAAAGCTCCACAATTTAGACACGGGGATGTGCTTCAAGTTTTCTGTCAAGATACAAACTGTCTTTCTGCTTGAAGTAATCCGCTTAACTTCTATTCTTTATCGTTAATTGCTGTTGGCTGATGAACATCTTGCAGAGAGTTAGAAATGTTCTCATTGCTTACGATTTCACTAACTTGTTGATATTGATATTGATATAGTTAATTATTATTGATCTTTTGAGTCTTTTGTGAGCGAATTGAATAGATTTTCTAGAGCACCATTAAATTAAGTTTAACTGCTTTAGAGGCAAAGCTCTTTACTCACATCTAGCTCAGTTCGTAGGACATTTTGTTGATACGATAATGATTATGTTAATGATAATAATAGTGGTAATCCAAGTTATTTATATTTAAATTGACATTGATATTGATGATTATGATGTTAATTTTTTTTAATACTTTTTTGTTGTAGTTTTAAATGTTTTTTTTTTTTTAATCATGATTCGAGGCGGCGTCTGGAACTGCAAACCTCTTACTTCTTCCTTTCTATGTGTTACTCTTGGGACAGCATCTTTGCCTATGCTCATTTGCTCCATTATAGCCTCTACTTTAACTGCAGCAATAGCTTCTGCCTGTTCATTGCTTTCTAGCCTTCTGATCACTTCAAGAAATCGCTTATTGAATTTTGGCAGTAAATGCAGCTAGATTTCGCAATTTCCCCTTATCACAGTAATAATTATAACGATTAGCAGAATGATAAAGAAAATGTTTATTTTAATGTAAATAATTATTTATAAATAAAATAATATTAATATATATATAAAATATATAAAATAATATGTAGATTGAATAATTTGCAATATGCAAATGCTTCATTACTCTCATATTTTAACAGATTTTGATTGCCTATAGAAGCAAAATTATCTTTGTCTTTCTCCATCTCTTTCCTGGCGTGCAAAGAATGAGGAGATTACAATATGAAAACTTGAAAATTGGGGTTTTCCTTATCTGTCCTAATGATTTAGTCATGTTAAATATTAATACCTAAGTTAGACCTATTCAGCAAATACTTTGAATAAATTCTAGAAAATAATATTCAAACGGACAGCAAACTTGAAGCAAGCATATGGTGAATTTCTAATTGAGCGCGTCTCATAAATCTCTGATTTACAGAAGGGTGCCTGGGCCTGACCTTAAATTTATATATAGTTAAATATATATATATATATATATATATATATATATATATTTATATATTTCTTTTAGTCATAAATTAAAAATCAAAACAGAAGCTCAGCAATTTCGTTAGCACATTAAATTTACATATATTCTCTACGAGTGAATCGCAGAGGCAGTCGCAGCTGCAGACTCTTAAATTTGGGGCGGACTCTAAGTGGCCCGAACTCGTTTGGCTGCCTGGCAGACTGGCTGGTTGGCTGGATAATGCGGCAATTGTTAAGCCAAATGCAAATAGACGTTGGAAGTTGTAGACGACGTCGTCGTCGTCGTCGTGTATGCCTGGCCGCGTGCAGCACATAAATCACTTGCCGGACTCCAGTTGAAGCTGCGTCGCCATGGTGCACGCCTCCTTGTCGACGGTTAGCTTGGTAACGCGCTGGAGCGTCTCTATGGTCTGCATGTACAATCTCTTGGCCAACTCCTTGTCCTGCCCGGCCTCTGAAGTTGGCGCAATTTCGCAGTCACTGCAAGTAGGCGAACAAACGTTGCACAAAATGAACAAGTAGGAGTGGCAAAGTCGGCAGTGCCCGACTACCAAATACCCAAAGAAACTATTCTATTTAATATATTCAAGCTTGCAAACTGCTGTTTTCGAGCTCTCGCAGACAGATGAACATCTATTGCTCCTTCTCAAGGCTTCAAGGTGCTGTTGCAGCAAACTAATATACCCATTCCACACCATTCTAAGGCATTTCCGGATATAAAAAGTGTAGGAAAATGGCGCTAATGCGGCATCAGCCGGTTCCGGTATTTGGCAACTCACTTGAAGTACTCGCCGGTCACTTGCTTCAGCTGGGGATCTGTGGCTAGGCGTATAGCGCACTGGGCTCCCTCGCTGGCGTTCTTCATGAATAGCCACATCCAGGGGTAGGTGATCACCTTAACGCAAATGGCCGACATTAGCGGTGAGCTGTGCGTGTTAGCCACATCAAAGAAAAACGAATAAAAGAAGAAGAAAAACAAAACAAAAGTTAAAAAAGGTAACAAGAGTTAGCTTAATTTCATTTCCATTGTAATTAAAATGCAAAACATGAAGCCAAACAGAGGGTAGTCGACTTGAAGATACTCTAGTAAATAGAAAGTTCATAGAAGTCAAGAGAATTACTTATACTTATACTTATACTTATACTTATACTTATACTTATACTTATACTTATACTTATACTTATACTTATACTTATACTTATACTTATACTTATACTTATACTTATACTTATACTTATACTTATACTTATACTTATACTTATACTTATACTTATACTTATACTTATACTTATACTTATACTTATACTTATACTTATACTTATACTTATACTTATACTTATACTTATACTTATACTTATACTTATACTTATACTTATACTTATACTTATACTTATACTTATACTTATACTTATACTTATACTTATACTTATACTTATACTTATACTTATACTTATACTTATACTTATACTTATACTTATACTTATACTTATACTTATACTTATACTTATACTTATACTTATACTTATACTTATACTTATACTTATACTTATACTTATACTTATACTTATACTTATACTTATACTTATACTTATACTTATACTTATACTTATACTTATACTTATACTTATACTTATACTTATACTTATACTTATACTTATACTTATACTTATACTTATACTTATACTTATACTTATACTTATACTTATACTTATACTTATACTTATACTTATACTTATACTTATACTTATACTTATACTTATACTTATACTTATACTTATACTTATACTTATACTTATACTTATACTTATACTTATACTTATACTTATACTTATACTTATACTTATACTTATACTTATACTTGTAATAATACCTTTTGGTATACCTCGCTTTACTCTATATATAAGCATATATTCCTTAGCTCAATTCCCTTTTTAATTCACTAATAATTAGTTATTAACTTGAAAGCTGACCCATGAATTGGAAATTTATGTATTTGTAAGATTTTTGTACTTAAACAAAGTTTGTGAACAGCTGAATGTATTCACTGAACAGCTGTTGGGGAATAAAAAGTATAAAACTTTGTGCTTCCATAAATATTTAAATTGAATTACCGAAATCGAAAGAAAAAAATTAGAGAGCAAAGAAGTCTGGATATCGAGGAGCTAAAAAACAGATGAGAGTCATGAAATCTACGACAATGGGTTTCAGTTGCACAACTTTAACTGTCTTCTAATGGCATTTTTAATTGTGGTAGAAGACACAGAGAGGAGGAAGAAAAAATGAAATAAAAAACAATTTGGGGCATGCTACAATTTAACGTGCGTCATAGCCAACTCTCTTTCGCTCAACTTTTGTATAGTATATATATTTATTTATATATGTGTATACGCCATGCAGATGCCTTTCAGACAGGATTACGGACGCGCGCTCAATTTGCTTAGCTGTCTCTGTTGTTTGTTTGTTGTTGTTTTTATTGTTTTTGCTGCCACTGCTGCTGCTGCTTCCAATGGTCGCAGGTTCACCGACACTTGAACATAATAAAACGATAAATAAATAATTAATGCGTTTAACTTTTCCATTTACGCTTTTTCCGTGACTTGAGCATTAACTGCTTTTCATTTTCATTCATTTCACACAGACACCCACACACACACACACACACACTGAGCTCATACAAAAGTGTGTCGGTGTGTGCGTGCGTCTGTCTATCTGGCTGCAGTGCTGCCCCTACCTCTTGCACCTCTTTATGCCTCCGCTGCTAACGCTGTGTGCCTGCTTTCCGCTGCCCTCTTCGCTGCTCCCTCGCCTCCTGCTGCTGCTGCTGTGTGTTGTGTGACTTGCCCTATCATAGAGTGAAAATGGTTTCATTCAATGCAACGCTTTTTAAAGCTTGTTGCCCTTGCCACAACCCACAGTTCCTGCCCCCAGCCGCGGCCCTCTGTCCCTCCTCTCTCTTGTTGCCCTTTTAATTCTTTGGATGGATTTGTGAATCGCATTAGGCGAGCTGTGCGGGCTGAACCGCTAAGCCGGACAAAGTTCACGTGCAATGAGCCACCCCACAGTGCAGCTGATTGCATGTGAATGCTTAGCCCCTATATAAAAACACACACACACACATAAGTGCATTTAAATGCCTCGCCAATGACTGCAGGGTATCTGCACATTTGCTTAATGAACGAGTTCACGCAGAACTTTTGGAAATCACGATTTCCACTTTGCCATGGATAATGCGTCGGAATTACGGGTTGTTGCTAGCTGTTTTTTTAGAGAGAGACATACTCAGTACTCGTATACATTAATTAAACAGAAAGTTAAACGTGTTACTTTTTATACTCGCCCATCAAGTTAATGGAGTATATTGGTTTTTTGCCACAGACTTGGAATTTAAATAATTAAGTCGAGTCAAGCAGGTGCAGTGGTTAACAGAGAGATATGCTGAAGTGGGGCGGGGCAGTTGGAGCTACACTATATTTTAGATATCTATCTATATCTTGTGTTAAAGTCAGAGTTGATATATTAAAGCCACAATCATTCACGCTCTGATATATGCATTAAAGCCATTTCTTTGCCCCATTTAGAGTGGAGATTGAGATTAGTAAGTTGAGTAACTGTTAACATACACTAAAAGTAAACCTATATTAGGGCGTGGCAAATGGAAAAACGTTGCACGTGCTTGGCCCGCGAGTAAGTATTAAACAGTCGATGCAACAATCTCACTTGCTTATGAATATGTTTGTGTTTGAGCTTTAGCTTTTCGCTTGCTAATTAGTAAAGCTGTCATTAAAAGTAACGGTATTGCGTTAAAATGTCATTTTTGAAAAACAAATATGGAAAAATAATAAGATTAATTAGCATGAACATATAATAACTGCTATCGTATACAGCAAAAATCACATATAGATCAGATATATGAGCTTAAATAAGTTAGCTTACTCTAGATCTTATCTTATCTTATCTTATATTACTTAAAAAAAGAACAAATAAATGTTTATCCATTGGCAATAACAAAACTTTTTATAGTCTAGCTCAGTTTATTTCGTATCACAATTATTTAAAGCTGTAAAATTTTATGCATTTTCGTTTCAAAGCCACATAAAAAGTGAATTGAAAACCAGCTGAACCGAAATTGATTTTCTGAATTATTTTCAGGACTAGATAAGACGCAGAGCGCAGTTGCACTTTAATAAATTATCACGAAAATGTGCCAGATTGAGTGACTGACAGAGTGAGTGAGTGACTGACGGACAGGCGGGGTACATCAAGCGCCTTGACCGCACATTGAGCAGCAGGCGAAGTTAAAACTGGAGACGGGGCGGACTGCAATACGTGGCTGACAGCTGTTTCAACAGACACAAGCCTGACAATCATAAAAGCAACGAAAGTCACAGAGTAATATACCATGTAAGATGCTGTTCTTGTCTGTATGGGCTCTGTCTGTGTGTGTGCTCTGTGTGTGTGTAAAAGTAAAACAAAAGTTCAATTTGACGCTACAAAGTCTGTAAATAGAAAATCTTCATGAAGAGCCAAAACATGTACACAAAATGTACAAAACGACAAGGAACAGGAACTGGAACTGGAACAACAGCTGAGATGGAACTTAGTGATTTGTTGCGAACTTACACTGAGACGGGAATGTAACTGAAAGTGGAACTGAAACTGGAACTAAGATTTTAACTAGAGCTGGAATTGAAAGTGTAAATGAACTGGAGCTGAACTTAAAACTGAATACTTGAGTGGGAACTGCATGAGAACTGCCAGAGATGCAAGAACTGGAGCTTGAACTCAAACTGAAGCTGGAATTGGAACTAGTAACTGCAAATATAACTGAAACTAGAACTAAATATATTATAAAATATATATATAATATATAAATAAATATGTATATATATAAATATATATAAATAATAAATATATATAAGTAATATATAAATAATATATATAAATAAACAACTAAAAATGAAACTGAAGCTGGAATTAGAACTGGAACTAAAGGGTGGAACTGGATTGAATTGTGATTATAAGTTGAAATGACATTGACATGAAACTAAAAATAAAACTGGAATTGGAAGCGGAACTAAACAGCTGAAAGTGGAACTGATATTAGAGCTGGAATTAAATTGATGCAATATTAATGGAACTGGAATTAAAATTGGAAATGACACTGAAACTGGAACTAGAACTGGAACTGAAACCAGCATTTGAACAATTAGAGCCAGCTACAAATTTAAAAAAGAAAATTAACTTCAGCAGCTCAAACATGTGCACATAACAACGCTAAAAACGAGAGCCGGAACTGGAACTGGAACTAAGACTGGGCTGAAGTGAAGCGTGTGGGCAGCAGTTGCATGCAGCGCAATGTACAGGAAGTATATGCCTGCCAGGTGCTTGTATCTAGCAGCATACACACACAGATACTCGCACACACACACACACACACACTTGGAAGAGTCACATGTAGCTGAACTGTAGGCCAGCTCCATGCACGTCCACTTCATGTTACTTCCGCTGTTCATTTGCTGTTTTATTGCCGCAGCCCCAGGGCTGTGAAGGTGGCCAGTTGTTGTTGTTGCTGTTGTTGGTGGCGTCAGGATCACGTGCCACGTGCCTATTGCCACAACTGACAGAGCTCCGCCACTGCCAGCGCCCCCAGCCCACAGCTGTCAAGGAGCTGCGTTTTATGTCTAAATGATTTGTACGCTTGGCCCGGCATTTGATTTCTTTCATTGTTTGACAATCTTTTGTTTCACTGTGCAGTCAGCTTGCAGCAGCACGAGGCATTTGCAAATTGTAATGACGCATGTTAACAATGTTTCGCCCTGGCCATGTGGCAGCTGCCATTGGCAAGCGAATAAGATACACACATATGTGCGATGTGAACACAACTGTTTTGTGTCTATGATGGATTATGCTTTTGTGGCTTCTGACAGCTGTTACCTGTGTGTGAGTGTGTGTGTGTGTGTGGCATATCACAAATGCCTGCCTGCCACATGCCACAACATTGCCAACTATACATACATATGTATTTCACTCAACTATATATTTCCAATTATTTTTATTGAATTGTGTAATTTGTGAAGCATGCTCACAAACAGGTGTATGCTCAGGTGTGTATGTGTGTGTGTGTGTGTGTGTATTTTATTTGCGTAACATTCCTCCCTGATTGTTATCGTCCTCTAGCTGCAAAGTTGTTAACTATTTAAGGCTTTGCACACATCTGTTACGCTCATTTATTTTGTTTATTTCGGTGCAAAGTTGTTAAGCCAAGTTAAGTCAAATGTTGGCCCAGATGAATGAAGGCAAACAGACTGTTCGCATTTCCACAACAGTAAACTACAATTTATATATTTTTGGTAGAAGTTCAAATGATGTTTAAATAATTTAAGCCTCGAAAATTGATATTTCTTTACTTAAGATTAAAGTTTCCAAAGAATTTTAATTTTAATAGACAAAGATAAAGCTAGAGATTGAGAGAGATAGAGATAGAGATGTAGTTAGAGATGGAGATAGAGATAGAGATAGAGATAGAGATAGAGATAGAGATAGAGATAGAGATAGTTATAGAGATAGAGATAGAGATAGAGATAGAGATAGAGATAGAGATAGAGATAGAGATAGAGATAGAGATAGAGATAGAGATAGAGATAGAAATAGAAATAGAGTTAGAGATAGAGATAGAGATAGAGATAGAGATAGAGATAGAGATAGAGATAGAGATAGAGATAGAGATAGAGATAGAGATAGAGATAGAGATAGAGATAGAGATAGAGATAGAGATAGAGATAGAGATAGAGATAGAGATAGAGATAGAGATAGAAATAGAAATAGAGTTAGAGAAAGAGATAGAGATAGAGATAGAGATAGAGATAGAGATAGAGATAGAAATAGAAATAGAGATAGAGATAGAGATAGAGATAGAGATAGAGATAGAGATAGAGATAGAGATAGAGATAGAGATAGAGATAGAGATAGAGATAGAGATAGAGATAGAGATAGAGATAGAGATAGAGATAGAGATAGAGATAGAGATAGAGATAGAAATAGAAATAGAAATAGAGTTAGAGATAGAGATAGAGATAGAGATAGAGATAGAGATAGAGATAGAGATAGAGATAGAGATAGAGATAGAGATAGAGATAGAGATAGAGATAGAGAAAGAAATAGAAATAGAAATAGAAATAGAAATAGAAATAGAAATAGAAATAGAGTTAGAGATAGAGATAGAGATAGAGATAGAAATAGAGATAGAGATAGAAATAGAAATAGAAATAGAAATAGAAATAGAGTTAGATATAGAGATAGAGATAGAGATAGAGATAGAGATAGAGATAGAGATAGAGATAGAGATAGAAATAGAGATAGAGATAGAAATAGAAATAGAAATAGAAATAGAAATAGAAATAGAAATAGAAATAGAAATAGAAATAGAAATAGAAATAGAAATAGAAATAGAAATAGAAATAGAAATAGAAATAGAAATAGAAATAGAAATAGAGTTAGAGATAGAGATAGAGATAGAGATAGAGATAGAGATAGAGATAGAGATAGAAATAGAGATAGAGATAGAGATAGAGATAGAGATAGAGATAGAGATAGAGATAGAGATAGAGATAGAGATAGAGATAGAGATAGAGATAGAGATAGAGATAGAGATAGAGATAGAGATAGAGATAGAGATAGAGATAGAGATAGAGATAGAGATAGAGATAGAGATAGAGATAGAGATAGAGATAGAGATAGAGATAGAGATAGAGATAGAGATAGAGATAGAGATAGAGATAGAGATAGAGATAGAGATAGAGATAGAGATAGAGATAGAGATAGAGATAGAGATAGAGATAGAAATAGTAATAGAGATAGAAATAGAAATAGAAATAGAAATAGAAATAGAGTTAGAGATAGAGATAGAGATAGAGATAGAGATAGAGATAGAGATAGAGATAGAGATAGAGATAGAGATAGAGATAGAGATAGAGATAGAAATAGAAATAGAGATAGAAATAGAAATAGAAATAGAAATAGAAATAGAAATAGAAATAGAAATAGAAATAGAGTTAGAGATAGAGATAGAGATAGAGATAGAGATAGAAATAGAGATAGAGATAGAAATAGAAATAGAAATAGAAATAGAGTTAGATATAGAGATAGAGATAGAGATAGAGATAGAGATAGAGATAGAGATAGAGATAGAGATAGAAATAGAAATAGAAATAGAAATAGAAATAGAAATAGAAATAGAAATAGAAATAGAGTTAGAGATAGAGATAGAGATAGAGATAGAGATAGAGATAGAGATAGAGATAGAGATAGAGATAGAGATAGAGATAGAGATAGAGATAGAGATAGAGATAGAGATAGAGATAGAAATAGAAATAGAAATAGAAATAGAGATAGAAATAGAAATAGAGTTAGAGATAGAGATAGAGATAGAGATAGAGATAGAGATAGAGATAGAGATAGAGATAGAGATAGAGATAGAGATAGAGATAGAGATAGAGATAGAGATAGAAATAGAAATAGAAATAGAGTTAGAGATAGAGATAGAGATAGAGATAGAGATAGAGATAGAGATAGAGATAGAGATAGAGATAGAGATAGAGATAGAGATAGAGATAGAGATAGAGATAGAGATAGAGATAGAAATAGAAATAGAAATAGAAATAGCGTTAGAGATAGAGATAGAGATAGAGATAGAGATAGAGATAGAGATAGAGATAGAGATAGAGATAGAGATAGAGATAGAGATAGAGATAGAGATAGAGATAGAGATAGAGATAGAGATAGAAATAGAAATAGAAATAGAAATAGAAATAGAAATAGAAATAGAAATAGAAATAGAGTTAGAGATAGAGATAGAGATAGAGATAGAGATAGAGATAGAGATAGAGATAGAGATAGAGATAGAGATAGAGAGAGAGATAGAGATAGAGATAGAGATAGAGATAGAGATAGAGATAGAGATAGAGATAGAGATAGAGATAGAGATAGAGATAGAGATAGAGATAGAGATAGAGATAGAGATAGAGATAGAGATAGAGATAGAGATAGAGATAGAGATAGAGATAGAGATAGAGATAGAGATAGAGATAGAGATAGAGATAGAGATAGAGATAGAGATAGAGATAGAGATAGAGATAGAGATAGAGATAGAGATAGAGATAGAGATAGAGATAGAGATAGAGATAGAGATAGAGATAGAGATAGAGATAGAGATAGAGATAGAGATAGAGATAGAGATAGAGATAGAGATAGAGATAGAGATAGAGATAGAGATAGAGATAGAGATAGAGATAGAGATAGAGATAGAGATAGAGATAGAGATAGAGATAGAGATAGAGATAGAGATAGAGATAGAGATAGAGATAGAGATAGAGATAGAGATAGAGATAGAGATAGAGATAGAGATAGAGATAGAGATAGAGATAGAGATAGAGATAGAGATAGAGATAGAAATAGAGATAGAGATAGAGATAGAAATAGAGATCGATTCGAATTTCTAACTTTGCTAATCTCAAACAAAATATTCTCCTACAACTTCATTTGTCTCTATATGTCGACTATGCGTCAACAGACTTTTGGCAATGACTGTGCAATGTGCGTTGGCTATTGTGAGTGGATTTGCTGGTTGAAAAATGATTTCTCTTCCGTATCAAAATGTTTGGCAATGACTAATTTATAACTGCCAGAAAGTTGCAGATTTGCGATTGCAAGACCAACTGAAGTATCAATAAATCTAGCATTAATATTGTTGCCATCAATGAAAGATGTTTGCGGGCGAGTGGGAGGAGGAGAGACAAGAGTGGGGGCGTAGCGAAGTGTCGACTACGCTTGTCGCTTGAACTTGGTTTTTGCTGACACAGCGTTGCCGTTGGCAAAAAGAAACAATTGCCGCAACAACAGGACCCGCAACAAGAACAACGACACCAGCAGACACAGCAACAGCGCTAGCAATAGCAGCAACAATAGCAACGGGAACAGAAGCAAAAGATACGGCAACATCCACAAGAATAGCAGCAACACAGCAGCCGAATCACCTGCAGCAGCAGCATGAAAAGCAGCAGCAATAACAGGAAAATTAACAACAGCAACAACAGCAACATCAATGGCATGACTAGGCACAGCAGCAGGAGGCAGCAGCAACAATAAGAGCAATAGAAGCAGCAGCAACCATAAACATCAGGAACAAACACAACAACAGCAGCAGCAGCAACATCAATAGCAACAACAACAGCAAGCAGAAATGACAGCAGCAACATCTCTAGCAGCACCGGCAACAACAGCAGCAGCAGCAATATCGATAGCAACTGCAGCTGCAGCAGCAACAACAACAATAGCAGCAGCAACAGCAATACAAAGGAGCTACAGCAGCAACATGAATAGCAACAGCAGCAACAGTCACGGCAACAGCAGCAGCAACAACAACAGCGCAGAGTAGCAACAACAACAACTACAATACACTTAGCAACAACTACAGCAGCAGCAATATATATATGACAGCAACAGCATCTGCAACTACAACAACAACAACAACTGTCAGCTCTGCGCGCGTGGGCAATAACTCAAAATCCGCACAGTCTAGGCAAAGTTTGGGACCCGCAGTTATCTTTGTTGGCCCTAAGAAATCGTAGGCAATTGTCAAGTGCTCGGCCAGCTTGGCTCAGCTTGGCCCGGGCAGCGTAACATGTCGCGCCGCGTGCTTGGCATTCTAATTATCGCGTTTCACTCTTGTTGCATAAGCAATTGCAAATGTGTGTGTGAATGTTCGAGTGTGTGGCAAGTGCCACTCGATGCTGTATTATCTACGCAGCTGCTGCTGTGCGGTGGGCAGAGATGGAGGGTTCTATGTGGGGTCTATGAGTACCCGTAAGTTAGTTTGCTGCTGCAGCTGCTGTTGCCGTTGCAGCTTGTCGTCATTTTGTGCTGTTCGTAATTTGCAACTGTTTGTCGTGTTTGCACGTCCTTTTCTGTGTATTGTGCAAATTTCCTTTTTTCATATTCCTCCCCTATATAGACACGTATATACCCGCACACAAACTCGATGTTCTATATAGAATTTTGCTGGGGGGCTGACAACCAATTTGCATGGGCTGCCTTTAAGCCTATGTCATCGAGCTCCTTTTGCCGCAGCTCTGTTAATGCTGCTGCTGCTGCTGCTCTGTTTAATGCAGTTGCTGTCCTTGACAGCTATCCTAATGGATTTTTGTTTGAAACCCTTTGCAGCGCTGCTAAAAATAATCTCGCTCCGGATAATGGCAGCAAGCCACTGGTTTCGCTTTCGTATCTTTCTCTTGAGAGCAAAAGTAGCTAAATTTTAAATGATGCAGTCGATTCCTATTTTCTTGTGAAGCAGCCAAAAATGAATCCCTAGGCAAAGCTGTCGGTTAATGCGCCCTTGCTGACTCCACAGCATTCCGCAAAAGATACAGCTTCTAGCTTTTCGCAGGAACAGGATGCGTCTAGCTTTGGGGCATCAACAGTTACGGTTTTTTTTTCTAACACAAAGTTAAGCTACGCGGAAATGGAAACGATATGAACGAGCGACTTCAGCGATAAAGAACTGCTTCACTTAACAGGAAGCTAGTTAAAGACTTAGTCAGTGTTGCAGGCTGTCTATAGATGGCAGCAATTAGTGCTTACAAATCCAGTCAATCTTTCTCTATTGTCAGGCAGAACTACTGTCGATGACAGTTCTGCTCAGCCTAGTGTAGGTTATGCCATCCTATGCTGATACAACCTATAAAGCCGTCTCAAAGAATCATTGAACTCCGCACAGCTTCGAATTAATCATTAAGGTTAGCTATCTATTACAGCTTCTAACAGAGCTGCAAGTTATTGGAACTAGTTCTTTTTATACTCAGCATCCAGAGACAATAGGAATTCAGGATATTACCCATGCCCAAAGGGATGTATTTTAAATACATTTTTGATCAGGAGCAGCAGACAAAAGCATCTTGAATTATGCCGCTGCCTGTGCGTGCGTCCGTCAGTCCGTTCGTCCATCCCTCCGTTCGTCCATCCGTCCGTTCATCCTTCTAGCCGCATTCCCACCCGTGGAACCTATATTTTCTAGGATAAACCTCTCAGAATGGTGCTTGAAATAGTATTCATCGTTGCTTCTATGACATATACACAGCTATCGATATATTTTTCTATTTACATGAAATCGATAAAAATCGATATGAAACTTAAGTTACTTGAGCATGCGATAAAAGAGCTCATGTCCTAAAATATTATTAATTAATTACAAAATTAATTATTATGCTCAAATTTAGTTAATCTGATGGTTCATATTTACATGACCTACCTTTAAGATCTTGACAGCTCTGTTAAGATAATTCCTGTACAATCTGCCTAACATTTTATAGCTATCATTTTATCTACAGTCCCTTTAGCTGATGCACTATAAAGCCTAGTCCTAATTATCCCCAGGATTTCAGTTGCGAGTGCTGCAAAGCTGCTTTGGTTGAAGCACTTTAACTGCGTTAGGTTATTTTTTGAGGCACTGTAATTTATGTTTGAAGCAAATCAAGCACGTAAGAGCAGCCTTCCAATCAAGTCAGGGTCATTTGGTTGAGCAGCACTCAAGGCTGTCCATTTGAAATCTTTAATTACATTTGAGTTTGAGCCTGGGCCTTTGATGCGATGCCAACTGGCGGGTCACGTTCAGCACTTGGCCCACTTTTGACCTCACGCCCACGCCCACGCCGAGTCACGTTTAGCCAAATGAAAAGTGGAAAAAGTTTTTGCACGGCCGCGAAATGAGCTTAAAAATTGAGTTGCAGTTGCAGTTGCAGCTGCAGCTGCAGTTTGTGCTGAGTGCAACTTGTGGGTTTTTTGGTTTTGATTTCAATTTACGTTTTTAGTTGCTGGCCTGGCCTGGTTTGGTTACACTTACTTGCGCAGATGCCGTGTGCCTCTCACCAGTCCGGGCGTGCAGCAGTTGACCGTAATGGGGGTATCTGCGGGGAAATCAGCGCGTTATTAAAAATGAAAAACCCGACGACCCGCTCGAGTTAAGCATTTCAGTAATTTAGCGAGCTTGGCTAAGAAAAAAAATAATTGAATTCTCTGATGGTCAGCGCTTACCTTTCAGCTCTCGGGCCAGCCAGCGCGTGGCCAAAATAACGGCCAGCTTGGAGTGGGCGAAGGCGTCGCGTGCATGGAACTTCACCGACCAGGTGCCCACATTTAGCGGATCGTCGAAATCGATTTTTGCCGCCTGATGGGCGTGCGCCGACACAAAAATAATCCGGCCCTGCTCCGACCGACGCAGATGCGGCAGCAGCAGCTGCGTCAGCAAAAACGGACCCAAATAGTTCACCTGGCTGTGCGGCTCGAAGCCGTCCGGCGTGGTCGTGCGTGTGTCACCAAACACCATGCCCGCATTGTTCACCAGCACATCGATGCGTTCGAACTCGGACATCACCTGGCCGGCAAACTGATGCACACTGCGCAGCGAGCACAGGTCGAGATGACGCGCTTCCACAAAGTAGAGTTCGGCGGGGCTGACGCTGTCCGCGCTGGAGGTGGGCGTGCGGCAGCCGAGCTCCCGTTTAATAATTGATGCGGCACGTTCGCCCTCCGCCAGATTGCGGCTGGCAAGGATAATGCGGCCGCCGCGTGCCGCCAGCGCTTTGGCTATCTCAAAGCCAATGCCGCTGCTGCCACCGGTAACTACAACAATTTGCTCCTTGATTTGATTATCGTTGGGGCAACGCTGGCCGCTCATTATGGTGCTGCAATGCGGGTTACGTATAGTTGAATACACTACAGATAACTGTACATATGCGTGTAAGTATGTGTGGCTGTGTGCGTGTGTGTAGGTGGCAAACTTAACCGTAATGCTGTGTAACCAACATGTGGTCCAAAGCCGGCTCGCTGGAGCATTTCGCCCTGTCTCTCACGCTCTGTGCGTCCCTCTGGCTTATTGATGGGGCGTAAATAATATCGTACTTCCTATTAGCATATGCAAATGCACATTTGTTAAATTAAAAATTATGTAAAATGCTCAACAAGTTGAGCGGCAACAATTGCAGAGTTTAAACTACTATTGAACGCTAGATTAAACAGCAATGAATATTATTAACATATATTAAAATAAGTATAATTTGTGCGTCAAGATTTAAGCTTCTTTTTTATTAATATATTTGTAGTATTATTAGCTAAATGCAAAATAACCAAAATATGAACGGCTATTAATAACAGCAAGAGCTTATGTTAAGTTGGATAGCCTATACACTGTTGAAGGACTGAGTATTTCTCAATCGTGGCTTGAAGTACTCACTTAACAGTGTTATGTTATATGCTCTGTGTTATGCTACGCTGCTGTAAATGAATAATTAGCGAACTGTTCAACACTATTTTAAAGCAAATGTAAATCAAATTTGTGAAATTGTGTATATTTGTGCTCTTTGTCTTCTATAATTACTTAGAGTTCTCATCTCTGGTATCACAATTATAAGATACATATAACTGTTAAGCTGTCGTTTTTTACGGCTATCAAATCAAAAAAGATCTCGCATTGGCTTAGTTTAAGTTTTTAAATTGTCTGCTTGGGTGGCATTATGACCTTCCACTTCATTGGCTGACAGTTATTTGGCACTTTAGGTAAGTTTTACCTGCTCGACGGTATTTGCAACGTTTCAGAATTCATTTGCCAGCACATTTACTTTTAGCCAACTTGCGCAAATCCACTTTACAAATATTTGCAGCAGCAGCTTTTGGCACTTGCCGCAGTTGTCAGTTGCCAGTTCGTACATATTGCGATTGCAGCACCCCATTGCTCACTGACACGCCCCTTTAGTCCGTGCCGGCATTCTCAGCCAAACACCTGCAACCGGAGGGGCAGGCCACACAAACCGCGTGCACTCCTCAAAAGCGCAACGCGCAAAAATAATCTTTAGATATTACACATTATCCCGCTGCTTCACGGAGTTGGCTAAAGGCAAGCAGCAGAGGATGTGGGGGCGGCAATACTGAGAAGGAGGCTGAGCGGGCTTAGCTGCGACTTGCGACCCTCTTTGTGAAATCCACTTAAAAAGTTTCGAGTGCAGCGAGTTTTTTTTTATTACTTTACTCTCTTCGCCGCGACAGTTATGTATATGCACGTGTCCGGCAACGCGTCGCGATGCGGCGAAAACTTTTTGCCGTGGGTCATGTCTTATCGTTAGTGTTGGATATTGTGTTGTGTATGTGTGTGTGTGCTGCCTTAATAACCGCCTCACTTACCGCACTGTTATCACAACGCCAACCAGTACAGCAGCAATTGTGGGCCACCAGGTGGAGAAGGGATCAGCCTGTTCAAATATGGTCAGCAGGCGTTCCATGTTGTTGTATGTATAAGTCTATGTGGGCGTGTGGGTGTCTCTGCAAATTCAAGACTGTCTCTGCACGCTTATTATTGATGAACAAATGGGTATCTGCACTGCAACGGCTGTGAACTGCGACTGAACTGTAATCGTAATAATAAATATAAATTCTGATTGCGTGCACCCACAGCGGGAAGCGCTCAGAGTGCTCAGCTTGCGGCTGCTGGCGCGCTCGCATTCTCCTTTATGCTCGTTCTCCCGCTTCCTGTCCCCCTCGCTCTTACGCATTGCCATGGCGGCACGAGATGCCGTTGACAATTGAATTTAAATGGCTGCCCCGTTTCGGCATATTTTCAATTTACATAAATGCTTGTTGCGCGGCATTTAAATGAGCGCTAGACAGAGAGGCCCGATGCTGGCGTGCGAGTGCAAGTGGTTGCGACTTATGCTGGGGTGCCAGTGTTGCTAAGCACCTGTCGCTGCTCTTAGCTTAGGTGTAAAATTACCCCAGTTCTGGTGTTGAGAAGAAAAACACGCGTTCGCCATTTACACGAGTTTTTCCATATTTCATTTGGGTTTTAACTTCGCTTTACTGTTTTTTTGTCTTTTTTTCATTTGCGGTTTTACGCATATTACGTTTGCATATTTTTTTTTTTGCGTCTGCCAACTAAATTAATTTATTTAATTCATTTGCGGACGAGCGCCGCGCATCTCTTCACTACGCTGGCCACCAATTTTAATTACATTTAACAGCTGTTTTGGCTGCTACGATTTCGGATACTTTGCTTGGGTGGTGCCCTGTGCTGCTAAGGTGGATGATGATGGGAATGGAGGTTAGCTTAGTTATTTTATAGTGTATGTAGCTGAACTTTTAAGATACTACTTACTTTTACTTACTTTATAAGTTATATTGGTTGTCTTACTATAGCTCGGGTACTCTCAATTGCAATATCTAACTTGCGTCGCTTGCTTAACATTTCAGTACCAAGTGAGGCATGGCGTATGGCGCAGCTAACTTAATTCACATTTATGTAATGAATTTCTTATTTTAACATTAGTTCTCACAACACGGTTTTCCCATATGCGACCCTTTGTTACTTCAAATTGAATTAAATCCATAGAAGCACACGTATGTTCATTTAGATATATATGTTTATTCATATATATGTATGTTTTTACTTACTGACCCCTATAATGACGGAGCATTCAATCAGCTACTGTTGCAGTCTTTCGCATTTCATTTCCGGCTATTCAATTGGGCGTATGTTGTGTGGGAGCAATGAGTCCCAGGCGCATACGAACCAGTTCTAGTTCCAGCTCCCGCATATTGATGCTTGCAGTGCAAAATGAAATTGAAAATAATTCATTTGTATTTTATTTTTTTTATTCGTTTATTTAACGGCTTTTCTCTTTCGTTTTACATTACTCGTATAGCTGATGGCGCCTATTGCTTATGCGCTGTGTTTCGTTTAGTTCTGCTTTCTCTTTAGCTTAGTCATTCGCTTTAGTTAGTTTGCTTTTGCTCAGACAGTTCGTAAATATTTAATGATAATTGCTAAATTGTTGTTTTTTTCTTTTCTTTTCTTTGAATATGCTGCATTAATGTGCATGTCTGTGAGTGTGTGTGAATGTGTCTGTGTGTGAGTGTGTGTGTAAGACTTGCTTGGAACTTGTTTACATATGCGTTGCTTAGTGTTTCTTATTGTTAATGTGCTGCTTGTGTATAATGTTGTTTAAATTTTAGTTTAGTTGATATACGAGAATTTCTTAAGTGATTTAATCTCTATTTCAAATGCTGAGTGTTCTCGCCTCCTTCTATTATTTACAATCAGTTTGAAGCTTAACATAATAAGCTAAAAGTTAACTAACAGAAAAACGTTAACTGCCGAATTTACATAAGAACCTAATGCTTATAGAGCTACCTTGGGCGTATTAAAGTAAATATTCTAGTTTGCTTTTCAAGATGTTTATGTATGTAGTCCGCCCTTCTTTTGTTTTAATTTTTTTTTTAATATTTTCTCTATCATATTCAAGTGTTTTCTCAGCAAATTAAAATATTGCATTAAAGATCCATTAATAGGTTTCAGTTTAAAGTTTTTTAAAATTAATATCACTAACAAGCCTTCTATTAATTTTTATCTTCTTTCCCTTTCATATTTCATTCTTAAACGTTTTTGTTATATTGGAGGAGCTAAAGCTTAGGCATTTCGAAATCTTGACTTCAGATTGAGCTCTATGAGTTCTAGACTCATATATATCTTAAGTATCTCAGAGTTGCGCCCGAACTTTAAATGTTTCAGTTGGCTTCAATTTAGTTGTATTTGAAGTATGATCTTTAGAGTTGCTAAATTTAAAGTTAAACTTTTGTTTGGTCGTCCATTGTATATATATAGATTTTTATATTATTTACCATAAGCATAGAATTTTACTAATATTCATTGGATACATCCAATTTGATTATTTTTTTTTGTGATTGCCTACTTAATTACTACGGGCTTTCCCTCGAAGGCAATGAATCCTAGACCCTTAAACTAAACTACACTCAACTAGGTATCAAATTAAGAAACTTTAATAAAAAAAAAACAATTTCTTAACTATTTACAATTGGTACAAATCGGAGCCTACACTTGAAAATTGTTCTGCAATTTATTTATTTTTTATATTATTTAGTATTTTTTTTATGATATTTAAATTTTGTTTGACTAAGTTTTGTGGGTGTTTTGTGTCCTTCGACAACTGACAAAAATTTGTTATTATAAATTGATGGACTATTACAATTTGTGATAAATATTTTATTCTCAACTTTGTTGCTGTTGTTGTTGAAATCTGAAAATTTCGCATGCATAACTATCTAGTTATTTATTTATACGTTTGCTTCAGATCAATAACACGTCAGCGCCGTCAAACCAATTAGTTATAGCTACGGTATGTGTATGTGTGTGTGTGTGTGTTACTAGATACTATTCATATGTACTCGAACAATATATGCCATGGGTCATCTATGTACAAATTGTCGCATGCTCAGTTCCGCTGATTTATACTGCAGCTCGTTTGGTTTTTCGGGTTTGTTTCTCTTTTTTTGGTTTTGGTTTTGGCTGCTTCACATTCAACTGGCCAATATGAGGGTCAAAATATAATCTGCAAATATATATAGAGATATGTATTAATACATATATATAGATATAGATATAGATACAGATATATGAAAATTCGATTAGCGGCTTTCCAATTTTGTGGGCACTTATAAATCATTCAAGAGCACGAACGAATGGCTGTCAAACATTGCGCTGCAGATTGTTTGGTTGGAATTCATTTTTGCTTCCCTCTTTTGATAAATAAATATTTTTTGTAAATATTAAAACATTCATGGAAAAAGTTCGTAAATTGCATAGATTGCATAAATGCTTTATTTATGTATGCAATTAGTGGTTGTTGTTGCTTATTGAATTAAATGTCAAATAAAAACCTCAATGTAAACAAGCACGAACTGTGTAGAGCTGTAGTTGGGTGTATCTGACTGTAGAATACTCGTTAAATGTTCAAAAATATAGATCAATCTTGATAGCCAAACTGATTTAATTTATGATTGAGTGATATATATTTATCAAAAGTTTGGAGGCTAAGAGCTATAAGCTTTTTAAATTGAAATTTGGTCACCCTAGCTTTAAAACTGACAGAGTTTTAGTTTATTGTGATTTGCTATTCATTTATTCAACTCAATTCTATGTACTCATTAAATTTCATTCAATAAGAATATAGAGTTTAGGGACTTCGCATTGATATTTTTGCATATATGGTCACTCTAAAATAAATAATAATGAATAATGTTAGATACTCAAATGTGTTCAAAAAACTTTATAATTTTTTTGTTATTAATTTAACAAAACTAATATACCCTTTTCACTTCATCAATTTAAATGCATACAAATGCATTCGAAAACATTAAAATGCTTTAACTTCATAACACAAAAATTTCTGATTTCATAAGCTTTATATATATATACATTAATATATCGTAAACAGCGTTAAGCTCGCCCTTAAGTCCTTTCCTAATATAAATTTTGACTACTCTATTAATTGGGCTACTTGAGCTGGTAATTAGCTCAAATAAGATCGTAAGTTAAATGAATGCCTCTTGATATTTGACTATTAACTTTATGCTGCTGCCTCTCTGACTATAGCCTCCCTGTTCCCACCCTGTCCCTCCGCCCATTCTATTGTCATTATGCCCTTTCATTGTATAGGCATAATGTGCTATACAGTTATTTGTTATTACCTTAACGAGTGGCCATTTATTCACAATGTGCATGTATGTATACATAGCCCCATCGTTGTTGGCAATAACCATCAAAAAATCAATCGATTTTAATATACTACATGCTTCGACGTACATAAACTCAGATGCTTTGCTCTCTGCTCGGACAAATTGCTGTGCAGAGTTCATCATTTTGTTTGCTATCATCAGGGTATGCATAACACATTGAGCTATAGCGGCCATGCAGCCATTGTGTATTTAATGTTTCTCTTCAATATGTAAAATTAAAAAAAAAAAAAAGGTAAATCAATTGGCAGCTCTACATAAATATATATGTATTGCATATATATTGTCTGTTAAATTAGTGAAATATAAATGAAAAACTTAAAAGAGAAAAGAAAACTATAAAAAGCTACTGTACGATTCAGGTGAATATGAGCTGTAATTCAATATTCTTATTGACAAAGTTCAGTATTTTTTAGTGTAACGTTTTCATTTCAAGCTTTAAACGGTATTTTGAAGTGAGTTGAAAAATGCATATCGAACCAAAGATGGAACTAAATCGTGACAATTTTCTTACGATATTTTAATAGGGTATTCAATACTATATTCAACATGGTTTTCGATATGAAATTCAATACGATATTCGATACGATTTTCGATACTATATTCGAAACGATATTCAATACGATATTCAATACGATATTCAATACGATACTCAATGCGATATTCAATACGATATTCGATATGATACGATATTCGCTACCACATTCAATATGATCTTGGATACGATATTAGATACGATATTCGTTATGAAATTCGAAACAATATTCGACACGATATTCAATACGATATTCGGTACGATTTTCGATACAATATTTGAAACGATATTGAATACGATATTCAATACTACTGTCAATACGATATTTGACGCTGTATTCAATACTATATTCTATGATATTCGATATGATATTCAATACGAAATTAGATACGATATTAGATACGATATTCGCTACCACATTCAATATGATGTTCGATACGATATTAGATACGATATTCGTTATGAAATTCGAAACAATATTCGGCACGATAATCGGTACGATTTTCGATACAATATTTGAAACGATATTAAATACGATATTCAATACTACTGTCAACACGATATTTGACGCTGTATTCAATACTATATTCTATGATATTCGATATGATATTCAATACGAAATTAGATACGATATTAGATACGATATTCGCTACCACATTCAATATGATGTTCGATACGATATTAGATACGATATTCGTTATGAAATTCCAAACAATATTCGACACGATATTCCATACGATATTCGATACGATATTCGTTTATATGTTGCAAATGTAAATTAAAGTATTAAATATGTATTTCTAAAGCTTTTAGCTTCAATTAAACTTTAGGCAAAACAAGTTTCGTAATAAAGCATTACTCAAATATTTATTTAAAGTGAAATTTAAAGTCTTCAAACCGAGAGACTAAAGACATAAACCGTCTTAAAGTCGACTCTAACTTAACTTTCAGCATTTTAATGTTTTTTTTTTTTTTTTTTTTTGTAAATATTAAAAGCTAGCTTCAACAAAACGAATCCCAAGCCAAAGCCTTGTTTCATTGAGAAATGTGCAGCTCTTCTTCTTTATAGCGAAAATGTAATTTTGAAAAACAAATAAAATGTAAAATGTCGAGCTAAGCAAAATATGCACAAAGTTGTAGTTGTAGTTGCGGCGCAAAGTTTTGTAAATAAAACTTGATTTGAATTAAATGAAATTACAGTTAAATATTTGAGGTTCGTAACATTGTGAGCCACTGGCTCTAGAATATATACTCCACAGTTGCCGATGCTGGGGGAATGAATCTGTGCGAGTTAATGTTAAATACTGACAGCCAACAAATGCGAACAACATCGCCTGGTATACACAATTTAAGATAGGGTATGTAGCCATCTGTGTGTGTGTGTGTGTGATGTCCATTTTGGCACGTGCTCACTCTGCATTGTTGCTGTTGTTGCACAGTTGTTTTACTTGTTTGGCGATTGTAGCAGCCATGATTAACGCGACCGAGCTGGACAAGAGAAGCGCCGGGGTAAGGAGAGGAGGGGAGGAGACAGAGAGCGAGAGAGATTGGGTTAGGCTTGGGTTGGCTTAGGGTGGGTTGGGTTCGCCACGGCTGTTTGCCAAATCTCTCGGCGCTGTCTCTCCAAATTTTAACTATGAATGTGCCCAACTGGTGGCAACAACAATAACAACGCCTGCGCTGCTGTTGCTGTGGCTGTGGCTGATGTTGTCTATGTGCCTGTGTATACATGTGTGTGTGTGTGTGTGTGTGTGTGTGTGTCTGTTTGTTTACCGAAACCTTCTTAGTTTGGCTTAGTAGCCCCTCGCTGCCATTGTTTGTGTATTTGCATTTGTCCCTCAACTTTTGCGGGCCCCTCGTCGAGCGAGTGTGAAAATTTATGTATGTATGCATGTGCTCGCAGCTCCGCTGTGTGTGGGTGTGTGTGTGTGTGTGTGTGTGTGTGCCTTTTGCCTGCTTTGGTTTATGCCCTGCTTTTGTCGTA
Organism: Drosophila eohydei; assembly: GCA_035045825.1. NCBI lineage: Eukaryota > Metazoa > Arthropoda > Insecta > Diptera > Drosophilidae > Drosophila > Drosophila eohydei. Next base: position 4,114,615 of record JAWNOT010000100.1, read on the forward strand.
GCTGTTGCTGTTGCCGTTGCTGTTTGGTTTTCTTTTTGGGACAGCCTCAAGTCAGTCGCAGTCACAGCCCTTTGACCAGGTCCGGAATACAAAATAAAGGCATCGAATGCTGCCCACGAGCACATTAAAATATGTAAATACATACACACACCCACACATACATATTTCTGTATACACACACAGTTGCTGCTGCTGCTGCTGTTAGCATTTTAAATTTGACCGCATAAACAAAGGCACCAGCCAGAGCAACGTCGAGCTAACTGTAAACCAGAGCCAGGCCGCAACAATGTTGGGTATGCATAAAAAATCTAACGCCAAGTCCCACCTGGTGCCACCTGGCTGCGGCGATTGTGGCTGCCAGCGCATTCCATCGTCCGTGCCCTGGTCAAAAACAATTTAACTGTTTTGCTTTGCTCGCCACTTTTTTCTCTTATCGCAGACTCTTTTCCGTTTCCCTTTTATTAGATTCACTCAAAATGTTAATTTAAATTTCTAAGCTCCATTGTTTTGTGCTTGGGACACAGTTCTTTATGTTTTTTGTTTTTTGCTTTTTCACACAGTCCTCAATTAGCATGTCAGCCAGACGGGGGACGCTGGGCTAGCTTTTGAAAGCACATTAAAAATGATTTCCTAAGTAGATTGTAAAAATTGCTGGCAATTATATTTAATAGCACCGACTTTATGCCATATACCACGGGGCCATAAACGGCCCGTAAAGCAACGTGAAAGAAGGCAAAGAGCGACGGCTTCTTAAAGAGCTCACCCAAGTAATTTGTCAAAAAACGAGAAAACAGAGAAAAAGACGGTCAAAGTAAAATATGTCGAGACAAGTCTATTTGGCATACCTTTGGCAGGTGCTTTGAGTGGGCTAGAAAAATTTGTTTTTATTAACAGCCGAACGAGCTTTAATATAGATATATTAGAGAATATTTGTGCATGAAATGCCTCACTTCATATATTTGTTGCTCAAATTTATGTTTAATATTGTTGACTTTTAGTTAAAAAATAAATAGAATAAAAAAATTGTTATAAAATAATATAAAAAGAAAAGCTACCAAAACAGTTTGAAATTTCAATTTCAATTTAATTTTTAATATGTTTTGCAATGTTTAAAGCCGCAAATAAAAACACTTCATAAAGTGGAATAGAACTCGAAAGTTAATTTCATATTTTCATGAAAATTGTTTATGAATTTGAAACACGCAAATTTTTGTGCTTAATTAATAAACAATTTTTGCATATATATAATATATATTTTTTCATGAATTTGCCTTTGGTAGGGTGACCAATTAAAAGAAACAGTAATAACTTTTACAATAAAACATAAATAGTTTAAGATATTAGTTGCTTTGTAATTTTTTTTTTAATTTTATTTAATTTTTAAAATTTTTTTTTTATTGTTATTTTTTTATTTTAATTTTTTTTTATTTTTTTTTTTTATTTTAATTTAATTTTATAACAAAAGGTCATATATGCAGCTTGGCTTAGAATTTCTATATATATTTCAAAATACAAAATGTATGAAAATAACTTATAATGCAATTGTGAATTTTGATTTTTTTTTTAGTATTTTTAATATTTTATAACAAATACAATAACAATTGAAGTATACAAAAAGGCTGAAAAAGCAAGCGAAAGCAAAAATAAATTTATATCTATAAATATATGCATATATATATAAATGTAGTTGACTTTACTACACAAATAAAAGACATTTATTTTTAAGTTCAGCTCACTTAGATTTACTTTCTCGCTCTGTTCCACTTCTCTTCCAAACTATATAGTTGGGTTAGCGAGCTAGCTAGCGGCATACAATTGAGTTGTAGTTTCGGTTTTGAATATTGTTTCAATTAAATTTTGGTTGGCCTTTTGAGCTGCAATCGAAGTTCGAACAACTTTCGAATAGAGCAAACAAGGCCCCAGCGCTGCAAAACTTGACAACGTGGCCTGGCCGCAAAACAATCAAAACCGTCCACTGAGCAATGTGCACACTTTCAACATGCTTTGTATAGGTGGGCCAGTGGGCGTGGCGCATGCCCATCTACATACACACCCACACACAGAGACGCATACGTGCTCGCAAAGTGGCAAACAATAACTTTCATTATGAATATTTTAAGGTGCGGAAGTGAAAGAGCCCAAAAGAGTAGAGTACTAGAGCAGGGTGAGGCGGAGCCAGAGTGAGAAGGAGCTGAGTTTTAGTGGAGGGGAAAACTAGCCAGGTGCTGGCAGCAGGTAAAAGGACAAAGTTTCGTGCAGTGCAACCGTTAAGGAAATGGGGCCACAAAACTTTTGGCTGCAAGGCGACAGAATACGACACGTTGACTTTGATCTTGGGCCAGCGACCCTCGCCCCTCGCCCCTCACCCTGCCCTCGCCTAGCCAGATCGATGCTTCTGCGTTTGCTGTGGCTGCGTTGTTGTTTCAGCTGCTTTGTTTGCAATTCAAACGCAATTAAGCTGCCCTCTGTGCAAATAATGGCAACCGGAGTAGGCCAAGTCAAATAGCGCAGCATGGGCCCGAAATTAACTTCAGATAAGTATGTAAAAGTATGCGACTGTATGTGTGTGTGTGTGTGTGGAAAGTTAATTGGATGTGCGCTTGGTTTAATAAGCATAATAGCTGGCCGACAGCCGGCTGGCCGGTTGGCCGGTTGGCCGACTCGCCGCAGTGCAAACCACTCTTAATTAATAATTAAATTAAATTTCCAACCAGGCAACGCGAGCGCCATAAAAGTATTAATTGGAACGCGCGTTTCGCGAATCTGCAATCTGGGCCCAAGGCTGACTTTTCAGCTAAAGCTTTAACCCAAGTTCCCAATAACGAATACATCAAAGCAGCACATCCGCTGCCAGCTGCCGCCAGTTGCTGCCAGTTGCCGCTGAGTGTTGCCCGTTGTTTCCGGCGCCGGCAGCAAATACCAATTGAACATTCGATGCGGAGGAGCTGCTGCTGGCCGAGATTGAGCTGAACGATACAAAAAAAGGGAGGACGCTGACTAACAAAGTGTGCGCGATGCGGGAATACCCTGTTTACAGCAGGTCTTTACAGTTGAACAAAGCGTATTTACACCTTTTCTTCCTTTGGGCTGTTGAATAGCTTTTGTGGCAAGTTATCGATAACTATGTTAAAACTACGCGATATTACAAATTCATCAAATTTGTTGACTTCAGTCTTTGTGAGCTAAGACAATTACAATAAATATGTATGGGCCATTTTATCGTTATCGGTAAAGCGAAATAAAGTGAAGTAATCTATCTATATATTGATAATCTAAAAACAGTTATCGATAAGTATGTTGCATTATAGGAAATATCTGCAGGTCACAAAGATTCAATTTATATATACGTACATACATATTTATCGATATCCCTAAAGTGGAACGAATTATCGATCAATTTAACAGATTGAATAAAGCACACAGTATACACATTATTGAGAAAGTGGAAGAATAACTATTGCAGCACATAAAAACTTATTACATAACACATATTAATTAATATTATCGATAAGTTCTTAAGAACGATTACACCTTAGTGGTATACATAGCTTATTTAACACTATTGCAAAGGTAGAAAAAGTTATGAATAAATCATAAAAATTATTATAATGTCTACTTAACATTTTGCGTTATCGAAAAAGTGAAACTTTTATCGATAAGTCTTTTTTGCCCTATTTACCTTCGTCTTTTATTTAGTCATGCTAGTCTTAGTTCCTTTAAGCAAAAAACCATTTCTTCATAACAATATATATCGTTTGGATTTGAAGATAACCTATCGATAATTTCACATTAATTAAAAACAGTATGATATATATAATTATCAAGGTCTCGACCTTAATATTTTTAGATATTTTAAGAGCATAGGCTAAAGTATGACAATAGTAATAGATTTTTTGATAAAGAAAGGAGTTATCGATAAATGACAGTGAGTTAAATGGGCGTGATCTTTGCAAAATATATTCCACAGTTAGTACGAAACTTATAGTTATTTATATTAAAAACTTCTAAGACCAGCTTTTTCGAACTGTAATATAGATACACCTGCTGTAGGTATACCCTCTGTTTGTCTATTACCTTCAATGAGCATTGGCTGCCTTGAAACACGCTGGATGATGAAAGTCTTTGCTGGGTTTGCAGCATAACATCCGGACGCAGTCATATTGACAGTGCCACTCTTATTAATATTACATCAGTGTGGAACTGCCGTTCCAGGATGCGATCCCAATGGTCGCATAAAATGCCTTAGCACACCTATGAACACACACGCACGCACACTCACACAGATAGAGAATTGAGTGACAGGCATCAGCGAGCGTATGGTAGGAATCCGTTTGGCCATTGTCATGTCAGAGGATTGCGGGTGTCGGAAAATTGTATTGCAATAAAATGATTTATTTGCACGTCTGTCGCCTGCCTAACAAGGACGAAGGATGTATTGGCAGCAGGCATAGCGAAAGCTAGTGACATGTAGAAATATGTGCCGGCTGCGTTGACGGCCTACTCGCCGGATTTTATTGTCTTACGACACGCGCTGTGCGAATTTCTCATAAAAGTGAAATAATTCCATTTGCAAAACGCAGCCAAAAGTCGCAAAAGGACGAGCACGAACGCATGGACCAAGCATGTGCGGCTACAGATAAGAAACGCCAGCAACGGCCAGTCCCAGCAACAGATTTCAGATTTCAACAAGCAGCAACCGAGAAACAGGAGGCAGGACATGGGCATTGTGCCCACATTGGTGCGTTTTTATTGCAGCCGCAACTTTTATTAAAAGGCCAATGGCAGGCAGAAGGAAAAAATATACCGAAAAGAAATGATAGAGAGAGTGAGAAAGCCGGAGAAAGAGAAAAAATGGTTGGGTCTTATCTGGAAGTGTCGTTTGTTAGATGTTTGGCGCCGCCTTCGCTCATGTTTGCGCTCCATCTTCGGCTGCCCCCTGGGCGGTTTGTTGAAAAAGGATTCAGTTTGGCCCATTTGGCTGACAGGCGACCAGGCAACCAGGCGGCCTGTCTTTAATGGGCTTAAAATACTCGTTACTGTCCTTGGATACTTTTATGGAGTTTATCAAAACGAATGGCAGGCATTGACATAGATACATTTCATTTGCATCCTTTTTATGCTGATTTCGTAAACAAATTTCAGCTTATCAAAGCGTTCAAATTGAGTTAAGCCATCAAGAAGCTGGCCCGTGCCGGAGCCAAAGCCGATTCGTTCCGCACAACTTGGCGTATAAGCAATGTGCTTATTATGTATACGACCCGTGCAACCCAAAGCGAAATTGATTGCACAATCTCCAAATAATTGTTGGCACAATCAATTTGGTTATTACCTGGAATTTATGCAAATATAATTTGTTGCACAACAATTTTATTTCATGACATAATCCACTTGAAAAGTTCGACACATCAGTGCCATCTGCATTTCTCCCTATATATATATTTATATATATGTATAAATTTATATTGATTTTATTGCTTTTATAGCTCAACTAAAAACTTTCAATTCCTGTGAATTTCGTGCAAATTTATATTTACATTTATTATTATTGTTTTTTTATTTCACTTTTCTGTTGGCGTTTGCATTTTATTAATATTGTTATAAACATTTATTGTTTTTCTTATTTGGCTTAGGGCTAAAGCATAAATTTTAATGCTTTTCATTTAGCTACTGCTCGAATCGAATGTTGCCCTTAGCTTCGATCTCACAGTTGCTTGCAGATTTTCAGCTACTCTTTAAAATCAAACAGAAGAAATTTCAGCTAAAGTCATTCAACTATTTTCCACAATAGCAAAACCTTTCCACAGCCACTACGAAATAATAAAATACAGTTAAATAATTATGGCTGTCTACTTGTATACCAATAAGTTAGTCAGCCAATCGCTCAATCAATCAGTTAGCCGGCAGTAGGTGAGAGCGAGAGAGAGAGAAGCTAAACAGCTATTTGTTCGCCAGCTTTATCGACTGTGTGTGTTGGGAAATCATTAAATTGCAATTAGTACTCTTAACTCGCAGCAAAGTTGGGGCCGGAGTGATTGGGGCGACTTGTCACTCAGTTTGTACAATGTATGTCAATACTAAAAGCAAACAGCCCTTCAGCCATGCAAGCTGATGAGCCAATAGCGACAAGAAAGGACAAGCGGATGCCGGAGTAACAGTTGGAGTCAGAGTCGGAGTCAGAGTGAAAGCTGTAAGAGTTTAATAATTAAAACAGGCGCAAATCGAAATGCCGAAACACTGTCGAGCAGCCGCATGGCTGTGGCCTGTGGTATTAAAAAAATGTAACTTAATGACATTTTGATTACAATTCGAAATGTTAAAATCCCAAAAATACATTTCAAAGGTTTCGATTTTCTAAACTGTCTTTTGGTTCGAGCGACGGCTCTGTGCCTTTAGCCTTGAGCGCTGCAAATGTCGTTGTTATTGTTGTTGTTGCTTGAGCTGTGGTTGTTGTTGGTTTCACGTCTCTCCTGTCAGAGCTTTCATTGTGGCATTGCCTTGGCCATAAATTAAAGCCGCTCCACGGTGTCCATCATGTTGAAATGCTTGCATTTTTCATAGCTTGCATTTCAATTTCATGGCCAGCCATTAAAATTGACAGCCAAACCAACACACCTAAATATGTATATATATATGTATGTGGGTGTGGGTGTGGGTGTATTCATAAATGGTGTGTTGATGCGGCTGAGCTGAAAAATGTGCCTGGTGTCCGCCATGCCGAAAGGATTGCCAAAAAAAAAAAAAATTACACGACTGAGTTTATGGAGCCAAAACTTTTGCCTTCTCGAATATCTCTCTCGCTGGGTCTCATTTTTTTTATTGTTTGTTGGGCGCATATTTTGCAATCTGTGTCGCTTTTCTCGCTCCCAATTTTGCTGATGCCTTGCTTTAAAGCTCTTAAAAGCATGTTGCATAATTTAAGCATCGGACGGCAAGCGGCGGGCGACAAAATTGTTTTAATGTTTTCGCCTTGGCTCACGCTGAAAAGTATGCTACATTTTTCAACATTTTGGCAGTTCGCTTTGCCATCTGTGTGCGTGTGTGTGTGTGTACTTTAGAGCCAGTGCAGCAGCTGCTTCTGTCGGAATCACCAACAGGAAAAAAATACGCGAGCCCATGCTTTATATCTCCAACAGTTTATGTCCCTGATGAATTTTTATTTGTTTCCATTTTTCGTATAGATATATATATATATATATTATATATGTTGGCATTTGCTGATCAGTCAGTGCGGCTGAGTGTTAATTTTTGATTGGCTGTGGCCCAGAGCAGTGAAAATGTCAAGTGTCGTTTAATTGCCAGTTGCCACCTGCCTACTGCCACCTGCCTCCAGCCTCCAGCCAGCTGCCACCTGGCATCTGCCACCTGCTTCCAGCCACCTGCGGCTAATTGTCGTAAAAGTCAACTTTGACCCGCATACGTGTTAGCCGCTCTTCTCGTTCCATTGGCCGCAGACGAATGTCAGCAATAAATTGAAATATTGAATTTAACTTTCGCTTTAAGTTAACTTTATAATTAATGAAATCCGCATAATAAATGAACTTAAATATGAAAATTAAGTGCAAACAGAGCAGTTGGCAAAGCTGTGGACGCCTCCACGAGTGTGGCTCTCTGTTAAAATGCTTAGTTAGATGATTTGAGTATAGCATTAAATGCTCAACGAGGCGTGCTTACATACATACAGAAACCGAGAGGGAGAAAGAGAGAGAGTGAGTTGAGGAGAGAGTGATAAAAATACAACAAGCGACAGCAACAACAATTGGCAACGACAACAAGGCAATTTAATGCGGCTCACGTGAATTTAATTTGCGTAAAATCAATTCCAATTTGTAGATTGAAACAAGAAAAAAAGATGAAAGCGGGTTTGCATGATCTGGTGTTATCCTGTAAGGGCTTATATAATAATTATAAGTATACATATAAGTATAAGTATAAGTATAAGTATAAGTATAAGTATAAGTATAAGTATAAGTATAAGTATAAGTATAAGTATAAGTATAAGTATAAGTATAAGTATAAGTATAAGTATAAGTATAAGTATAAGTATAAGTATAAGTATAAGTATAAGTATAAGTATAAGTATAAGTATAAGTATAAGTATAAGTATAAGTATAAGTATAAGTATAAGTATAAGTATAAGTATAAGTATAAGTATAAGTATAAGTATAAGTATAAGTATAAGTATAAGTATAAGTTTAAGTATAAGTATAAGTATAAGTATAAGTATAAGTATAAGTATAAGTATAAGTATAAGTATAAGTATAAGTATAAGTATAAGTATAAGTATAAGTATAAGTATAAGTATAAGTATAAGTATAAGTATAAGTATAAGTATAAGTATAAGTATAAGTATAAGTATAAGTATAAGTATAAGTATAAGTATAAGTATAAGTATAAGTATAAGTATAAGTATAAGTATAAGTATAAGTATAAGTATAAGTATAAGTATAAGTATAAGTATAAGTATAAGTATAAGTATAAGTATAAGTATAAGTAGAAAAAGAAGTAGATGTATAAGTATACATATATATAGCAATAGCAGTATAAGTAACAGTAAAATTAGTATTTATGATAAATAAAGCTGTAAAGGGCTTGCTATTTTTAATGCCAGATGGTCTCTGCCGTATACACTATTTTATTATACCCTTTGTTGGCTGGTTTACGGCCACAGGGTATAATAAAAAGCCAACTGAACAAAGCATCATCACGGATTGTTGACAGTGTCATTGTGGCTGTGTGGTTAATGGCAATTGTTACTTGTTTTGGCAAATCATGCAATGGAAATCCTTTAAAACGCAAAACAAGCAAACAAACCGAAAAAAGTTCTTAACACACCCAACGCATCCGAAAACATATTCTCCTAGCCTTGGCGCTGATTTAGTGTGCTATATGAAGCGTATCATATTGGCTGAGTGTCTGTTTGCATGTGGCGCTTTGTATTCTGCAAATACACACACTCACACGCAGATACACACACACATGTGCACACTGAGTGGCAACAAATAATAGAATTTGTCTGGTTTTAAGGATGACAGGCACAAGAGGCAGGATAATGTGCATGGCAAGCGAGGCGCAACCGAAACCCATTTCCGTATACAGAAGCGAGCGCTACCTACTCCTGGCCTGCTTGGCCCGGCTGGCTGATAATGTACGAGTTGTGGCTCCCTGTGCGACAGCCTCAGTCTCACCTATCCGTAGGCCCAATATCATCATCAATCAAGCCGAACATATCAGATGTGCATTCACATGTACTCGGCTTACATACACCACCTAGTCATATGTATCTTGAGGTTGGGCTGGGGTAGCTTTGTAAACGAGGCTCCTGGGCTGAGAAATTTGTACAGCGCAAATAGGAGCTGGCTTTGAGTCCTTAAAGTTGCATAGACACTTAGCTCTCTTACAAATATGTAATGGAATAACTTAAACTCCTATTAATTTTGTTCCCAATAAGATGAAGCCTATTTCATGTATTCTATACACTTGGGCTCTAGAATTATCGATGGGCAACTTGATAGATGCTTTATTAGATATTCGATTACTTAAAACAATCGTTAAGTTAAGAAAATTGTAAGAGCTGTAAAGTCATATATTATCGATCAAAAGGCGTGAGGTTTAAATGATGTGAAAATATCGATAATCTGCCGACAGATTTTATAGTCGATTTCAGTGCATATCTATTGAACAATCCCTTTTTTTGGTTTTATGGCAATATTAATCGATTATCAAAAATAAGCGGCACGTCTTCAAAATTAATACAGTTAAGAAGCCATTTGTTATCGATCGAAGCCTATGCAGCTTCATCAAATACTGTATAATTTTCGATATCTAGCCGATCGATAGTTAGGATAATCGGTATTTGCATCTATCTATAAGGCTAAAGAGTTACTTAAATGATAATAAATAGTTAATCGACAAATTTGTAAAGGTTGGGATAGTTATAAAAGAATTTAGTATTTGTTTTTCAGTTTATAAATTTAGTATCATTGAACATTACTCAAGAAAGTTTTCCATAGTCGAAATTTTATTTTATATTTTTGACTAAAAGTTATCGATAAAGCATCTACATTAATATAAATGATAAGCTAGAAGTTACACTGCAGAACTGGTTCATGTTGAACTATTTTTTGTTTCAAGAATTCCATTTGATCATCAAAATTAATGAACTATTAACAGAGCTTTGTATGCTAAAAAGTATAATACTTAAGGTGATTTAAAGGGCTAAAATTTTGTCAATTTTAATATAATATTCTATTTAGTATCTATTAAACTCAATTATTAGACTGTGCACATTGAAGACTAAAATTTAGAACGCGAAACGACGTGACTTCTAGTAAAATGCTTCTCAGCGTAAAATGCATTAATAAACAAAGGCTTAATGCACTCTATAGACTATATAACTTATATATATGTATATATGTATATATATATATGCATATTGAAATAATAATCTAGGCAACTGCTTCGGCCGGAATGTGCACTTAAAAATGTTGGCTGCCTATGGCTAAAGTGCAGCGGGCACTGACAAATGCCTTTGGGGGAGTTTTGGGCCCAAAGTATGCAAATGTGAAGCTCAAAGCGGCCTTATGGCCAGTCACGTGGTAATTGAATCGTGCTACGAATTGTAAGCGAGTTGTAATGCGTTCGTTCGTCTTGCCTGTCTGCCAGCCAGCCGGAGGCACTGCGCAGCCATTAGAAAAGTGCACAAGGTACATGTGTAGTAGTTGTATGGATGGTCGGAGTGGCGTGGATGGTGTGGGTGGTGTGAGGCGAGATTTCAATGCTTTCAACGCACACGCAAACTAACAAACAAACAAATATCATTACAGCGACTTACATATGCAAACGGCTGGCTGACAGCACATCAAATAAGTATATGCACACACTCGAAAGGATATGAAAGCCGGTGACGACAACGCATATACATAAAAGATGAAGAAGAATTGCATATAAATACTTGTATGGCAGAGTGCACGCAACAGAGAGAGAGAGAGAGAGAGAGGGCGTGAGAGTGAGAGGGAAGATGAGAAGCTGAAGCTAGCGACATCTGCGGCTGCGATTCTCAAGTGGTTGTACGCGAGCGCCCGCTTTGATCGAACTTGCCGTGGCGTATACGTAATTTATGCATATAAATACATGAGTACTAACACACGCACACATGCATATATGTAGCACTATTCTCATATTTGCAATCACATACATCTTCATTCAATATACATGCATGTTTTTTCGCGTTGATAGCAAACAAGAGCAACAACAACAACAACAACAACAGCAACGAGTGCCATGAAATAACATTACGAACAATAAATGTGAAAACGTCGCACAGTGGGTGGCATAAGTCTACAAGCACTGAGTATAACTGAAAGAGATGCTTGATCCCATCCATTATTCTTTACCCTATAAGCTTTATGACTAAAGTATATATTGCGCTGGCTAGTGGATTGCGCTATAAGCTGAACCGGTTTCAATTTGATACTTAAATCACATCAGTTGAGCAATTCATAAAGCGAAAAGTAGAGTCAAAAACCTAAGTGAGATTTAAGTTTTACTACTGCGCTAAGTACAATTCATATAGCAAAACTTTTAGTTGGAAATTTAGAATTACTTTTATTGCTTAGCTATCCGAAGTTATCTAAGGTTTAGGATGACTTTCTTACTACGTTTTGGACTGCTTAAATGCAAGAGTTTTAAGCTTGGGTTAGCCCAAAGATTCAAACTTCAAAATGAAGCAAAGACTGAATCGAATTCTCAGAACTAAAAGCCAAGTCTTATAATTTATGTGTTATATAGAACTAGAGCTCACATAGCAGAAAAAGACTTTTGTTTCGAAGCACGCTCTAAAGCATTATAAATAATGACAGAATATTTTGTATTATAAAGAAAACAGCTCTAAGCTTTTACAGGGTATATTCTAGCTGCAATGCTTGTAGCAATTTGCTCTTGCTTTTGCCTTATAAATTCAAATTCCATTGCACTTTGCAAGTTGCTGTTAGCCGGCAGCGGCAGCTGCTGCTGCTCCATCAGCTTTGCTTTTCTAGCGAAGCTGCCCAAAAAAAGGAACGGAAATGGGCAAGGGATGCAGCTACATTTGTGCGGTAATCTGTGTGCAGCCGATGCGTGTGTGTGCACAACCTATCTGGCTATTGCAGTGGCTGAAAAACATTTTGCCAGAGCAAACAAAACTGGCTGCAAAAAAGGCCAAGGATTTGATCTGCAATTAACTGGCTGCGGTGGCTGCCGAAATGGCATGCCGCATCGAGGCATGCGTATCCATTTGTTGCTAATAGTTCCCTCTGTCCGGATTTCCTTAATCCGGAACACTCAAAATTAAGGGCCATTGAGTTCTGTGCGTGCGTGTGCATATTTGATGAGTGTGCCTGGACACCTTCAAAGTCCTTTAGCTGCACTAAATACACAAAATCAATTTCAATTTAAATTTAAATTCCGTATCGTGCCAGGTTCGGCTGAATTATTAATGCAGGCATTAGGCGCAAAATAGAAATAGATATAAATATTTATAAATATTTATTGCAGCGAGTCTTTGCTGTAGTCAAGAAAAGAACTAAAATTTTAAATATACTGTATATATGCCAGATCAATATTAGGCGAATGGTTGATAATCAGACTACAGATGAACTCTTGAACGAGTGGATCATGGGCCCTATATAGACTCTGAGCTAGTGCTATTTTGCTATTCAAATGGAAGTGCTTCAAGTGTTAGCTTGACTTGTTTCAATATGCTGAGCCTCAGCCAATGCGAAATTCTGAAGCGACTTCGCTGATTCTTCCATTTGCTGCGCTGGCTATATTTTTATAACTTTATACCAATCTCTGTCTAAACGTTAAGTTAAGATCTAAAAGCTGTGAGACAAATTGAGCAGTGAGGCTTTGATGACGAGCAATCTCACAATGATTTCGTTTGACAATTAGCAGCTTTTTAGTAAAATTTCTAGCACTTTCCATACGTTTGTTGTATGAAACTAAATTTTTAATTAAATGGCATAGCTTATAAAATATTACAACATCTTAAATTTATTAATAACTTAAATAACAACTGAAATATAGCTATTGAAAATTGTATCACTCTCGCTGAGTCGCCTTATTTTTAAACACCATTCATTCATAAAAAAACTTGCCAGGTATTTAAACAAAAATGTATGCTTCAAAATTTAACTTTATTTTATGTGCAAATGTTTTATATTATAATATTATTTTACTTACTTATATTATTATATATTATAAATTATATTATTTGCTTATAAAAATTTCTAACTACTAAATCATATCACTCTCTATAAGTTATGCTTCCTTTATCTACCTCTCAAACCTGCTCTCATATCTTTAACAAGCCCTAGTTTATTAGATTTAAGCCCTGCTCACATAACAATAATCAAGTTTATATAAATTTCGATATGCATAAGTAAACTCTCTCTGCTCAGTCCTTTGCACTTAATTCCCATTTGCATCATCAACAGTTGCCATGAAAAGCTGTTAATATATGTAAAAGTTTTTTATAAGGTAATTTGGCAACGTCATGGTGTTATTTCAATAAAGCTTATCAGGCATAAGCCATAAAGCGTTTGCAATAAAGAAATGTTTGAGTAATTGCCAAGCAATGACACGGCGTAAAAATCAAAGAAAGACATCAAATTAAAAATATTAATGACTCATAAGCCGAGCGGATTCAAATGTGTGCAGCTTCCGTTTAAAACAGTTTAAGGATATGAGCACATTGTATATACGTACATACATATATACGGAAGGATCAACTATACGAAGCTGCATTAAACCGCACCCGAAGTGGCCATAAAGCATTTACAAGCTTGCAATGAAGCTGCGAAAGTTGTTCGACTTTATGATTATTACTTGAGGGACATACATGGTCAACCTGCCTCTCCCTCCCTCCCTCTCACTCACACACACGCACAACAAAAAATTGCGTCAGTGATTGTGGCATGAGTATAATTAAATATGAACACATATGTTTTCCCTTTATTTTCCAGTGTTTTTCACTGACAGAAAATCAATAAGAACAATGCCAGAGCAAGAACCAGAAAACAGTGCCCAAGCCGAGGCACTTCGCATTTCATTTACCCTATTTATTAAGAGACGTGGCAACCAGGGCATGAAATAGTTTATAATTTAAGCGCATTAAGTAAATCAGTTCACGTACTTAAACCGTCAAATATTAATAACATGATGAACTGAGTCGGTTACAAAACTTAATGACAAAATCATGAGACGCGCATGTGGTTAGGGAGCAACGAGTGCTTTCTAGAGATGGGCGTTGCTGCTCACTGTCTTAACCAACACTGAAAAGTACTGTTAGTTAGCGACAAGAAGCAACGAAAGTTTTGAGCAAACAGTGTTGCACAGTGCTGGCAGCAGACCGTTTTTCAACACTAATTAAAGTTTTTGAATCATTAGTAACAACTAAAATATATTATTTTTAATAAAAATAGCTATATTGACTGTTAGACAACAGCTGGTAAGTGTTTATAGTTTAAAGTTTTTCAACACTAAACCAAATTACTAGCACTTCGCGTCTCTCAACACTGAAATTAATTGTTAGTAAGAAGAAGACTCGTATATATGATAGTTGAAGTACTTTCTGAGCATACAGTGTTGCAAAGTGCTGGCAGTAAACAGTTTTCCAACACTAGTCAAGCAACTGTTAAATCATTAATAAACACTGAAATAGATTTTCTTATGCTGAATATCTAAGTTTCTTACAGTTTCTGCTTAGTAAGTGTTGAAAAGTGTTCCTGACAAACAGTTTTTCAACACTAATCCAAACTAAGCAACACTAAAAATATGATTGCGTGATTGATTGAGCTAAATATTAATAACTTAAGAACATTGCTTAGAAATTTTAGTCACTCACGAGAATATATGATGTAGCTCTTTCGTGTCACGCGCTCACCGCTAGCTAGAGCTAGAGCAAAGTTATGGCATATGTAATATATATATTGAGTGCGTCACAGCAAGAGCTGCGCCTGTCTTTTTTCGCTTTCTTTTTTCGGGGTCTCCTGTGCGTCAGCTCTTAATATTTTATGTATATTTAAAGCGCTCGTTGGCTCCGTCAGTTGCCGCAGACGTAATCAGGGTCTTAACGATCTTAACTCGCGGACATGGGCATATTATAAACAGCGCAGGGCGTGTCAGCGGACAGATAACAATCAGGAAAAGCCACTCAATATTTGCTGCTGACGGTGCAGAGAACTGAACATTTTTCGCTTTCTGTCAGAGTTCAATTAAAGATTGTCAGAGGGGGTGCTGGTGGGTAGGGGCAGGGGTAGGGGTCGCTGTCAAATATAGCTGAGCAAATAACAAGCAGATAACAAGCTCATTTTCGTGGCACTTGCGGTTGCAGTCAGCGTGCCTCAAGTGGCAGCTGAGGACACGTTGTCGATATGCCAAGCCAAAAGGCAACATCATGTTGTAGATACAAAATGTTGCATGCAACCTAATGCTGGCACTTCTTTAAATACACACACACGCACACATGTATACATATTTGAAACGTGCAGCTAGTTGCGCTGTGTTGTTTCTTCATTTCGAGCAGCAGCTGCTGCTGCACTTGCCACAGAATTGTTGCATTAAATAAACGTTTTGTATTCCAAGCGCTCCCATTTCCACATTTATGTAGACCGACCGCCTCTAAGGCACAAAGACGTTGATAGATTTGCATATATCCCAGTTTGTGTGCACACATAAGGACCTGCTTGGTTGCATGCCACAATGCCAACTGCTCCAAGAAAGCAACTGGGGAACGTGTGTGCTGTGCGGCATCTAGTACTATTCACAATGGCTTTTAATGAGTTTTTGTTCTGGCGTAATTATTCTTTTACACCAGTTGCAAGTCTGCACTTATAATCAGCATGTGGCAAAGTGATAGCTGAAGTTGTGCCACAAAAAAACTAGCTGGCGCTGCAAATGCGTTTGCATCAAACCAACAAATGCGTTGCAATTTGATGAAGCCGAGGAAGCTGTGCACAGAGCCGGCAACGTTCTGTCTGATGTGTTGCTGCTTAGTTAGGTATAAATGCAACAGATAAGTAGATCGAAAAGAGCTGAGGAGCGTGCTGCATGGATTTCCTTCAACTCTCACAATCGAAACGAATGTTCCAAACTTCAAGCTCAAAAGCTGAACTAGAATTGGAATTTGAATTTGAATTTTGATTTTAATTGATTTTATTTTGAAAAAACATAGCCATATTTATATGGAATTTAGTATAATACATATAAATTTATATAATATTAGATATAAATATATATACTTATTATTTATTTATATTTAATTTTTTTATATATATTTTAATTTATTTATATATATTTTAATTTATTTATATATATTTAATATGCAATAGTCATATTCTAACTTTCTAATCTAGCTGCGCTTCTTTTGGCTTAGCCAATTTTATATTAATTATTAGATGTGTTCTGATATATTACAATAATTTATATATATATATATATATATATATATATATATATATATCATAATACAATACATATATATCATAAAACAATTATTGTAATTTTAAATATTTTTTTTGATTAAACTGGATATAGAAAGTAGATCATAAAATTCATTTTGTAAAGAGTCTAGCCAAAAATAATTATTATAATTTTTTATTTTTGGCTAGACTCTTTTACAAAATGAATTTTATGATCTGCTTTCTATATCCAGTTCAGTCAAAAAAAAATATTTAAAATTGAAAATTGAAATTTATATAGTGAAAACACTAATCAAAACTTGAACTTGTAAGTGTCCGTTCAAATCTAGAGAGAAAATATTTTATTTAGCTACACACAACTAGCTTTATATAAGAGTAAACTGAAATGATGTGCCTTTTAGCCAAACTACTGTTCACTCTGCTCATTTTATGCTAACTGAATAGATACAAATGCGTTTAATGGTAATAATTATTTGATGAAATGCGCATGGAAGCCAGTATGGAAATGTGTAGGAAAATGCAACACACAAAATCCAAATGTTGCACAACAAAAGCTAAATGCATTAATCACACACAATCACACACCCACACACAGTTGGAGAGAAGTTAAGTTTGGTTAGATTATGTTGTTGCTATTTTTGGTATTTACATTATGGGATTTGCATTCGGGCCGAAGCACAATGCTGTCCACATTGGTAGTGGCAGAAATGTTTTATGCAATTTGCCAGCTCTGCTCTGCTCTGCACGCACCCCTTGCCAAATTGGCTGGCAGTCAATTATGCGAATGTTTACATTAATTTGACAACAAATTGCATTTGATTTAAAATGCAAAGCTTGCACAATAGCAGGAGCCCCGACCCTGCCGCGCGACCCCATCCCCCTTGATGCCACGCCCACTTGCCAGACAGGCAGCTGCTGTAAACAATTTGGGCATTTTGTTGATTTATGAAGCGCATCGGATGTTTTCTTAATTAAAATGTTATTAAAACCAACGACATTCGCGCCCAAATCAACGTTCACGTCAACCTTGTCAGCAAATGCCAACAACTGTTCGCTTCTCCCCCAAAAATTCAATTGGAACTTGGCGTGTTTTCGATACACACACACATACATTTATATATATATATATATATATATATATATATATATATATATATATATATATATATATATCTGGCATGTGGGCATTCCATGCATAACAAACAAATGAAACTTGCATTTCTGCGCTCACTTTTGTGGCAGAAATTTTCTTTGCCACTAAGCCTAATTCAAAACTTATTTATGTATTAATATATTTCATGTGTCATAGCAAATTAATTTAGTTTTATTCATAAAGAGAAGTATAGAAAGTAAAATTCATAAAGTGAAGAATTTATTGGTTATTTGCCTGTCTCTATGAAATGTTAATCATTTAAAGTCAGTTGACATATCGCAGAGAAGCTCTTAAGTAGGCGCATATAACATGTCTTAGTTAACTTAATACTGTACATATAATACTGTATATATCTACATATATATCTATATATATCCAATCAGCTATTTTTGTAATCTTCCATAGTCAAATCATATATATATGGAGCGACTTCATATATTTTTGATAACATCTACAATATTATTTTTGATGCCATTGAAGCTAGAGAAAGATACAAAATCTGTTCAAGATTATCAAATTTTTTGTTTTTTTTTTTTTTAAAAACAATTAAGTTGTTCATTATGATCTCTTTTGTCTCTTTTGTGCCCACATTTTTTCCAATTCTCGTAGCACTTAAAGAAATCATTTTTGTTATCTTTTTCAGCTCCTGCTACAATGCGGTCTTTATCATCTCAATCTTTCTGCTTTCATGTGCCTCTTCACTTTCGCAAACAAGAAAAAGTCACAGAGGAGCAGGTCTATAGCATACGGCAGCTGCAGCATCATTAGTGGGCTGTCCTTGGCCCACAGGCAACGATGTGCGCGAGGTGGCATAGGAAGCAATCGAAGCAGAGATAAACCAGTGTGGAATATGAGAGCGCCACAGAAGAGTCAAAACTCAAATATACGTAAGCACTCATAGTTAAGATTCGCGATATTTTTTGAGCAGACCTCGCATTATATAACAAAAGTAGTTAAATTAGTAAAATGAAATAAATTATATAACAAATCGTAAGAGCCTCAGAGTAAGATCTCAGCTTTAAACCTATTATATTCTTACTTTGCATTTGCAGCATATAAATGCTCTTCTGCAGATTCAGCTATAAGTTCTAAGGTTCGTTTGTGGAACCATAGTATATACATATATATATATATATATATATATATATATATCTACCTAACGATCTATCTATGAGCAGCTGCAACATTCTTATTTGTTTTTCTAGCTTTTATGATTCTACTTCGGTTTATAATTTAATAGAAAAGCTTTAAAGTAAATCTGATTATTGACTTATGCCAAAATGATATTGTTTATATATATTTTTTTTCTGCTGTTCTTTAAATTACTTAATTGAAACTGATTTGATTTTAAATATGAATTCGCTGAAATTTTCCGCAGTTCGAGGGCCTGCGTTATTATAGAATTATAAATAAATCTCATTAAAATCTAATTAATATTGAAGCAGAAAGGCAACCGCGCAAATTTGTTTATACTGATTTTTTTGTGCGCTTATTTTCAGAGATTTTAATTAAGCCCCACACACAATTATGGCTATAATTGAAAGGCCATCAAACTATTTATGGGCATTGTGCACTGGACATTGGCCATTTTAATGACTGGGTGTTGTGTATAATAGCTCTGTTAAGAGACAAATCGATTATTAATTGAACAGCTTGGCATATGATATGACCAATATACATATATATATATAAATATATGTTGATAGCCTACCCTACTTTTAAAACTATAACATTTTTTAGCCATTTAGCAACTTAAGCCCATAAAGCGTTAAGTACTCGACATTATAGATAGATTTATTTAATATACACATGTTTCTACTCATTAAATGGTTAAATGAAACTAATTTTGTAGCTGCTGCAGAGTAGCCGAATTTCATAATACCCTGCACGAATAAAGTTGTGTGCAAAGGTTGATTGAGCTGTGGTAGGTAGAAAATAAATAGAGATAACAGCAATCTATTAAAAAATTCTAATACTGTATACTAGAGGCTAAAGGAGTTATATATACAGTGCTATCCAACTGAATAGGTTTGATTTCTGACAAAGCTAATTTTCTTTATCAAAAACTTCGATCCAATTGAATCAAATTTTGTTATATAAACAAAACAATTATTCAACAAATAAGATAAATTATTTTTTCTATAATTTTATTTTTTTTTTAAGCATAAAAATGAATAATTGTTTTTACTCAACTAAATAAATTTGGTTAAGACAATTATTATTTAATAATTTAAGAAAAATGTTAATAGGCAACATTTTAAGGCACTGCCAAAGTTTAACAACTCCATTTCTTTTATGTTCTACCTCATTTTTAATAATATCAAGTATACGCCTTGTGAAACTTTTCAATTTCACTAGCTCCACTCAACTGTTGCCTATGCTTTTTTAATTGCTTCAACAGAGTTCACAAAGTTGACAAATAGTCTTCAACTTCAACCCCAAATATTTTTAATAATGTCGAACTCCGCTGAGCATGACAGCAAGCGAGCATTAAGCTAAATTTTCTCCAATCAGGCGGTATGAATTGACATTGTCAGCATTGTCATGCTGGAATGTCCACAGAATGCCACTTTATAAATTGTTGAAAAGCCGTTTGGAGCAAAGACTTGAACATATTTGCATTTTTATAACAAAATATCAGAGCAAAACAACAAAGTAAAACTCAAGCTAAATGCCTTATTATTCTGGCTTTGATTGCACGACAAAAAAGGCTAAAAAATATAACAGCTAGCAAGTATTTATAGCTAAAATATTGAACATTGTTATATATATAAATTTATATATATCTCTAATTTAAATTTATTTTATGTACAATTTTCTACAATAAATATTTATTTATGAATTTTTATACAAAATTTGATCAAAATTCGGAAATTTTAGTTATATAAAATATTGGCTAAATATTGGTTTATGATTTGAAACAAAATTATTTAAGTAATATATAATGCTCTGCTGAGAAAGTCAAGATACGCTGAAAGTATTTCCATTACTATTTTAGTAAATTACAATAAATAAAATTAGATTTGATAGTAATATAAAATCAAGCAGCCACGCACTGTTTACAGGGTATATCAACTGACTGACTGATGAACTGAAGCACTTTCAGCTGTATATATGTATATATATCAGTTGCTGTTCTATATACTCACATTTTATATAGTATACGGAACACACACGAGTCTAAACGCCGGACAGTCAGTCGGTCTGACCAGGGGGCACATGCCACAGCTGCCGCGAGCGCTGGGCAAGAATTTTCATTTTTTTGCGTTGCGCGCGTCGTGCTATAGCGAAAAATGTTGTTTTCAATTTTCAACACTTTTAATAGCCAATTAATTAAATGGCCAAACAACAACAATTACATAAAGGTAACTGTGTGTGAGTGTGTGTGTGTGTGTGTGTGTGTACATAGCTGTGCACACGTCTGAGCAAATTTCTGGGCAAACAATTTTTTATAATTTGCCACGGCGAGGCTTTATTATTTCTAGGGCAGCTGCCGGACAATGGACTCCATTTTTCATGATCCAGTTGAGGGAAAAAGGCAAACAAGAAAACAATAATAAAGCATATCTATCGTCGGCCATACATAAATCATATGGGCATTAATATGCGAATACCGAAATGAAAGCTCGTAGCTCGTTATTTATGCCTTTAACAATTGCGAATTATGATTTTTTAAACAAATGTCAAACGTATCGTAAATTACGAATAAATAAATGAAAACAAGCGACTACTGGGACTGGGAGCGCAGCATAACACACTCAATTAATAAAATTACTATTTATGGGATTTTGAGACACACACACACACACGCACCCACACATGTGTGAAGTGCTTAAGGCGCAGCTTGTTGACCCGCTTGGGATTAGCAGCAAATTGGCGTCTGTTCGTCCCTACAGCCACAAGCCCAGGCAGGCATCGCCTCTTGAAACTTCTGTCAAAGTTTCGTATTTATTTCTATGCATGAATTATTTATGGCAGGACACAGCCTAATGCCTAATGTGCCCGAGCCCAGCAACCAGCCGAGCAGTAGGTGTATTAAAACTTTTCTGCACCACCTCAAAAGGCATTCGAAAGTCCTGATGACTCCGGCTGCCACCAGACGAGCTAAACTCTTAAAGCTGTTTCATTTGCAACACCATTTGATGGAATTGCTAAGGAAAATTGTGGCAACTAATGACAACAATCAAATACTCTAAAGCGGCTAGAATAGTTGTTGCTAGAAGAGCTGCAGTTGGTATAGTCGATAGAAGACTAAATGATAAGGGACATTTAGTATATGTTAAATCCAGGGTAGATAGAGGGATAGAGACAGAGAGTGAGAGAGAAAGAAAGAGAGAGAGAGAGAGAGAGAGATACCCAGAGAAAGATAAACAGAGAGAAAGAGAGAGACTTCGAGCGAGACAGAGTGAGAGCAAAAGTGAATGAGAGAAAGAAAAAAAAAAATATATATATATAGTTAAATACTTCTACTTACTCTGGTTGAATCTGATTACAAATTTAACAATTTGTTACATTTTATAAAATATAGATTTGCTCTTTATCTATTAAGAAACATGTTTGCTTAGAGAAAAACTAAAATGCGAGACATTGTAGCTGCTGCAGTTGTAGTTGCTGAGGGATGAGCAAATGCTGAGACGGCTTCTGCCCGGCAGCATGGCCTTCAGTGTACCCAACCGCCTCTTCAAGTTCGAAGCCTTGAAGCGAGTGCTGGCCAATGCTGATTAGACAATCACCCGAAATCATCTCCTTCGTTGACTCTGCAACAGCAGCGCCTCTTGGGCCACTTTGCGCTGAGAATGGAGTGGATTCGTTTACTCGAGTATGCGGAAAGCGTAACGCTGCTCTAACAGCATTACGTTATTCATATATATATACACTCTATTTCTATTTATATATTATACTTAAATATTTATAGTCAGCTACTTCATGTCAACCCTTTCACACTGCTTCGTAGCATTTTTTACTGATGTGCAGTTGGAAGCAGTGTATAGTAAATCTGTTTAAATTGTAAAATTAGTTAACTAAGGACTAAGCTGCTGGAGACTGAAGTAAGCCGAAATGCTTTCCACATTTCTCAAGTTCCTTACATAAGCCTTGACCAATTCCTGCAGCTCTTTCAGGCGCAATCAACTGCAATTTCATTAAAATATTTCTGTCTCTCAGTAAGAGTGTCCGAGTTCGGTCAAAGGAATGACCACATCAAAAAGCAAAGGCTCGCATAACAAATGTCTGCCCAAGAGAGTTGCCATGTAAAATATATTCGAGCAAAAGAAAGCAAATGAAATATATTTGAATTTAAAAAAGCCAAATGATGTGTTGGCCAGCTCCAGTCCCACAGCAATGCGATGCTATCGGCTATGTTGCAAAGTGTATCAGAACTAAAGTGTGCAATGAAAACTTTTGCGGATTGCGTCAAAGATTCTTTGAGAAAAGTTTTGCACCTGCCGCACGCCGTGAGCACACGGCTGAATGTGGGCAATCACAGAACGAATTAGAGGACAACAAGTGGCTGACAAAAGGCGCAAAGAGTTGTTGTCAGCATATGGATGAACACGAAGCACTCGAACGACTCCACAGTCCCCACTCAAGCATTGTTTTCTCTTTTTTTTGCCCCCTTTTTTCCTGTGCTATAAATTTGAGAGTTTTTGTTTGCCAAAAGTGTGTGTGGGGGCGTTGCTGTGGGCAGCAATTAAATAAAGGCTCAAACAGAACTACAGAGCCAAAAAGAGTGAAAGGCTGGTGGGGGCGTGGCAAAGGAACAACATTAAAAGCGACCAAATTGAAGTGGCAGCATTTGTCACCGACAGACGTTCAGACTCACAAAAAGCGAAGCTCGAAAGGAGCAAAAAAAAAACAAATATAATAAAGAGCAAGCGAGAATGTCTCAATTGGGCATACACAACTGCCTGATGCACGCTTGAAACTTGAAAGCTCATATAAATTTATCCATTTCTGATAGATTTCTATAGACAATTTTAACTGCTATCGCTTCAACCTAGCTCGATAGCTAGGCTATAATAGCTAGCTAGTCTCCAATAATCAATTTACTAGCCAACCAATATGCCCGCACACTGGGAACGAGCATAAGCCAAGCTGAAAGCAAAATCGTCAGCAAACTGGCGACAGCTGCCTCAAAAGATGATTCAATTATAGCACAGGCAATCCGCACTGCCAATGGAAATGGCAACGGCAATCGAATTCATATTATAATGGCAACAGGTGCAAAACACCTTTTGAAACGATTTGGCATGGCACTCTGATAGCTGGCTCTCAAGTGCACTAACAGATACCCAGCACAGACACTTGCTGTCTCTGTATGGAGAGTTCTTTTTTGTTTGCTTTGCCAATTTTAGAATTTCTCTTGAGATTTTGCAGATATATATATATATATATATATATATATATATATATATATATATATATATATATATATATATATATATATATATATATATACATAAATATATATATAGCTAAATAATCAAGATTTAAATTGTACAGCTGTAATTCAATAGAAATTTGTGTGAGGTGAGCAGAGCTAACACTGGCTTAAAGCTGAACTGGTCTCATTCTGCTGACTCTATCATGCACTTTAAACAATTTGTACAAGTACAGGGTATATGGAACATGTTGTAGCTGCAGCTGCTCAAGCACATTCAGCTGCATATTCGATTGTTTCACATAGTTAAAACAAAACAAAAAAAGCTTAAAGCAAATGTTATTCCAACAGGAAATTTGAATTTATTTGAATGCTAATCAGAATCCAACTAGACTTATTTGAAGTGGCTTCAATTCTAGCTGGGCATAAAGTTATATCAATTTGGTTTTTGTTTATAATATTCAAATGTAAAATATTGAAATATTTTATTTATATAAGACTTTAATACTCACGCATCACGAGCTGCTGCTGCTGCTGCTGTTGCTGCTGCTGCGCTTGTGCTTCCGCCTGGCACTATGTGCTGCTCGCCGAGTCGGCGAGCGGCGAGGCAATGTTGCTGTTGCTGTTGCTGTCCGAGGTGGAGAGGGGCCGGCAGATGCCGAGGCGCGTGCGGCCTGGCGGCATGGCCTTGAGTATGGCCACCGCCTCGTCCAGCTCGAGGCCTTGGAGCGAGTGCTCGCCGACGCTGATTAGACGATCGCCCGGATAGATCTCGTTGGTTGCCTCCGCAGCACCACCGCGTATTAGGCCACGTATCACAATCACACTGCCCTCCGCGTCGAGCGGATCCTGATAGTCGAGTATGGAGAAACCGAAGCCCTGCTCTGACTTTTCAATATGCACCACTGTCACCTCGCTGCTCCACAGCGCCAGGCCGGACATATTGTCCAGCGACTTGGAGCGCTGAACTGTGGCGCCGGCTGCAGCGGTTGCAGCGCCCGCTGCCGCAGCTGATTCCGTCAGCGTTGCCGTGCTCGACGTGTAGAGGGAGCTCTCCGACTGCGCCTTGCTCAGCAGATTCTGCAGACTCTGATGGCCGCCGGGCAGCAGGCTGCGCGTCTCGAAGGCCTCCGCATTCTGAGAGGTGTTGATTATCGAGGGCGCGCGTGTGCCGCGCGCACAGACCAGCTTCACGCTGGCCGGCAGCTCCTTGAGTATCTTGACCACATCGATGTGACGCAGGCCCTGCAGCTTGTGCTCGTTGACCTGGAGCAGCTCGTCGCCCGGCCGCAGAATGCCCTGTTTGCCGACGGGACCGTCTTCGAGTATCGAGCGTATGTAATGATGCGGACGCTTCTCAATGCCGCACTCGACGTCGACGGTGCCCTCGAGGCTGATCCCTAGACCTGAAAGTTTATTTATTTCGGCAACTAAAATTTCACTTTCGGGAAACTCACTTTTCCAGGCCACCCGCAGCGAGCCGGCGCTGGGGCTGGCCAATTTGACGGGCGCGGCCGTGTCAGCGCACTTGAACGCCGGCACATCCGGCTCATTGGTGGGCGTCTTGCCATGCTCCGGCTCGGCGACGGCTGCGGCTGCAGCTGCAGCTGCAATCGACTCAGTCTCTGACTTTGACTTTGGCTGCGGCTTCAATTCCGGCTTCGGCTTCGGCTGCGGCTCCGGCTCCGGCTCTGGACACTGCTCATCGGTGTCATTGCCGCTGTCATGATCATGGCCATGGCCATGCCCAAGTCCATTGCCATTGCCATTGGTCAGAGGCGGCGCACTATGATCGCTGCGATCGAGCATGTGCGACATATTCGAGTCGACGGTGTCCCGTGAGGGCAGCTCGGGAAAATCCGGCAGCAGGTGGCCGTCCCCGGCATCGGTAACAATGGAGTCCGCATCGGCGGACTTTGGCGGCAGCCAGCTGAGCGTCGCTATGGACGGCGAGGCGGGCATGGACAGCTGCGACTGGGCATCGCCATCGTTGGCATTGGCGCTGCTGCCGCCCACCTTCATCTCGGTGAGGGCCACCTGCAGATGCTCAAACTTGCGGCCGCGCAGGAAACGCTCCAGCGTCAGATGCACCTCGATGTCCGTGTTGCGCAGCAGCTCCACGGCCTGATGATTGGTGACGCCGGCCAAACTGCGGCCATCGACGGCCACGATGCGATCGTTGATCTGAATTTGGCGGCTCATCTCGGCGGCGCTGCCCTCAATGATGCTCTTCACAAAGATGCCCGACAGATCCTCCTCCTCGCAGACGTAGCCGGCCACGGTAATGCCCAGGCCGTACACGTTCTTGTGCAGCTCCACGACGTACGTTTCCGTTTCGGGTGAGTCGACGTAAGTCGAGGGCGACTCGGAGTCCACAGAGCAGCAGTCGCCGTCGTTTGCCAACTTTTTGCCGGCTATCACATGCTGCTTTCGTTCCCCAACTTGCTCGTCCTGATCATCGTCGTCATCATCCACGTCGTCGTCGTCGTCCTCCTCCTGATTTTGCCAGCGCTGACCCAATGGCAACTGCAGCGACTGTCGCGCCGTGAGCAGCGCTGTCGTCGGAGGCGGCGACAGTATTGAGTAGGGCACAATATCGAGGTCCTGCAGGCAGGAGCTGCTGCTGCTGGCCAGATTGGCGGGTATCGGTGGCAGCGGCAGGTCGGCTAGCTCTGTATCGGGCGCTGGGTCAAGAGCGGCCAAGGGCATGGTCTGGGGCAGAGCCAGTGGCAGTGGCAGAGTTAGGGGCAGGGGCAGGGGCAGGGACAGGGGCAGTGACACATTGCCCTGGTCAGCTGTATCGCCAGCTGGGGCGCCAGTGACCAGGCCAACCAGACTGCCCACATCCAAGGGTGTCGTCGCCGTGGCCAAGCTCGGATTCTGAAAGAGATGCCGCGACAGTTCTTCCGGGTCGGAGAGGAGCTTAGTTGGTATAATGGGCGCATGACTGGCCAGCGTATGATAGTCGATGGCCGTCGGCTCCACCGGCCGTGCCACAATCAGACGCACCTGAGCTCCGGTCTGACGAAGAACTGTGGCCACTTGCTCCGAGCTGAAGCCGCGCAGATTTACATCGCCAATCTGGAGCAGATGATCGCCCAGCTGCAGGCGCTGATCCCGCTCGGCCACGCCCCCCGGCGTCAGCGCCTTGATGACAACGCCCGTGCTGCGACCGCCCACCAGAATGAAGCCCAAGCCATTGCCATCATTGATCAGATCTATAACCTCCACCTGCGACCATTCGGTGCTTAATACCATCTCGCTGCTGCTCCAATTGCTGCTGTACGTGTGGTTCGCTTGACTGTGGTGCGGCGGCTCAAGCTGGCTGCTAACATGACCGCTGGTGGTGCTGTTGGCAAACTGCTGCTGTTGCTGCTGCTGCTGCTGCTGCTGTTGCTGTTGTCGGTTTGTGCTTCTATCTCTTTCACTTGTATTTATTTCAGCTTGCTGTCTCTGTCGCAGTTATTGTTATTGCATTTCGTATTATTCACCTTTGCCACATTTGAATAACGATTATGGCCCGGCCGGGTAGCGGCTCCTGGCACCGCCGACGCCACGAACATTTAACGACAACAGCCGCACGCACCGCCACCTGCCCGCAATTATTCAGAGAGAGACAGATAGATAGAGAGAGGGAGGGAGAGAGCGAAAGTTGATTGCGTATACGCAGCGTCTGCCCTTACGTCACGTGGCAGCAGCTGCACTTGCTTTTTTATTTATATTATATTTAGTTTATTTTTCATTTGTTGGGCAACCGCGCGCCTTTTTTAATGGCACCTTTTTTGCACGATTTCGTAATTTACATGCACACACACGCACGCTCGCACACACACCCAGCCACACACGCAAGCAAATGGTTTTTGCCTCGCGTTCACGTGCCACGCATGCCTGACATTCAGTAACAGCACCACCCACGCCACCCGCGCGACGGCAATTAATTTGGAAAATGAGCAAAACCTTTCACTGCACTCGACTAGTTTGCCGAGCTTAATGCGAACAACTCTGTAGCACAATGTGCCGCAGAAGCGCGCGCCAGAAGCAAATTGCAGCTAACGATAACTCGAATAAGCAGCCAATAAAAGGTCGTCTATGTGTGTGTGTGTGTGTGTGTGTGTGTGTGTATGTATATTTGTTGCCTGCTTTTGAGGCAGCATCACGACTTTGCTGTGGGTTTTTTTGCTAATGCTGCGACACGTCTAGAGATGAGCTGATAATTTGAAAAGTTCTTTAACAGTTAGATATATAAACAGGTATACACAGGTATATGTATATGCATATATACATACTCTCACTGATCAGCCTAGCAAATATTTATACTCAAATGCAGCTGGCCTCCAGGCAAATGAAAACAATTTGTTTTACAACTTCTTCTGCTTGTTTAAATTTTAATTTTTTATCAATAAAGTTAACTTTTTTCACTGAATGACATGCAGTGCGGGAAAATGGGAAATTGGAAAAGTGAAGCCAGCGAATTTTTATGAATGTTCGATGATAAAAACTTGTTCATGACAACATTGTATGCAGTGCAAACAAAAAAGGAGCAAATTGTGCGTTTTTTTTTATTTGGCATCAATAAATAAAGAATTATTTCCAGCTCAATTTTATCATTAATAAACTGAACTCAATTTTTTTTATTATTTAGGAATTTTTAAATATTTTAAATAATTTTAACTGAAATCTAAAATAATAAAAATAAATAAATAAAAAATAAATTTATGATTCTCGCTCATGAAGTGAAGGAGTATATTAGCTTAGCGCAATGTTCGACTAAAAACTAAAGCAAAAAGTTATTAAGATTTTTCATATATAATCATATATATAGAGGGGCGTGGCTAAGGCTTAAATACTATATCTGATGTAATACTAAAGTTTTTATTTAAGCTGCTTCAAGTTTAAAATTTCAAGTTAAGCAAGTTAAACCTTATTATAGAGTTCATATACCTACGCCCATTAAGGCGTGGCAAATTGGAATAAAATTATATCTTACAAAGTTCCCAAAATTTGATTAAACTTCTAACTTAACTTACTAAAGATTCTCTCTTGAGATATAGCAAAAGTTATTGAACTATTTATGAACGTTAAGTGAGCATTATTTATATATTATATATTATATATTATATATTATATATTATATATTATATATTATATATTATATATTATATATTATATATTATATATTATATATTATATATTATATATTATATATTATATATTATATATTATATATTATATATTATATATTATATATTATATATTATATATTATATATTATTGTTTAACAATTACCGAATAACATAGACTACAAAGTCAGCATTATTCTCTGCCTTTTCTGTGATTATTCTATATATTTCTATATTAATTAATGAACTTCTTTACCCCTGCAAATTCTTAAGCTTTGCTGCGCTTAGATAACTGAAACTCTTCAATGTAAACGAAGTAGAAAAAGGAATCATTTGCACTGAATCCAGCCATACTTTGCACACTTTTTGGCGCTTTGTCGAGCTCATCTCTATGGGCAGCTAATGAGGTGCAGCTGGACGGTGGCGCGATGCCATCATTTTTGGTTTTTATGCTGCGCTGCACCGTTTGGCCATCGACTGCAGCTGTCAATTCAGCGCTGATTGACTTTACGTTCAACAAAGCACGGATTGGTGGCCGGCGCACGGGGCGTATGATTAACGCGCGCGCACGCTTTTGGTCATTTGTTTGCAGACCTGCTGTCCCCGCTGCCCGGCACTGTGCTTCATTTAACTTGGCTGCGGTTGACGAGCACGCAATTGCGAGGGCCAGCCGGCTGTAAGGGGGCGGCAAGCACCATGGCCAGGACGTTGGCGTGGACTATGCCATCCCAGACCATTACACAAAAAGTAGGCCAAGCGCGTTTGAAGTTTACAATGCGTCTGCAAGTGTGTGTGTGTGTGTGTGTTGCAGGGGGATTTGTTGCGTGTGTGTGTGTGTGTGTGTTGGGGGAGGGGGCTACTATTTTTATATGTCACAACTTAAGGCTTGCTCCAGCTGCGGCTCCAACTGGTGCTGTGCCAGTTCCAACATTTCAGGTTTTCATTCTCATTTTCATTTTCATTTTATTGCCGCTGGCCACTGTTGCTTCTAACGCACTTCAAAACGCTGACCCACTAAGCATTATTAGCCGGCGCAGCGTTTTGGCCCGCTCAAGTCAAGTGTCAAAAATCGATAAATGGCGCAAAATATAAAAAGAAAGTGCGCACGATATACATATATAAACATATATAAGCTATTATGGCGTGGAGGCGGGCAAGATGAAGCCACGGCTTGGCGTGTTTACTCCTTTGCAACTTTGTTGCCTACGCCTACATTAGCGGCCACGCCCACGCCTACGCCTAATGCCTAATGAATTTGACTTTCGACTGCTTATGCCATAGTTGTTAGCTGCTGCTGTTGTTGTTGTTGTTGTTGTTGTTCTTGACTTGTTTTTGCCGCAGACTGAACAGGCTCCAGCCGCCTGACTGTTGCTGCGCGGTTGTGGCTTCGCCTTTTGACCTACCTAAGAGTCAAGCAAGAGACCGAGCAAGAGTCGGCGACAAGTCGGCGATAGTGACGGCTTTTAGCCAAATTGCGCGAGCATTGCCTGCAGTTAGCCCCACACAGAAAAGAAAGCAGCTCAACTTGTGAACTTGCTAACCAAAAGTCATGCCACGCAATTACTTAGCAGAGCCAGGCCGATACCAGGCAATGCCAAGCCAAGACGTGGCAAGCCGAACCATCCTAGAATAATGTCGCGAACAACGCGGCGTATGAGCAATGCCGCAGTTGGTTAAAGCCACGCACACAGCGCGTAACGGGGTTTTTCTATTGATTTAACAAGCTGATGCAGCCAAACAAAGCACGCTAACCACAGCAATCGCTGCCAATCTCTGAGCTGTCCATGTCCATATCTGCAAGTCTGTGTGTGTGCGTAGGTGTGTGTGTGTGCGTTGGTGCTAACTCAATTTGCAGAGCACTCGCAGCTGTTGCATATTATTAATTAATTTTAAGGGCCGGCTGCGTACATTTGGCCAAACAATATGATTGCACTGGCCCGCTGGCTTTTGGCCACATTTTCATTTTGTGCTCATTCACTCACTTTATAAACACATTGCTCTGGGCCAGCATGGCGGCTGGCTCCACTACGTTTTATTTGCTCAGTTTCTGTGCACTTTATATTCCCCTCAATTGTAATTATATGCTACTTTTTTTTTCTTTCTTTCTTTTTATCAGTTTACGCGCGCATTTTCCGGCTCGACAACACGCCCGCACGCGACTAAGCAACTTGGTCAAATGTATTGCCCGCTGGCCAGATTGCCTCTGCTATGCTATGCTATGTCGTGCTCTCCGCTCGCACGTGGCGCCTTGACAGGGTGTTTAGATGCGAATTGCACTCTCTCTGTCTCTTTTTCCTGTGCTCTCTGCTGCGGCGCACAGCTGCGCCTGGCTCTCTCGGCTGTTCGGCTCTCGGCACTCGGCCAGTATTTACATATGAAGTTGACGCGCGGCGGCAGTTGGCGGCGCCTGAAGTTGCCGCCGTTTAGCATTCATTCAACTTTCCGATTGTGGGAGAGTGCGTAAGAAAGCTTTTGTATACAGTGGCGCCGTTTGCGGTGCTTTCCGAGGGGTCGATTCTCAACTTATGTAGTAAAACACAATTGTTGCTGGCGAATGGTAAACAAATATTTTGAGTTACGTCTGCTCTCTTCTGACGTTCGATCAAGACTTGCAAACAAAAGGAATAGTGATCCTTTAGTGTAAAGGAGACAACAATTTAACTTTTAATTTAATGATGGCGTACAGCCAAAGCTGTTATCTTTGTTATGCATGTGCGAGCGAGACAAGCAGTTATGGCATACGCAGGACCAGCATGTGTGTAAGCGAGAGAATGAATACTAATTCTTGTTATGATCTCAGTGCAAGTGTGAAGTAAGCACGAAGATTACAGAAAGTTGAGAAAATGTGATAGGCTGTAAGTATGCATGTTAAAGTTGAATATGTGTGAATGCTGAATACAGTTTTGGCACTTGTTAGACTCTGCCTGGGAGAAGTAAAGGAGTAAGCAGGATAGATAATTTATGCTACAAAATGGCTTTTATATATATATATATATATTTATACATGTAAGCATATGAGCTAGAAATTTAATTTCTGAGATATTTATTATTTCTGCTTGAATTCAGCTAAGTAGACTTCACTCGCTAGGTGGACAACAAGTGAATGCCTTTGGCAGGCAGGCTACGTCAATCAACAAACTTCGTGCGCCTGCTCTGTTGTCCACGGCAACGTTCATGGCCGCAAGGGCTACGACATCCTAATAAACAGGCAAAGTTCCACCTGCCAAGGAGTCGTAGACGGTTGGCAGCACCTCGTAGACACTCGAAAGTTACGGTGCAGGTGTTAACGAACTATGAGCCAAGACACTGCGACGGGCGTGAAGAAAATAACTAGCGAAAAAAAATAATAGGAAGGAACGTTTATTCGCAACTATCGTTACAAAGCAACCGTCTCAGCTGCCTCTTGACCAAAAGCGAAAGGTGTGGGCGAAATGGGTTCAGTGCACCTATTGGCCAACCCGTCGTCGGTGTCCCACATCTCAGTGAAGTGTCGAAAACGTAGCGAGAAATCAAATTCAGTGAACCCAGTAATCGGTGAACGAAGTGTCCTGTTTAGAGGATGACTTCATGAAAATTTTTAGTAGCTCGCATCTACTCTCAATAATACAACTGGATAAAGACATATATAGTAAATATTCGTTAACTTTATTTTCTAAAAAAAAAAATAAATAAATCCTGGACCGCATTTGACATACAAATAAGCATTGATCAAGCCGGGAAAATACTTATATGCAACATAACAAAATGACTGAGCCGCCGGTGAACTCTGAAGAGGAATTTTACATGGAGGAGGCCTTCGATGAAGAATCACCCTCCGAGGTGGAGGAGGAACAGGACTCTGAGGAGGAGATTGAAGTGAATGAAAGCGACACGCAGAGCGACACGGACGTCGAGGCTGAGTATCTGCGTGGTAATGTAAGTGCAAAAACAACGGGTCAGGTCCAACTGCAGGAGCTGACCATCAAAGAGTTTAGCCTCAACTATACCAACCAACTGCCCCCACAGCCCCATGCACGCCGTCAACAGATCTATGCCAAGCGCTCTGGCGGCGGCAGCGGCTTCGCCCGCCAAACCAATGTGAAATATGACACATCCTCGTCCGAGGACGAGGGACCCGTGGTCATCACCAAGACGGTGGCCGAAGTGAATTCATCGTCGCTGCAACCGGAGCAGACGGACGATGAATCCATGTCGGTGCGCACATTGATGCCAAAGAGCGCTAAGCAGCAGGACGATGGGCAATCAGAAAGTGATTTAACCGAAGTGGAGTTCGAATTGGACGACGACTTGGGCGCTGAAGAGGAGATTTTTTCTGATAATGAATACGATGACGACCTCGCAACCGAGAAATGTAGCGATGACAAAGATGACATTGCATTATCCCGACTGGACGAGGGAGATGAGAATGAAGATGAAAATGAGGAGAATAATCAAGATGCAAATGATATGCCCAATGTGGACCTCGTCAATGTCGCCGATGGTGACGATAGTGAGATGGACTCCGCACGCAACACAGACGGCGATGACGCAGATGATATGACCGTCCTGCGCAATCTGAACTTCCCAAATATGAAACGCAGTCATCAGTACCATCCAAATTTACCACGGAAACCAGTTGTAGATGCTGAAGCACCGTTGGTGCCCAAGCTAGAGAACATCTACGATGATAATGGGGAAGAGGTCTATAAACTGGATGGCGATGAGCTTGCACCAGGTGATCCGCTCAATGTCAAGTTTCTGGAACAGCAAATGACCCAGATGTCGGAGATGATCATGAAGACGTTCCGCCTAAACGGCGGCTCCGCTGACAGCAGTGCCTTGGAGCAGCTGGCACTGGCCACCAAATTGATGAAGAAACATGGCAAGCCGAAATCGTCCGATGTGGACCTATTGGAAGAGGAGCCCGAATCCATGGATGCGCCGGACCCAGTGTGCTCAGAGAATGTGGGCCGTCGTAATTGCCGCTGTCCCTCAACCAGTGAAATCACTGAGACTGAGGAAGGTACCGACTTTTTGATGGACGAATGTGGCCAGGGCGATGGCCTATTGCGCTATCCGCGCCTAAAGCAGCCGCACTCGGCTCGCGTACTCAGCTCAACGCCCAGTGGTCTGCGTAGCGACACCAGCGGCTACCGTTTGGACATACGACGCCCTCGCTCAGCCGCCCCTTCGGAGGTCAAGTAAGTACCGAGCCATGCATACTGTGTGAAAACTAACTCAAATGATCTGCAGCTATAAGAATCTGGGACGCAAGAGCTTCAGCTTCACTAATCCCCAGGTACGCGAAATCGAGCGGCAGAATAACATTTTATTGAAGAAAATGATGAACGTAAAGCCGACAATAAAACCGACTAATAATGCAGTCAAATCGAACACCAATATACAAGCTAAGGTAGGCCCAAACAGTTTACAGATATATATAAGATATAGGCAGCTTAAAATACCTGTTCCATGCAGAATCAAGGGCCGCCTGTAGCACGCAGGTCAAGTGCCGCTGTGAACCGCAAGAAGTATCAAAGGCAGATTGATTTGGACAACGATGTGCTGAAGCGTAAACTGGAAGCCGTTGGCTCACGCCGGCCTATATTCAAGTGAACTCGTCAGAACGTTGTTATTTCTGCAGATACTAAATATTATAATTTTAGAAATGTTTAAAGCGAATTTACCAAATTAAAATTTAATGCAAGTTAATACCTATTGTAAAAATATAAAAAAATGTATGCGTATCAAAGATCGTTACAGTACTTTAAATTTTATAAATCTCTGTTAATGCATAAAAGTATAATCTTAATACAATTTGAAATAAAATTTTAAGTATATATTGCCTAGGGTTTCTTCATTGCAACTCTAGAGTGTCACCTCGTTGATCTTGGTGAGGAAGGTTTCACCCAACGCTTTGACAGCCTTGAATGCAGTTTCTCCATTTTGTTGCTTGAACTCGGCCTCGTTCTTCAGTTTTGTCTGCTCGCGCTGCTCTATTTCCCTATAAATAACCTGACCAATCTAGAAAGATTTAGGAATTGGACTATTATTGCAAACTTCCTGGCTTTTGTCTGTAATACTCACATAAACATCTATGGCCGCATACATCAGTTGGTTCTCGTCGAGTGGTATTACATGCCATTTGCTCATGCGCACCTTTTTGCTCTTGTCCATTGACTTCCTGGCTATGAAGTTGGCCAGTCGCTCCAGGCTCCATCTGCCGCCTGTCTCGCAGACCTCATTGCACCACACGCCCAAATCAACGCATTTCTCGATCAGCGGCTCAGCTGCTACCTCAGGAAAGTCGCGCGCCAACTTGCGGAAATCGCTGAAAGTTTCGATTCCAATTAATATATAAGATAAGATATAAGAGAGCAAAGTATATTAGTTTTATGCATATATATATGGTATAGGCAGAAAGAGGATTGCTTGATTGTTGAGTTAATATAGTTAAGCTTTAATTGCCTGTTGTCTAGTCTGAGAGTCCCGACTCTTCCTATATATATATGTACACTTACGCCTTTATATTCACGCCATGCAGCCGGACTTTTGGATGGTTTAAGAGTGCGACCAGCGCAGCTGGGATCTTCTTTAGTTTGCTTAGTTGATACACATAGCAGCAGCGCTCATCAACGCATATTTGTATAACGGATGACTTGCCGGGTCCCGTTTGGAAGGAAAAGGGCCACTCCATGTCAAAGGCCATGGGCACGATTTCTGTGTTGGTCTGCTTATCCACCCACTGCCTGATATACAAAATAATGATCAATATTTAAATACCAATATCTACTTCAGTCTCTACACTTACATGACCTCATCTGCAGAGGCGGCAATCTCTTGGCTTTCGGTGAAATATTTGATGGCACCGCGATACTTGATGAACGGTAACTTCTCTGGAACTTCCTTCTCCGGCGAAGGCGTTCCGTCAACAGCCATGGAGCGTGTGCTGCGCGTCACTCGAGTGCTCCTGCGCTTGGGTGGGTTCTCAACCTCGGCGTTTTCTTTGTTTTTGATCTGCAGCGTATTATGATATCTTTGTTACATTAACTAAATATATAGTCAACCACTTACTTACTATTTCTGGAGTATCTAAATTCTTTCGCTTATTAGCAATTGCACTCTGTTCCTTAGCGACTTTCTTTGGTTTCGGCTTTTCTTCCTTAACAGTCTTTTTCTTTAACGAAATAAATCATTATTTAGTAGGCTTTCCTTTTTAAGTGTCACTTAATACATACTTCCTCTGGCAGGGCATTATTTTTTGATTTTACTGGCATTTTAATTAAATATTTATCCATGCCCTTTATGACAATTTTGTTTACTAAAATTTGCCGCCAAAATAGCTGATAGTGTTGAAAAGCGCTTGCGGTAAACATTTCTTCTGCATAAGCCTAAGCGTTTAGCGATAGTTAAACATCGTTGAACGAGCAGCAAGTTGGTTGAACGTATTCATGAAATTAAACTTAGACAGCACAAAAATTTTAAGCATGTCGTAAATAATCAAATTGTTTATTAATTGTTTCAAAAAATGATTCCACTTGCTGGCTCAACAATCGATGACGAGTAGAAAATGTACTCTATTACGATAGTGCTATCGTATTTTAACATCTGTTATGCTCATTTAGAAGCTGTTTAATAACAGCGCGGCTAAATGTTAACGTTATAGAAGCCAAAAACATATGTTTCGGCCCATAGACCGGCATTACTTTATTTATCTTACTACAAAAACTTATATTAAAGAGAGCTGCAGGATGTCAGCAACAGTAGGTGCCCATTATATATCGGAGAAAATCTCCAAGGTGCGTTGGCTGCCGGAGAAGCTGACACAGAGCGAGCGATTCGTGACCGGCACTTGGGACATGGAAAACAATTTTGTGCGCGTGTGGCGTCTCCATGTTAATCCCTATGCAGAGAATGTGGAGCACACACCACGCTGCAACGATAAGGTGGCAATTGAGGGCGACGTCACAGGCTTAGAGTTTGTCAACGATGATATTTTTGCAGTGGGCTGCTCCGATGGTAAGCGATGATATAAGAAGCTATAATGGACTGTGCTACATTTACCAGTTGTGTCCACCCGCAGGTCGGCTGAGCCTATTTAATGTACATCGAGCCGTTGAGGAGGATCAAATCCGACGAACAGCACACAGCGAACGTCTGCACGAGTTCAAATGCAGTCATGCGAATGCGCCCTGCACGGCAATCAATGTGTACGGCACGGACATTGCGACCGTTGGCGAGGATGGACGCCTGAATGTGCTGAATGCCAACAATTTGAATCAGGTGAAGCGCACAATTGATGCGGACAGCATGAGCCTGTTGACCGTCTCCTACGTCAACCAGCATCAGGTTGTGACGGCCAATCGAATGGGCGTCATTCGCATGTTCGATGTGCGCACAGCGGGCGATGGACAACCGAAAATCTCATTCATGGCCGCCAGCCAGGATACGAAGAGCTCGAATTATGTATCTGCCATGATCACGCATCCCATGCAACAGCACATACTCATCTGTGGCAGTGAAGAGGGCTCCATTACTGTCTGGGATTTGCGCCATCTGAGCTATCCAGCTTCCTACTTGAGTGCTCATAGTTCGCCCATTACGGACATTGGATTTCATCGCCAAGATCCCTCTAAGCTGTTTACTGCAGCGGAAGCGGGCGAAGTCTGGATGTGGTCAGAGAAGAAGCAGCTCATTGATGCCAGCCAGAATGATAGCAGCAGTGCCTGGCTATCCGGCGATCGATTGCGTGCCATGGTCAATGTCGACGGCGTTCTGACCAACATACGCAAAGCGATCAATTCATTCGATGTCCATGGCTCCAGAATGGTCTGCGGCAGCGACACAGAAGCCGTTTACGTTGTTAACGATGTTTAAGGATTGCCCTATTTATATTTCGATTCAAATACATTTCTACTTCTATGATACTTTTCTATACTTAAACAATTAGCCGTGTTTTTTCTCAATGTTAAGTTCAATTTTAGTAATTGTCAGATGTGGCTTGGCTAAGTGTACCAAATATTATCTTTCTAATATAGTCGACCCTTGGTTGGATTATGTAATGGATTGCTAGCTTACATTCCCATTCATATACTTAAAGCACGCTATCTATTTCGTCGTGTAAATTCTTAGGGTTCTGAATGAGGAAATCGAACCTTCCACATTATTAGAGCTAGAATCACATTTATTATGTCAATCTGAATTACTGATGAACTGATGAACTGATGAACTAATGACTCATGACTGATGACTGATGACTGATGATGAGTGATGAGTGATGAGCGATGAGTGATGAGCTGTGAGTGATGAGTGATGAGTAATGAGTGATGAGTAATGAGTAATGAGTAATGAGTAATGAGTAATGAGTAATGAGTGATAAGCGACGAGTGATGAGTGATGAGTGATGAGCGATGAGTGCTGAGTGACGAGTGACGAGTAATGAGTAATGAGCGATGAGTGATGAGTGATGAGTGATGAGTGATGAGTGATGAGTGATGAGTGATGAGTAATGAGTAATGAGCGATGAGTGATAAGCGACGAGTGATGAGTGATGAGGGATGAAAGATGAGTGATGACCTAATGACTAATGGCTGATGACTGATGACAGATGAATTAATGACTGATGACTAATGGCTAATGCCTGATAAGTGATGGCTGATGATTGATAAGTAATGACTGATGACTGCTGATCTTGGTAAAACTTTAATCAAAAACTCTGACTTTCAGTTACTAAAGCTTTTTGAATACGTAGTGACTGGATTTCAACTGAATTCAAAACTTTTAATACTATTCGATTAAGTTATTAAAATTTCTAATTTAAAAAAAAAAAATATTCGAATCATAAATTTTGATTTTAATTTGAAGGACTATATCGTGTAAAGTTGTTTGCTTATCTCACACTGATTTACCATATATGACTTCTTCAAATCAACACCTATTCTATTTTGAGGGCTCATCAATAGAACGTTCGTAAGCTTAGTTTAAATTTGGAATGTGCCTCGCTTAGTTATATATACATTTTTAAATGGTATACCCTTTTTAGACACATACGGATCAATTGCATTCTGAAAAGTCGCTTGCAAAACTTGATTTATTTTTTTAAATATATTTTATGCATTTTAATTTCAGTATTCGCAAAATTGGCTTAAATCAAAGCACCTGACTTACACAATATATGGCTAAGAATACAACTACAGTTAAATATACAATGTCTTAAATATATATTTATATATATCTGGGTGCTGTGTCGGAACTACATAAGCGTAGTCAAGAATATGAAGCTACAAAATCATTATTCACTATGAAATTTGAAAAATTGAAAATATCCAAATATTTTTAAAAAATTATTTACTGAAAAAAGTATAAAGAATGAAAATTTTTCTTAAGTTTTGAACTGATTTCTGCAGAGTTAACTTCACATTCAGTGTTACATTGCCTAGGTTTGTGTTTGACTTAAGGTAATATACTAATCGTTGGCTAATTTTGGATAGATTTATGCGTGTTTTTCAACTACCATATACATACACATATATTATTATTATGAACTAATCCATCGATACATTAATATTTATATATATATATATTTATATATATATAAGCTAAGTGAATAATAAATACAAAATGATTTTTCCTTGTAATATTTACACTTAAGCACTTGGGCCTCAATTAAGTTTTTTGTTTGAAATTTCAATTAAACTTTGAGCATTTGCGATTGGAAATATATGTTATAGAATGGATTTAGCTGGTACCGTTTTATCTTCGATCTCTAATAGAAACGCTCGAATTTGGGCGGCTTGTTGAGTGCGCAGAAATAATACCCTGAATAGTTTTGTGTGGGTGGAGTATAGTCGCCGATGCTGTAATTCCCATATTCATAGTTTGCCAAATGTGCGTGGGCGTGGGCGTGGGCGTGGTGATGCATGTGTGTGTGTGTGTGTGAGTGCGTGTGCGGAGGGTGATAATGCTGAAAACCGCCTGCACTGCGCGGCTTTTGTCATGTGAGTAGAGCACCGCCAATGCCACCCGAGCCACCATTGCCACCACCGCCGCCGCCGCTGCTGCCATTTGAGTTGTTGCCATGAACGCGCATGTGCCGATTCAGATTGCCCGATTGCGAGAATCTACAGACACACACATATATATATATATATATATATATATATATATATATATAGATGAAGTTGGGGTTAGTTATTTGGTTGATTCCAGTTTGGACTTCCAGTGGATGGGCGACTCACCTGAGCAAACACAATTTGCATTGGTAGGGCTTCTCGCCGCTGTGGATGCGCAGATGCTTGGTCAGCGTGGAGCTGTCCGAGAAGGACTTCTTGCAGGATGAGCAGCGATAGGGCCGCTCGCCGGAATGGGTCCGCATGTGCGTGGTTACGCTGGAACTTTGCGAGAAACGTCTATCACAAATGGGACAGCGGAACGGCTTCTGTCCGGTATGTGTGCGTACGTGGGCCGTCAGATTGGCGGCCTGTGAGAAGCTCTTGTTGCAGTCCGGACATCGATACGGCCGCTCGCCGGAATGGGTGCGCAAGTGTGTCTTCAATGTGCTCGGCCTCGCATACGTCTTGCCGCACAGGCGGCACAGATTCGGCT
The DNA here is from genome assembly GCA_035045825.1 of Drosophila eohydei. Classification (NCBI taxonomy): domain Eukaryota; kingdom Metazoa; phylum Arthropoda; class Insecta; order Diptera; family Drosophilidae; genus Drosophila; species Drosophila eohydei. The sequence goes on from JAWNOT010000100.1 coordinate 4,155,307, forward strand.
TCATATCACCGCCGGCACTGCCCTCGCCATCAGCATCGCCATCCTCGATGCTCTCCTCCTCGTCCTCAAAGGCGGACAGGCCGAGACTCAGCGCTGCAGCCTGGTAGCTGGGGCTCTTGTGTGGCGGCGTATAGCTCTGGCCGCCGCCCGTCGCATAGTAGCCCAGCGCAGCGGCTGTGCTGGAGACGGGCGGCGATGGCGTCGACTCCTTGTCGGCCAGCGAGGGCAGAGCGCTGAGCGCAGTTGGCGGCGGAGCGCGAAAGTCGGCCGTAAAGGAATAGGTAGCCGAGGCCGGATAGTGCGTGGGACTCAATAGCGGCGGATAGAGCACATTGACAGCCGCCGAGGAGCTATTTGGCGGCGTCCAATTCATTTGGGAGCACGGCATGGGCACGGCACCAGCATCGGCGCCGTAGCCATGATGCATGGTCATGTTCATGCTCACATTGACACTCATACTGGGATACATGGGCGGTGCGCTGGCATTGCTGGCGGCCTCATAGTAGCAGCCGCTGCCCGACCCCGAGCCAGCGCCTCCGACGAGCGGCCCGTTGCCTAGGCTGCTGCTGTGGCCGTGGAGCGCGTTACCACCGTGCGATGCCTGCTGCAAGTGCTGCGACTGCAGCTGATGGGAATGCGTGGATGACTGTGTGTGCGGCTGCTGCTGCTGCTGTTGCGGCTGGTACTGCTGCTGATGGTGATGCTGGCTGCCTGTGGGAGAGATCAGCATCTGGTGCGGATGCACGGTGTAGGAGAGCGAGGCCTGGTGCGGATTGCTGGCAAAATTATAGGACGCGCCACAGGGCGAGAACGGAAAGAGGCTGGGCAGCGGATCGATGTCCAGCGGCGGTAGGCCAGGAAATGTGGATGCCATCTCGTCGGTGCTCCAGTAGCTGCCGTTGCCGGACAGCGAGGCGACGTTGTTGTTGTTGTTGTTGCTGTTGTTATTGCTGGCCGGCGGCGTGGTATTGATCTGACTGCTGAGCACACCAATCGTCGGATCAAAGCAGCCGCCGCAATCGAAGTCGCTGCTGGTCAACGAGGAGATGGGCAGGGCGGTGTTGCCTTGGCAGGATAAGCAGCCGACGCAGGATGCAGCGCACTCTTGCTGCAGATGGCGATAAAATAAAAAACGAAAATTAACTCAAAAAGCTCCTGCAACACCAGTGTCAAGTGATTTTGTGGCGAAGCGCGTCAATGTACCTGCGGACTGTCCAGCGCCAGGCCGAATAATGGATTATTGGGCACATAGCCCGTTTCTGGTTCCACAGGACCTCCGTTTGAGACATCGCACGATATGTACATAGCTCCACCCTCTTGATCTTCCAGGGAATCTGCGCAGGAGAGCAAATCAGTTAACTTCATTGGAAAAATGCTTGCCAGCAATGCCCAAACATTTCATACAGTTCACAACTAACTGTGGCCCACTGTGCGCCGCGCTAAACTCCGCCCCTAAACACATTCAAGCACAAATATACATTCATACACACACACACACACAGACACAACAGACGCGAGCAAATAAGCACACGCGACGCCATTTGCTTTGCTCTTTGCCTATGTTCTATGCTCTCTCTCTTTCCCTCTCTCTATCAGTCCTCTGTCCTCGCTGCTCTCTCTCTCACTCTCTAGCTGACTCTGCTCAACTCTGTGTTTTGTATTTAAAAACTCACCCAGAATTATGTTCAAGAGTTTGGAACCTTTAAATAACAATCCCATGACATGACTCCAGCTGATTTTTGCGTTTTATTTCTCGTTTTTCTACGTTTCATTTTGTCGCATCAATTGCCATTTCCAGCTGCAAAAGTGAACGCAAATTATTTACTTATTTAATCTGATATCTAGGTTGAGTTTTGTTCAGATATAATATAGAATAAATAGTATTATATAAAACAAAAAATTATCTATGGAGGTAAGTTAACCTGTATAGGTATAGGCTTTTTTGTAAAACATTTCAGTTGTAGATATAATAATCAACTTTATATATATTTATATATTTATTTATAGGTATATTTTAGATATTAGATTGAATAAAATTTCATTACTTTTAAAAGTCTGGCTAAACATTAATTAAATTCTAATGAAATTGTCAACACAAAATCAAGCTATAATTTTTCGAAAATTTCGTTGATTTCGAACCGACATACCGAATTGATGTCATTGTGATTATTATATTTTCAAAAATCCAAAATTAAAAAAAAACTATTGCTCAGTGTTTTTGATAAGCAGAAGCATTGAAAAGGTAAAGTCGGATTCTTGTTTATTAAATCTAGTTGAACTGTTGTTTCTTAGCTCTTATAAAGGTTTTGAAAATATACATAAAACATATGTATTCTTCATTTTAGCTATAAAAAATTCAATATATGAAGTATATGTATAAATAACTACATAATAATTTTGTATAGATTACTAGAATTTAATTAATTTAAAAAAAAAATCGGCTTCAAATTCAAACTTAGTTTTATCCAAAATAAAATATTCAAAACATTGTCGAATCGGTATAAACAATCATAAAATTCTTATTCGATAACAACTCCTAACTTTCATTGAGGAACTTCTAAAACTCAGTACACCTAAAGATGTTTAAAATAAAGTTAGTTGAGACTTAAACGATATAAAATGAGTATATATATTGTCAAGGCAAACGATCCGAAAGAGGGATATATAGATGGAAATGTTTTAGGAATTATATATGAAGGAATATAGATATTTATAAATTTATATATTTGCTATAAAAATCTATATAATACCAATTAGCTTGCTATGTTCCAACTAAAGTTTTATTAAGCTTTAATAATAATAATAAAATAATGTAATAAAATATTTTTGAACTTCTTAATATTTTATATAAATAATATAAATACTTATAAAAAAATTATGTATATTTTTTTTATTATTAAATTTTAGTTAAATAAACCAGTAAATTTGTATTATTAATTTTTTGAGTTTTTTTATATATCCATCAAGTGTATCCATTTGCATCCAAGTTTGATTTTTAAACACATTTCATATTTAAAATTTTCCAATTACCAAATCGCACCTTGTTGTTAAGTAAACATGTCTCATGGTCAAGACACAGCACTGAATATAAGATTTAATTTGCAGATCTTTTTCAAATGAAACACAAATTTTATAACTTTTGAATGTGGATTGAAATTCACTCGATTATTGGTCTGTTTCTTGTGTGATTGCAGAAATTGTAGCCTTTGCACTTTCAAGTTAACGGTTCGGGGGGCGGGCTAGTATCGACTAACGACTAACGACGACGAGCATAAGAAGGCGACTAATTGTCAGTTTCGGTTCGAAGTCTCTCGGCCGATATTGGCGACGATACCGTCAGAGGCGTCAGCGTCAAAGCGACAACCACAGAAAAAAAATGCTCACTTAATTACAAACAAGCGACAAAAGGGCGCAAAAGACAACGTCAAACCATACACACACACACGCACACACACTCAGAGCAGCTACAGTGACACAAACTGCCCAACTACTTGGCATACAATCACATGTGTGAGAGACCCTTACAGCAGCGTCTTGTTGCTGTTGCTGTTGTTGACACCCCCCTCACAGCAGCAACCACCACAACCAGCAGCAGCAGCAGCAGCAGCAGCACAGACTGTACAACAGTCAGGCATGCTGGCTAGCTGGCAGGCAAACAGTCAGTCAGTCAGTCAGTTAGCCAACCAATGACGTTGACGTCTTGCAACCCCCTTGCTCCATTCAACAACGCTCATTCATACGTAGCAGCAGCAGCAGCAGCAGTGGCAGCAACAGCAACAGCAGTTTTTCAGTAGTTTTTATTTGTCACCCAATATCTTTACAGTTGGACACCAGATACAAGCGAGCCGGTTGCAGCCAGAGCCCAGTGTCTGGGGGCAGAGCGACCATTGATCGTCTGCTGCTTCCTTCGTTCCATTCTTTGTGGTTAAACATGTTTGCCTTTGCCACTGTGACAGTTCATCAAGCAGTCTGTCCCGCTCGCACGCACACACTGCTGCTCGCTCGCTCACACCTCAGCCGGGCCAGCAACCCTCTCTCTGGGCTGTGTATCTGGTGTCTTTCTCATTTCTAGCGACCAATGACAATTGTATCTGTGCTTGGGGCGCTCGGCTCGTCTAAAATCCATCGATCGTTGCTCTTTCGCATAGTTACAATCAACCCGACAATTGTGAATTATTTATTGTCATTCGATATTTCGCTTTGTGGTTGTGTTTTCATTACAGAAAACTAATAATAAAAAAAAATTATGAAACATTTCACAGCGAGACGTTGTCATAGCTCGAACCTGGCCTAGGCTTAGCAACAGAATCTTTTGCATTAACTACAGCTTTCCATTTCCCCAATTAACTTAAAATTGGCCTACAAAAGTGAGTCGAAACGACTGTCTAATGCTCGTTCGTAGCGCAAGAGCAGGCAAATCTATCAATTTCTTGACAACGAGCTCAAGTTATTTCTTCATGCAGTAGCTAAGCACCCAAACTTTTGTGATGTTAAATTTACGATATTTGCAAGGGTCATGTGAAACGACTGCGCTATGCTCGTTCATAGTTCAGTTAGAGCTGGAAAGTAGCTAAACAGAAAACGTCTGAATGCTTACATTGGTCCTTAGATATGTTTAGCATATATATTCATAAAATATCGGAAGATTTACGATATGCAAATATTTACGATATTCGATATTTACCTAATTTTATCTAATATTTTCATTTTGTGTTAACATATTTATTCTCTTTATTCAATAACTAACCTACTTTAAAACTTACGATATTCACAGGGCTCATGAGACACAACTGTGGCTCTACTTGTTCGTAGTTAACTAAAAGCTAGACTCAGTTCTGACAGTTAACAATTTCTTATAAATTCTTAGAGCAGCTCGCTTCATATCTTCATTAAAAATCTGATCACTAAATATCATAAAATTTACTGTCTTTAAAAGAGCCACGTGATTGATTCATTTTTAAAAAGTTACATCTGTTAACTTCTTTCAATATATTATGCAATATATAAATTCCTAAAAATATTTTTTTATTTAATGATGACTTACGATATTCAAATAGTTTCCTTAAATTTTGAATCATTTTTGAAAAGAATATAAATAAATTAATAATATATTTTATATATACATATACATATATATATTCTTTAAATATCAAGCTGCTAGCCAATATACTCGTTTTTCACTACAGTAAACGTTCATAAAACAGAATTTGCGAATTAATTAAATCAGTTAAGTGTAAAGGCTTTCAGTGATTGCTGGCTATGGGCTATGTGTGTAGCTACATCATATCATTTTACCATATTGGTGGGAATTTTTAAGGTCTACAGCAACGTCGTGTGTGTTAAAAGATGATCAATGTCTGAGCGAATCCTGTTTTTCAGTTTTCACTTGGCAGAGGATATTATTTTGTCATTGAATATGCAACGGATAGCAAGAGTTCAGATCAGATCTATCCGTTTCTATGCATGTAATGATAGCAGATGATCACGTCTTATAGCTATTATATAAAATCTTATAAGCAATTAAGTTATCATGGCTAACTAAAACTGCAGCTCAACTGAACAACATGGAAAGCTTTGAAGAGTATTCAATGTGCGGCGAGCGGAAATGCCTGTTCCTTGCGCTTATACTTGGCTACAAGTGCGATCGGTTTCAACTTGTCCAGGACCTGACCTGAGTCGAGCTGGAGCTCTCGCTGTGAGCCATGTTTTGCTGCCGATTGTCAGAACGCATTAGGCTCAGGAGTACGAGCCTGGTAGCTGACTGTCGGCCGGCTGGCTGACTGGCTAACCGGCTAACTGGCTAACTGGGTATCAATAACAATTTTGGCTTGTTTACGATGATTAGAAATGATCGCTTAGGTTTTGCAAGTGTGCTCAGGTGTCAGCTGTGCATACCTGCTCGCGCCCGCCCCTCAGCGGCATTCAGCTGTGTTGCTTAGACGCTTAATTAACCACAAAATTCTTGAAAATTATTTGCCCTGACTGTGATTTGTTACATGTATTGTTAAGTAAGTAAACATTGCGAGATTCGACCTACCACCATCAACGCTGTGTACCTGTTATCACACCAGTCGCATCATTATCAACGGGACTGTGGCACGTGAATGTTTGTTTGCTTAGAGCTCAGCCTCGGTCACTATTTGATTAAAGTCTTTGCGTTCTGTTCGCTCTGGCTGTAGTCCTCTGGTCGTCCTGGTGGGTCGCACAATTGTTGCCGCAATGCCTGCCCACCTCGCCTCCTCCCGCCCCCTCCTGCCATGCAAATTCAGTCAGGCATTTCGTTTGCGTTTCATTTGCGTCGAGCTCTGTGTATTCTGTATTCTTATTCTCTGTGCGCTCTGTGCGTTTGGGCGGGGCTTCAAAAATCAATGAAATACTTTTCGGGTGGCACTCTTGAGGCTTCCCAAGCGCTGGCTACGCTTTGCCTTTACATTAATGTGTCGGGTAGTCGAAGTCAGTTAACATCTTGAATCGCACAATATTCAACACATTCTAATCGAAATGCCAACTCACATTTAGTCTAATTTTTTACGTTTAATGAAATTAACTTATAAATCATTTTATTTTTCAATGTTATTTAGCTGGCCAATCAATAGGCTCTTCGAAATCAGGTGTAGCGCACTTAATGTGCTTTAATTTATTTTTGCAACGCTTGATTTCTTTAAGACTTTATTAACTAAAATTACATATATATATATATATATATATATATATATATATATATATATATATATATATATATATATATATATATATATTATATTATATATATATATATAAATATATATATATATTTTTTATTTTTTTTTATTGGTTTTATAAATATTTTAATTTTTGTTTATAGTTTATTTATTATTTTTATTTTAGATTATTTTTTTATTTGAAAAAAAAAAACAATCAAAATAAATAATTAATTTTATTCTAAAAGAAAAAAGTTCAAATATGTTATATATGTTATCTAAAATAATAAAAGATGTTGGACAATATAATATTTATAAAAAAATAAATAATTTTTGATACAAAAAATATTTTCTATTTTTTTTTTGATTTTTTCATAAATTTTTTTTTTTTTTTCAAAAAATATTTTATTTTTTTTTCATAAAAATTTTATTAAAAATTTTATCAAAAATATTTTTTTATAAAAAATTTGTAATTATTTTATTTTTAAGTTTTATTTTTTATATATATTGAAATCATAAAATATTATCCTAATTTACTGTATATAATATTAATTACATAAATTCAAGAATTCGTTCCCATTTAACATATTAAAATATTTGTAATAAATTCCAAAAACTTTGTAAAAATAAATTTAAAAATTAACATAATTTAGAAAATTTTATTTGGTTGCAAACAACTCGCCAAAGCGACGCAAAATGCAGAAAGCCAATATACTCTATTTTTAATTATGAGCACAGAGTGTAGATAAAGTTACACGGCAACACTAGAGAGAAATAATAAGTTTTTACAATTAATTATACTAATTTCAGTTTGGTTCCTCTGGCAGAGGTACGAGAATAAACTGAAAAATGATCTATGACTTCGCTTTTAATGAAGTAAAACAAAACTTAAGCTGAGAATATGAAGAGTTAGCTTTATATGTATAAATATTCGCATATATTTATATAAAGTATATGAAGTACTTTGTTTACATGAAATATATTTGAAAATGGAAATGAATTTTAACAACTGTCAGCCAGTGACTAGTGCCGCGCACGTCATTCCGGCTGGATAAAGTATCGATGTCCGACTGACAGTTGGAGGACGTAGGACGCAGGCCGCAGTAGTTGGCTGACAGCTGGAGAATCGAACCTCAAGTGCGGCTCATAGCCCATTTCTTATTAAAAACCTAAGCCAGCTTATTAAACTGCGACTTATTGCTAACCGACAGGCGACAGTTTGAGCAACTGTGCAGGACATGAGGTCCTGTGCGCTGGCCGCCCCAATGAACGACTTGAATTACAGTCAAAACTGGAACTCCGAAATATGTTTGTGGATACTATGAGAGTACACTTGAGTGAAGCGCGCCAAATTAAAATTGTAAGTTGATACTTTCCAGAGGGTTTCCACGTCCCTTATCAATGGCTAAAGTTCCTGGGAGCGGGCGGGAGCAGGGCAGGGCAGGGCAGGAGTGGCATCTACCAGCCAATGTAGCAATAAAATGTCTCGTTGTTGGCTACTGTTTTACGTTGTTTATTTTTTATTAGAGAATCACTTCCGCAAACAAATGGGCCGATGACAATTTCGCACAGCGGACGTTGCAGGGGGTAGACCGATGTATGTCCTTTACAGAGGGGAATTTCTATTCATGGGCAATTATCCTAGTGCCGAGTGGCACGTCCTGCCGCAAAAACCGCAAATGATTATCCTGTAAGCCGTTGAATAAATATTAAATTTCAATTATAGTCGTTAACATATTATTAGCGGGCAATCATTATCATTATCAGCATCATTGGCGCCGGGCTAATACAGAAGTCACGTGTCAACCAGCCGCCGATAATAATCGCACTGGGACTACCCTCTGCGGTTGAGACAACGAGATGCGCTTGCAATTTTATCAGATTAAGGACCCTCAGCAGCACAAAGTGCAGCGCCGTCCCCTGTCCCTTGAGTGTTGAGCGTATCCTTTTTTTCAACCGCCCTCAACAGGTGAGAACTGCACGCACATTGTGTGAGAATCTTAATTTTTTTTTCTGTTTGTTTTTGTGATTCTGCTTTGTGCATATCAAGTTTCCAGTTGACGCTGTGATTTGTCGTTTTTATTAATTCTCATGAACTGACATTGAAACTCCTTCGCAAGGAAATCAACCAAGAGCCAATAAATAAAAACAAAAAAGTTCATATTTAAAAATAAATGCATTAAAGCGCAGCTATGGAACTAGTTCTTGGCCAATACTAGCTCAAATAAATACCACAAATGTTAATAACAGCGTACGACACTTACATTAACAGGCGCAGCACTGTTACTAATAGCAGCGCTGTTAAAAACTGTTTTATATTAAACTTGCTTATGTTAAAATTTTAGTTCGCTTTTGAAAGCGTTACGACTCAACAAAATTTCAATAAAAATTAAATTGTATACACTTAGTTTTATAAAATGTATTTGTTTTTATTTATTTACGTGAAAAACTTAAGCTTATGATATGCTCCCCCAAATTACGTTGTATATAATCAAAATTATTGAAATTTCTTTATGTTTTTTATGAGTTGATTTTAGATCTTGGGATCCTGTGGCGTCAGCTTGACAAGCTTCACAGATTCCTCCCATATTTGACGTGCCTTCTCCATGTCCATAGCGCCAGCATTCAGTGTCGCCTCCTTGCAGTCCATGAAATATTTACCCGAGACGTTGGCCACCTCATCTGATGTGGCCAGATAGATGGTGGTTTGGGCACCCGCCTTGGTTGTCTTGAAGAAACCCTTCGTGATGGCCATCATGGGCAAGTTGAGTGGGAAGGGCACATTGCGCCAAATGCCCGAATCAATCATGCCCGGGTGCAAGTAATTGACTGTGACATTGGTGCCCTCCAGGCGCTTGGCCAGCTCGCGGGCAAAGTAGATGTTGGCAAACTTCGATACATAGTACAAGTAGGCAGCCGGGAAGGTGCCAATGGGATTCAGCTTGTTGACATTCACCGAAGCCAGGCGATACAGCTCCGAGGCGACGATAACAATGCGTGCCGGTGCGCTCTTCTTCAGCACATCGATGAGCAAGTGCGTCAGCAAGAAGGGACCATAATGATTGGTGGCCATGGTCAGCTCGATGCCATCCTCGCTGGTCTGACCGCGGAAGGCCAAGGCCATGCCGGCATTGTGAATGAGTACATCGATCTTTGGCTCAGTCTTAACAATATCAGCCGCAAATTCGCGCACCGATTTCTGTGAGCCCAGATCGAGCTTCTTGACCAGAATTTTGTTGTTATTGGTCTCCTTGACGATCTCATCTAAAGAGAGAGTTAACTTATATACATTTATTTAACTTGGCTTAGGCATGTGTATACCCTTGACGGCATTAGCTGTTTCCAGGTTTCTGCATGCCATGATGATCCTGGCGCCACGTCCTGCCAGATCCTTTGCGGTCTCCTTGCCAATGCCGCTGTTGGCGCCGGTGATAATAACAGTTTTTCCCTCCATTTTAGTCTAAAATATATATATATGAAGTATATTAGTAACACAGTTACGTTTAGTTACAGACGTTACCGAATAATAGCCTATTCTAATTAAAGTGTGTAGTTAGTATAATGACAGTGCTCTAGTCGAAACTATACGAATCTCAGTGTTTTTCCTGCATGGTCATCAGCGGCGTGTTTAATTGCCGACCTCCGTGGAAACTCATAAAAAGCCCAGCGCTTCGTTTTTCTAATTTTAAAGGTAAGCGATCTCTCGTCGAGTGTAATACAAATACCGTAATAGACTCGGCTCGACTAGCAACGTTCAGCTTACAAAAGCTAATTAAGTCTACGTCACGGCTTGGCGAACTATTCGAGAGACTAAAAGTACTTCCTATAAAGTTCTGTATATATGTTATTTGAGTCTAAGAGATTATATAGAAATTTACCTCTATGCGCTTATACATAAAATAATGGACAAACTTGACATGGATTTGGTGCATCAAAGCTGATGAAGTGATTAGTGTCAAGACAAAAAAAAAACTTTTTATACTAAAACTCATTAGTTGAACAGCTGATCTTAAGATTTTGATTTTATTTAGAATATGAATATTAAGGGATAAACAAAAAAGCTCTTGACAGCAGTATGATATATGAAAATGCTCTGGAAAAATACCAAAATAATAATTAAAAAAAAAAGTTTTAACCATATAATTTGGAATTTATATTAATATTTATTTATATTTTGCTAACTGCCCAATTCTATCTGATCTTCACGGTAAGATCACCTCTAAACTGTCAAAAGTCGTACTTAATATATACCCTATCTATAAGGCTACACAACAATTGATGTTTACTTAAGTCATTCATTCATTCAAGAAAAGTGATCTTCAGCTAGTATTAATTACAGACTTATAAAAAGCTACGGCTAGGCTAATTAAGTTTCAATGTAGCCTACTGGTTAAAGATCACGATCTCTATAGTTATATAGCTAAGCATTTGACGGAAGTTCGATTTTGGATAGATATTTAATTGGGGAAGAGTCTAGTGAGCTGGCTGTGTGTTTACCTCAGTGAAACAACGTCCCGCCGTAATGCGTAAATAGAATCGAATGCTCAGCAAGGTGGCCAGAAAAGCCGCTGTGAGTGTCACGATGCATATATCGCGGTAATAATGATCGCTTGGCAACCAGGCCAAGACGAAACCCATTCCTATAAATAATATTGTGAACAGTATTACGTATATTATATATGTAAATGTATATGTGTATGCAAATTAGTTTATATAATACAATGATTCCATTCGATTTCGTCTCTCAAATTCGAATTTCGAAACACGTTTGGCCATTTAACCAGCTCAAGATCGAACCAACAGCAACAAAGGGGAAATTTAGACTTGGTCAATTTTACACTTGCCAAACGAAATCATTAACAAAAATGCATAAAATGAACAAAATAAATTATAAATCAATATAATATATTGGAAATTTTATACTTTCACTTTTCATATAAGTCCGATAAATAATTATGAAACGGATTTTTGAAGCGCTCGTCGAGGCCAACGCAAAGCAAAGTTCATTGCCGTTACACAGGTAGGCAAAAGAAAGCCACAAATTTGTAGCTGTTGCTGTTGTTGTTGTAGTTGTTATTGTTGTTTCCTCTTCTCTGTCTCTTCTTTTTTCACTGTCCACGTCACTAAAAAAGTTGTCTGACTTGGGTACGTTTGGTTAACTGGTTACGCTTCTATGCTTCCCTGACTGCAACTTCTTCGAGCTAGAATTGACCCGAATTTGTTTGCTGCCCGTTTTTGGCAACAAAAATGCTATAAAAACAGCTTAGTCAGCCACTCACCTGTCTGATTTATATATGTCTATATATATATATTATATTATTGCAAACGTTGTAGATTTGTACTTTGAACTAGCTGTTGAATTATTGCCAGATCGAAAACTCGACTCAATCACAACCTTCGCCTTGAACGCTTACTCTGCGACTGGCCGAAGAGACTCACGGCTGAAAGCGTCTCGCGATCGAAGCTGTGCGCATTGCTATTGTCAAATAGCCGCAATAGTTTGTATTTATAGATATGTTTTGTTGTTGTTGTTGCTGCTGCTGGCCGGCAAAACAAGTTGAAGCTGAGCTTGAAGCTGTCGTCAAAGAGAGCCCCGAGAGAGTAGAGCGTAAGAGAGAGATAGAGCGTCTGCTTCCTTGACTTTTCTTTGCGTTGGTCTTTCGCTAGCTGTGCTTGTATGTTAAATGTATAGAGCGAAAGCTTATAAGCTCTTTTATATAATAATTAATTATTAAAATGTTTAAGCTAGCTTATGACATTTAGTCCCATTGCAATGTTTTGCATGCATATTTTACTTCTAAAAAATGTATTTATAAATTGAATTTAGGTGTTTTAGCAGTTAATGCACCAAATAAAAATGTTTATCTATTTACAATACACAGTGACCCACTTATAGAGATGTTTTAGAAGTTATTTTTCATTTTTATGACGATATGAATTAAATTTAATTTAATATTATCAAGAAATTTGATCAAAAATAATATATTATTTTTCAACATTTTTATTAAATATTTCAATTATTTTTCAGTGCATTCTTACAGAATTCAATTAAATATTTTTTTTTTTTTTTTAAATTTAAACAAAATATATAAAAAAAAAAAATTAAAACTTTATACATTTAAATATATATTTTTTGATAGAAAACAAAAAACTAATTAGCTTCATATTATTTTTATAAATAATAGAATAATTTGAAATTGTTTATAAAATAATATTGTACGTAGGTCGGCTCTGAAATATTTCCTACATCAATTTGAATATGAAACAAAATTGACGGAAATTTAAAATTTAATTTATTTCAATTATTTTATAATTTGTATTAGAATGGAAACTGTTCAGACCAACCTCGTATTGTATATACATACATATTTACATCAAGTTTCGCAAATTTTTTCAAGCAGAAATCTTATTCCAAGCTATGCGAATATATTTCATTTGTCTATGGCATTCTCGACTCGCACGGAGGAGGTACGTGCGTGGGCTGGTTCGCTGTCCAGATGCTTTGCCAGAGTGTTGTACCACTCGTTCATATGCCGCGAGATAATGCTCATGAACTTGGATACCCTGGACTTGACGGTGGTCACAATGTTGTCGGACAGCGTCATCTTGCGACAGCTTGAGCCTTGTACTTTGTTTGGGCTTGGGCTGATCTTCATGATTTTGTCCTCGGGCTGCTCTGGTTCGCTGGCAGGCGTCACCGTGGGCAGGTCCACTTTGTACTCGTAGACTGAATAGCGACCCAGGGGCAGCAGCTCCTGCTGATCGTCCTTGTGTATCATGTTCGAGCTCAGAGCCGCATCGGCAAAGTTGAGCGGCTGGGCCAGGGCACGACGGTGTCTAAATGTTGGCATGTCCCACCAGGAGGTGATGCGCTCATCGGCAAGCTTCTTCAGACGCTTCGGCGCAGGCACTGGCTGTCTGGCCTTGGCACTAAAGTAATCCTCTTCATTGTCATTGGCTGGCAGCAGCTTGGCCGCCTTCCGTGGCTCAACTGCCCTCTCGTCGTCGTCTGACTGCTCTCTCAAGTGCTCATCGCCCATGGGAAACTGCTGCTCGTGCTCATTGTGCTCGTGGATATGGCTGAGGAAGTGCTTGCCAAGCTCGCGCTGTGCCTGCAGAAAGTCGGTGGCGGCATTTCCGGTTTTCGCTGAACGCTTTCTGTTGCTATCGCCCTCCACACTGTCCACATCCGGCTCCGGTTCCTCCACTTGCTTGCTCTGGTTGTTGCCTTGACTCTTGCTCACGGTGCCCTTGTTGGAGAAGGGCTCGGGAAAGAGCAACGAGTTCAGGGTGGCGCCCAGATTCAAGCGTTTAGTCTGCTTGGGCACCGGGGCTGGCAGAGCCTCGAAGAACTCCGTGGGCAGTAGACGCAGCTTTTGACGGTCCTGAGTTTTGGGCGCTTCGGGCACATCATCCATTTCCTCCTCTTCCCGAGAACGTGGCAAAATCTTCAACTGCTTGGACTTGGAAGGCTTGCGCTTCTTGTATCTGATCGGCTCGGGTTCTGGTTGCATTTCGCTCTCCTCGCCGTCGGGAGTCTCAATGTGCTTCAGATGGACGTCGCCCTCGGGCAGGCGGGTGTATGGCGGTGGTTCGGGCTGTTCGCCCATCTTCTTGAAGAACTCCTCCTCATCGAATTCAGCCAAATCGAAAAGCGGCTTCACCTTGCGCTCCGGCTTCCGTATCTCGGTTATCTTCTTGGTCACCGTTGTCTTCTTGCCTTGCCGATTGTAGAAGAAGGGCCCCGCGTAGTCGTTTGAACTACGCCTGCTGCGACGATGCCGCAGTGCATCCCTGCTCTGTTCCATAACATTTCTCAGCCAGTTGAGTGCCTCGCAGGGACGCACAGCTTGCGCCTTCGGTTGGACTTCAATTTTCACGTGACGCTTGATGGGAGCAACTGCTGCAGGCTTCTGCTGCGGCAAGCGATTGAACGGTTGCAACAGTCGGCCCAGCAACGTGTCCGGCGCCTCCAGTTCCGGGTTATCCAGCACAAAGCGTCGCGGGCGATTGAGCGAGCTCTGCAACGAGCCACGCGAGACGGCCGTCTCTTCGATCAGGCGCTGCAGCAGGCGATCGGCGGAGCTGTAGCCATCGGCATGTCGACTGTCGGTAGAGCTCTCGGAGCTGACACTGTCTGCTTCGATTTCGGAGTACTGGCAGTGCTCCAGGTTGACGCTGGGCAGCACCCAGAAGCCCACCGACATGCTGGGCGTGATCAGTTGCAGTTTCTTGCTGGAGTCCTTCGAAGTGACCTGCGGACGCAGCGTGGAGTTTAACGAGAGCTTCACATTGTTCAGGCGCATCTGTCCCTTGTCCGAAGTGAGCACGTATTGCCAGATGTCGCTGTTCGACAGACGACTCGTGCTACGCACGGTAATCGTGGTGGGCTGCTCCTCCGTGTTGACCACCATGAAGGCCAATCCTCCAGAGACAGCATTGGCGCAATGCGTGTAGAGCTTGTTGGTGGGCGCAAAGACATTCAAGGGACGCGCCGGAAAAACTCGAGAGCCCATCACCTTCTTAAAGATCGCCGTGACATAGTAGCTAAAGTTGGGTCGTTCGAAATCCTCAAGGGACATGCGCTTAAAGACCACATCGAAGCCGCCGCTGGCTGCATCGCCCAAGGTCTGGGCCCAGCGCAAGGCGTCCGTGGTCTCATCGCCCAGCAAACGATTGTTTATAGACTCCGGTCCCTTGCGCTCATCCGGCAGCGTTAGCCACAGCGGAACCCGCTGTTGCTGCAGAATTTTCAGGGCCGGATCGCTGTTATAAATGTAGCTTCCCAGGCTGCTGGTGGGCAGCATGTTGGCGGGTCTGTTGATGCATAGGAAATAGGTGTCATGCGGCAATTGTTGATACTCCTACGGTACTCACTGCGTCCAGCCGAAGGCGGCATTCACATCCTTCGACATGTCCACGTATTTGCGCGTCTCCTCAGCACAGCTGCCGGCTGAAATGTCGGCGCCCATCACACGCCAGCTGTCCACATAGGGATTAAACGTATCCGTCATCAGCTTGAGTGTGTTCAGCTCCTGCACGTAGTCCTTGGCGCGCGACGTGCCAAAATCCGTGCCCAGCTGCCAGATGCAGTCCGTTATGCCCACCATATAGGAGGTATTCAGGATCTTCAGCGTGTGCATCGAGTCCCATTCGTCGGGCGCATAGGGCACAGGTATAATCATGGTCCAGTTAACAGCGCTGGACGGTTAGAGCAAGTAAATGGAAGCATCAACACCACAGTCAGCCCAACAAAAGACTTACCGTGTCCAGCGATTGAAGCCCTTCCATATGATCTTGGTGGGATTCCGTAGACGCTGCTTCACATTGCTGGCAAAGTAAAAGTCGCCCACGAACTTCACATAGGCATCGCCCAGCAGAGCAGCCATGCAGGTGACAGCCTTGCGATTCTTGCCATCCAGCGCATCGTACAGATCCTCCGGACGAACCGCAAAACTAATGAACTTCTCGCTGATATCGTTGAACGGACGATTCACGTGCAGCTGCACTAGGGTCTCCGCCTGGCACACGGCCAGCAGAGCGAATAACGATAGCCACAACATTTTTTGTGTGGAGTAGATGACTTCACCGTAGCTCGATGGCTAAACAACTGACGCAACGTGGGCCAATGGGAGAAACTAATAAGCTGCGCAGCCTAGAGTTTTGAGTTCCAGAGTGCTTCAGTTCCATGGAAATCTGCTGCGATTGGCAAGAATTTTTCGCTGAGCGCTGCCCTCAATGCAATGACCTTTTTACCGCTTTCAACGGCAATCACGTCGCGTATGTGGGCCAACCAGCAAGACCAACAAGAACAAGAGCGAGAGTATTCAAAATAAAACCAAACACCCTCGTCAGTTTGGTATGCTATTCGTTTTATTGATGGGGGTAACCCACTAAGATTACATAAAACGCCTCTAGCCCTCGTCTTCTTCTGTCAGCATGGCCTTGAAGCTCAGCGGCTGGAACTCGTAGCCAGAGCCGGTGTAGAATTTGCTCATAAACTCGACCCAGTGCAGACGCAGTGTGTGCAGAAAGGCGGACAGACCCTCCATCATGACCATGATGGCAATGGTGAAGAACACCCAAACGGCAAAGATTAGGAAGACGGCAATGCAGCCAATCCAGCCGCCCATCTGCAGAGCCTCCGACAGCACCATCGTCCACAAGACCTCAGACAGCTCTACAAAAGTTGACATGAAAACAAAATTCCTAGGAAATCAGTCGCACATCAACTTACCCGCATGAGCCAAGGACAAAGCCCAGAGACGCAGATACGAGGCTGTATGGGAGATGGTACTCAGAATATACTCAACAGTGTGTATGGCCTGATGTATCCAGATTTCGCTCATCGGCTCCTCCTCCTCCTCGTCATGCTCCTCCTTGCCGCCATGTGCCAGCTTGCCATGTGGCTCCAGCTCTGTTATGATCACCTCCTTGCCAGAGATTTCGATGGTCTCCATGATGGTGTCGCCCGTATATTCAAACTTGTCGCTCTAGAAAAGCAACGTCTATAGAAGCACATCGAGATCCCTCTCTAGTTAGTAGGGCTTACCGAATACTTGCGCTTGATTATCGTCCAAACGGGCACACCCAACAGAATCCAGGGTATGCATATGATGGCCACAACAAACAATATCGTCTCCAGCTCCCTTTGGACTGGGAACATGGTTGCCATGCAGCCCGCTGCTGGCACCTCCGTCTTCATCAGGATCATGTCGATGAACATGATCAGTACGGACGGTGCACAGCTCGGCGAGTTGGCGACATCCTTGCTGCTGGGCGAATACTGAATCCACTTGTAGAACATCATGAAGACCATGTAGCCGAACAGCATTAGCAGGAACACCACTTGCGGCACGAATTGCAGGAAAATGTACGAATATTTCTTCTTGTGCACGAAATTCTCTACCGAAAGGCAGACGCCAAAGATCATGTGCAGCACGCCAAATATGATGGAGAGCTTCATCTTGTAGGTATTCAGGAAGATGATCTTATTGGTGGCCGATTGCCAAATGGGATCAATGCCAAAGGGATAGGTGCCGCGTTGATCCGTCGTCGGATTCAGCTGCAGCGAAGGATTCGTGAGCACCGTCGTCCTATTGTACTGCAGGGCCCAGTGGGTGCCGAACACGTTGAACGACTTGGAGAAGCAATCGTTGTACATGAAGCCCGTGTAAACGGCAAACATGCCCATCAGCATTATGATGTAGCGGCCACCGAATAGAATCTTCCAGATCTCACCAGCGCGCTGCTTGCAGAGCCGCTTCTCGTCAACCACCATCCAGAGGCCAAGCAGAAAGACCAAAAACCCGTGGCCCATGTCGCCGAACATGACGGCAAACAGAAACGGAAAGGTGATGCACGTATAGAGACCGGGATTCACCTCACGATACTCTGCCACGCCATAGGCATCGATCAGCACCTGGAAGCCGTAGGTGAACTTATTGGTGCGGAAATAGGTGGGCGGCTCCTTCTTCGTCTCGAGTATATTGAATATTGTGGGCACCGTGCTGCCCAAGGCCAGCGATGCCTCCGACAGCACAGTCTCCACCTCCTCGAGCTCACGCTGCGGCAGCCAGCACTCGCCGATCAGGCACTTGCTGCCCAGATCCACATTGAACATGTTCAGCGTATGATAGATGGCCTTCATTTTCTTGATCATGGCCGTCCAGTTGGGCAGCTGCTTCTTGATGGCCTTCAGCACACAGGAGCGATGATCCTCCGTCTGGCTGATGATGATCTTCAGATCATCGAGGCGTACACGCACGCTCTTAATCATGTCCATGCGCTCCTGATGCGAACTGGGACACGGATACATGGTGGCATGGAAGCCGGTGCACACCTTGCGTATGCGCCCGTGCAGCTGATCGCCCTGAAAGAAGACGACAAAGATGGTCTTATAGACCAGGTCGCCCGTCTTCGGATCCTTGACGGGCGACTCCATGTCGCAGCTGCGCACCAGAACATTGCCACGCGAGATGCGCCACAGCATCCTCTCAAAGCCGAACTGTAATGATTTATGTGTCAATTAAATAAAAGTAAACTGAGGACGGACTCATCCTGCGCACCATTCGCTCTCTGCGTATAACGCCAGCCACGAAGCCCAAGCTGCCGTCGCACTTCTCCGGATCCAAGTGCGTGCCACGCTTATTCACATCGAAGTTGTGCGACTCCTGGTTGGAGAAGAACGAATCTGTTCTCTCCAGCACCTCAATCATTTCGGTCAACTCCAGAAAGTTGGTCTGCAAACGCAGATTGTTCGCAGATAGCTCGATGATCTCTGTCTCCGTCTTCTCCAGCAGCGATTCCAGCTCAATGATCTCCTTGGGCTTGGGTGCGGGCGGAAAGTCTTCGATCAGATCAACCACCTTCAGACCATCCTTGGCCAACTCTGCTGTCGCATAGCGTATCTTCCGCTCCAACTCATCGCAGCGACGAACCTCGTTGACGAACTTGCGCTGTGACGCCGTGACGCCCTCGTTCATCTGCAGGCGCAGCACAATTACAATTACATCATCATCATCATCATCATGGCTTCACACTTACATCACGGAACTGCACACAGCCCATTTCGCCCAGCTGCGCAATGGTCTCATAGGCCGCCTCTGGCTGCAGAAACATCTGCCCCAAGGACATCTTCTCGCTCCGGAATATGCTGTCCTGCGGGCCAGAGCCGCACAGCAATTCCTTAAATTTGGTGCACATTTTGAATTCTTTCTCGGACAGGGACACCTCCGCGCACTTCAAAGACGGCAGGTGAACTGATCGTCGTGGTCAAGTGACTGCTACAACGAAGCTTTGGACACACAGCTGGACACTAATTATGTACAACTTTCCAGGCCTATCTCTCAGCCACATGCTCTGGATAAACTATTCCACAAGGTGACAAGAGCTGCCCGATGCATATTTGAGCCATCTATCAATATGACGGCAGAGTCATGGTCCCTTATCTGTCTAAAGTTTGATATCGTTGCTTACCCAGGCATTAAAAACTAATTGGAATCCAATCAGAAACCAATTTCCAGTGAGTTCTTAGATACATAATTCGCTTTGGCATTTCAGTTGTGAAACGTTTGTCAGTGAAAGAAGTCGACAGATAGCTGAAGCATAATAAGTTCATAGTATGAAAAGCTGATGTAACTACGAACATCTTAAAAATTATGTGTATTTTCAACTATGCTAATAGCAAAAGGTTTGTCTGAAAAGCAACAGCATTTATGGTAAGTTGACAAAAATGTCATATTCATACATAAATATGGATGTACAGGCATGCATACATGTTCACACACATACATATATGCACACATATGTACACTTGTTTCTATATTTACACAAAGAGCGTTGTTCATAAAAATAGTAGCGCGACTTAGCTCTAAATGTTGGACAACAAAATTTAGAGATATTTAGAAAATTTATAAATTATTAAAATTTTAAAACAATTCAAATTTTAGTACAATCAAATTTTTAAACAATTAAAGCAAAATAAAAAAATATTTAGATTAACATATTTTTTTTATTAATTAAATTTTTTGTTTGTCATAAGCTTAGGAACATTTCCATTTATATGTACATACATATATACATATACATATATATTCATATGCATACATACTTATGCACAGGCATAAGTGCATTTGTGTATATACATACATACATATCTATATATACTTACTGTGTTTTCTATATCTTTAATATGTCCAATGCGAGTCAAGTACTTTCTTGGGCGTAAAGCTTACAACTGCTCTGAACGAGCTCTCCTCTCAGACTGGCCATTCTTCAGACTGAATTTCCACAGATCATGTGTCTACCTGCACACACACACATTGACACACGACTAAGATATATAAATGCTTATGCATGCACTTATGTGTATGTTATGGGCAGGAATTATTAGGAATTTATAATGCTTGGTATCAACATGTAAACATTGCCTTGGCAGAGCTCTTCCCGCTGCACTACATGCACATGTAAATGCATAAACACCTACATATTTGCATACATACATTGCATACATTGTATGTACATCAATGCATAATATTAATACATATATAAAATCTATAAATATGTTAAGCTTAGTTACTCTGTAGGTAATAGACAAAAAGTAGCAATTGCTTTTCTCTTCTTGCTTTATTATTATCAAAATAGTTAACTAAATGATTAAAATTTATAATAAGGATATCGCAAGGCTCACAAATATCATCAAGATAAATTTTAAACAGGCATTAACTGAACTGGTTGGTTCATTAATAAATTTGTTTAACAACGAATATCAAATTATTGCTTAAGCGGTTTTTTTTCTCTGAGAATACATAACAAAAAACTTTTGAAAACGGATGGAATACATAAACTGAGGAAACATGTGGGAAGAGTACCACAATACTGACAGTATTGAGAGAACAAAAAATATCAAACAAAACAAAATAATAATATATATATATATATGTGATATTCATATAGTATTGGCTATTGCTGGGTCTCGATTACTCCTCCTCTTCGCCATCAATGATTGCCTTGAAGCTGAAGGGCTGGAAGGCGTAGCCCAAGCCTTCGTAGAATTTGCTCATGAACTCCACCCAGTGCAGACGCAGGGTGTGCAGGAAAGCAGACAAGCCTTCCATCATAACCAAAATGGCCAAAGTGAACAAGCACCAGGCGCCGAAGATGATATACAAGCCAATGGCACCGGTATAGGGTGGCATTTTAAGACCCATCGACAGCACCATGTTCCACAGCACCTCAGACAGTTCTAAAAGGAATACATACGAGAATCAATACTAAATTCCAGCTGAAGATTTGTTGGCACTTACGAGCATGAGCCAAGGACAGAGCCCAGAGACGCAGATAGGAGGCCGTATGCGAGATGGTACTGAGCACATATTCGATAGTGTGAATGGCTTGATGAATGTAGATTTCGCTCATGGGCTCGTCGTCGTGACCGTGCGCACCGCCAGCGCTCTCAGTGCCGGTTGAGCCAGTGGGCAATGGTGTCTCGCCCTCGGCCAGTTCCATGTTGCCAGTCAGCTCGCCATTGTGCTTGACCTGAAAGAGAAATCAATCTCAATAACCTCTTGGTACTTCATGCCGCACATCGCTCCACTTACATGCGACACGTTTTTGCTGCGAGTCATTTTGATGTACAGCGGCTTGCCGAGCAGCATCCATGGCACGCAAATGAGACCAATGACGACAAAAAGCCTCTGCACATCGGACTGAGACTCAAACATGAACTCTTCACAACCTTTGAGCGGCTCTGTGTTTTTGAACAACACCATGTTGATGAACATGATCAGCACGGATGGAGCACAGCCAGGTTTCTCGGGATCGTAGTTAGTGAATCCGTTGTACTTGAACCACTTGAAGAACCTGCAAGTAATTTAAATATATTAACATATATTGCATGTACGCTTAAGTATAGTTATACAATTGACTTACATCATGAAGCACATGTAACCGAAAAGCAGCATCAGGAACAAAATCTGAGGCACGAACTCCAGCAAGATGGAGGAATAACGCTTGAAATGCACAAAGTTGAAAACGGACATGCTGACACCAAAGATCATGTGCAGTACACCGATGATAATGGACAGCTTCATCTTGAAGCTGTTGAGAAAGATGATCTTGTTGTCGGCCAGTTGCCAAATGGGATCCAGGCCCAAGGGATAAACACCCCTAGCGGAGGTGTTCGGTGACATCTGCAGATGTGGATTGGTCAGTACCGTCGATGTATTGTAGTTATTCACCCAATTCGAGCCGAACAAATTCATAGACTTGGAGAATATATCGTTGTAGATGATGCCGGTGTAGCAAGAGAATAGACCCATGAGTAGAATGATATAGCGACCGCCAAAGAAGATGTTCCAGATTTCGCCGCCATTCTTGATGCGGCTCAACTTATTCTCGCTGAGCACCATCCAAGCGGCGAAGAGCAACAGGATCAGGCCGTGTCCCAAATCGCCAAACATCACAGCGAAAAGGAAGGGGAATGTAATGCAAGTGTACAGAGCCGGATTGCACTCGCGGTACGAGGCAATGCCATAGGCATCGATCAGGTTCTGGAAGCCGCGCGTGAACTTGTTGGTGCGATTGAAAGTCGGCGGCTGTTCGTTCGTATCGATGACATTGAGGAACGATGGAATGGTGCTGCCCACAGCAGCTGAGCCGTCGGACAGAGCCTTTTGCACAACGTGCAAGTCCTTAGTCGGGACCCAGCACTCGCCGATGAGGCACTTCTTGGTCACATCCATGTTGAACAGATTGAGCGTATGATATATGGCCTTCATCTTCTTGACCATAATCGACCAGGAGGGCAGATTCTTGGAGACCGTGGCCAGCACACGACTGCGATGATCCTCGGTCTGGCTAAGCACCAGCTTCAGATCCTCGAGACGAGTGCGCACATTCTTGACCATCTCCTCGCGCTCGTTGTGCGAGCTGGGACAAGGATACAGTGAAGCATGGAAGCCGGTGCACACCTTCTTGATGCGATTCTTCAGCTGCTCGCCCTGGAAGAAGGCCACAAAGACGGTCTTATAGATGGGATGACCAGTGGCTGGATCATTCAGAGGATCATCCAAATCGGAACGCTTAAGGAACACATTGCCACGCGAGATGCGCCACAGCATGCGCTCGAAACCAAAGACACGTTCACGATTAATGACGCCCGCCACGAATCCGAGACGACCACGATGCTGGGTAACAGCCTCGTCGCCCCCGCCGCGATTGCTCGTGTCCAGATTGAGCACCTCCTGGTCGGAGAAAAATCCCTGGGTATTCTCCAGCACCTTGCGCAGTTCGGTCAGCTCCAAATAGTTGGATTTCATGTTGACCTCATTCTGAGCCAGCTCGATCATTTCGGTTTCGGTCTTCTCCAGATGCGCCTCCAGATCAATGATCTCGCGTGGATTGGGCGCGCGTGGAATATCATCCTGGATATCCGGCAGCGCAATGCCGTCCTTCTTGATCTCCGTTTCGATGTAGCGTATCTTACGCTCCAGCTCGTCGCAACGACGCACCTCCGTCACGAACTTGCGTTGGAAGACATTCACCGTACAGTTTAGCTGTGGAATGTCAAATGAGGATTAGAGATGAGCTTCATACAAATCGTGCGTCTCACTTACATCGCGAAACTGCACACAGCCGGTTTCACCCAGCTCCGAGACGGAGGTGTACGCGGCCTCTGGTTGTATAAACATCTGGCATAATGCCATTTGCTCACTGCGGAACATATCCCCCATCTTGGCGACGCTTTACGTTCCCTGCAAGTGCAAAAGAGAGAGAGAGAGAGTGAGTGAGTGAGAAAGAGTAATAGGAGGGGGGCAGGTTGGTTGGAACATTCCACAGACATGCAATTAAAATTCAAATGGGAAAAACAAAAATCAACGGCCAGACGAAGACGTCGTCGTTTGGCAAATGATTTGAATTGTTTTTGTATTTTTGTTTTGGTCTAACCATGATGACAGCCACAGCCAATGGCTTCTTTTGTCTAACATATACTATAGCACATACAGGTGAAACTCGATTGAATGAACTGACCAAGTTTTCACAATGTTTTACTTAAGCCCAGTTAACTGACATATAATATAAATATCATAATAGTATATACAGTGACGAAATAAATAATAGCACTGATATAAACAATTTTTGTTATTAAAAAAAATTTTTTTTCAATTTTTGTATAAACTTATTGCTAAGTTACTTAAACATAAACAATTAAGTGGTGATGGTGGTGTTATTATATATTTCGTACGTATATATTTAATATATAAATATATTATATTTATTTTCATCAGGTTAATAAACTTGTTTAAAGTAAGCCGCTTAAAAAACGTTAATTGCAAAAATATATTTCGCATTTTTGTCAATTCAATTTATGATCAAAAAGAATCTTATCAGGAATCGAAATACCAATCATTTGTGCTGAATTTTTTTAAACACATAATTTTTATAATTTTAAAAATGATTGCAACTGTTAGTTATTGGTGTGTTCACTGTGCTCAGGAACATATGCTGCATGCGCCTGGTCTGCCATTCAAATGTAGTCAAAAGACCGAGGAAACTTTTATTGGTGCTATTTCGAAAGACGGACGGATTTTCTATTTGCTTTGCATAGTATTTGGGTTTTTCCTTTCATTTGTTTATGCTTATTATTTATGCAGAATGTGTTTAGAGGTAATTACTTCTGCGCATTGCCATGCCCTGTCGAAATGGCTATAATTCATACTTTTACGTTGGCCGAGCTAAATCGTTTCAATCATTACTCAGGCAAGCTAAGTAAAAGAACTTCAATTCTCAGAGTTAAGCTCTTAGTAAGCTAATGCACTGTTTCTTATTATATACGTGATTTTCTATCGTGATTTAAAAGGTTGCTGCAAAAGTTCTCTAAAATTAATTAAATCAATCAATCAAAATTTACTTTCCAAATATACATTAATTGGTAAAAATCATAAAAGGTTTCTAACAAAAAAATACTCAATATTTTTATACATATTTTTATAGTAACTCTTTTACCTAAAATTAATATTAATATTCTTATATATTTTTTTCAGTGTATTTCTTTTATTCTCAACATTAATTATATGTCCCGGGTTTTTTGCCTTATGTAACTTTGTGTCTTTTTAACTGACATAATATTAGAAATTTAGCAAAGTCGATTAATTAACTGATAAATGTCTGCTTTATCAGAATGCTACATATTAAAATATGTGCATATGCATACATATATAAATAGTTATTTTTGTTAATATATATTAACTGTGACCAGATGAATTAGTCGACACTAACAGATAATGAGTATGATTAATCTTTTTTTTTGTGGTTTTTTTTTTTATTTAATTGGAAATGAAAATGCACTAAGCAACACAGCTACTGCGCCTGCTGCTGTATTGGCTAAAAACAAAAGCGAAAAAAAACAACAAAAACCAAAATTAACTAGAACAAATAAAATGTACAAACAGTCGCGACACGCCAAGGTTCACTGTGACATCATCAGACTCGGGCAGTCAACGACACGGACGACGCGTCGCACATTATCGAACTTTAATGGCCTGGCCAGGAGAATTAGCTTTAGCTTATGTACATATCCACATACACACACACACACTTTCAAACATAAACACTTGCATACATACATAAATATGTTTGTACATAGCAGAAATGATGATAAATGTGCGCGTATACACGCATACACACACACACATTGAATGCTCGTTAAAAATCTTTTTTTTTGTAGGGCGCCATCTGCCGGGCTTTTGCAATCAACTTATGCTGGCTTCTTGGCTGCCAACCAACAGCATAGTTATAGCTAGTACACACTATATATAACACTATATATATGTCATATACATATATATATAAACACATATATATAAAGATATAGCTATATAATTGTAGCAGCAATTCCCCTTTGTAACTGAATTCAAATTACTTTCAATTGGAGCATTTGCACATTTCTTTATCATGCCTGTTGCTCATTGCTGCTGTTGCTTAAGGAATGCCACAAGTATTGCCATACCCTTACAGAGAGTATAAACACTTTTGTGTCAATGAAAATAACAGTTAATGTTACACCTAATACTAATCGGTAGATAACTGTTTATAAGATATTTAGTTCGGAAACTTTTAGCATTAGTCTTTAAAACATATTTTATTTAGGCCAAATAAATAGTAGTCATATGATCCGCTGGCATATCAACAATCATTTAAGGAAATACATTCATTTTTTCAAGATATCTGAGTAAATAACAAAATCTTATCAATAATTAAAGTAAAAAGTATTTTTTAAATAAATATATATATATATATATATATATATATATATATATATATATATATATATATATATATATATATATATATATATATATATATATATATATATATATATATATATATATATATATATATTTATATATACATTTATATATACTGTAACATATAACGTGTATATTATATTACAATGTTATCTGGAAATATGGGAACAGGCACTTAAGAATCACCACCATAAATATGAATGTTATTTTAAACTTCTGATTAGTTCGTTTTTTTTATGCACTGTATAATAATATTTTATCAGAATTTATGAAAGGCTATATTTAGAAATGTCGTTAAAATAATAATTTACCGCACCCTTTTAATAAGAAATGCAGGGTGGATTACTAATAAAGTAGAACAATAAGCAAGATTTGCTAAATTATCGCGGAGTTCGGTATACCACAAAAGATAAGGTAACCAAACGGAAGCCAACTTATAAAACATCCACTCACTATAAACAATGAACGATGAACATTTAATATTCATTGTAATTAATGTGGAACAGTATAAGGTCTATCAATTTATGTATATAACAGTTAAACTAGAACATTGCCATCAATAAAATGAAGGACTCATAAATTCTTAACAATTTCTGCTTCGCGCTCGACATTGCTAATCCATTTACAAAATTTACCTTCATACATACATATACACAAGTACAGTTAGCTTTACTGTACATGTATGTAGATTTGCATGAGTGCAACTTTATTTTTCAGCACCGTCAGCAAGTCAGCCACATACACACATACATACACAAATATGCAGGCGGGTATCGTTTTTAATTAAGCTTCAATTAATTTGAAACTTTTTCAGGCTAAATTTCAACTTGCCTTGCTAAACACGATTTGCGCTTTCAATTCAATACTGATACATACATATGTACAAACATATATACAGATATTGAATGCGAGTTTTTGGTTAACCACACAAAAAATATACAAATAATTTTTTCTCAATTTCTAAACACGCACAACTGTAAACCAGTTCAACTTCAAAACAACTAAACACACCGTTGCCGTCTGTTCAAATGCTCTCGCTCTCGCCGCCTAGCCGTGCCAGGGTCTGGTGTTGGTCTGACAGTTAGCGTTTGCTTTTCGCTGGTCATTTTCGTGAGTAAGCCGGACTACGAGCGTGTAATGTGTGGGTGTTAGTAGTTTCTGTCTCTGTTTGCCTTTGCAATAATACGTACAATATGTAATTGTCAATGTGTTAGTGTGTGTGCGCTTGCTGTCGCGCCCGTACACAAACGCAAGAAACGGGTGAGTCTTAATCACATTTTAACGAAGCAACAGCAATTCGTGCTTCACGCCAATGGCAGTGACGACCCCCATCAAACAACGCCCATGCTAGGCGCAGTTAATATCTCTACGACAACGAAGTTTCGTTAAATTTTTTTTGTGTTTTTGTTTGTTTTTCGCTCTCATGCACGCTTGCTCTTTTCGTGAGCACACTTTAGCGTGTGTGTGTGCTTGTCAGTGTGTAATTTGGTTATTTTTTACCATTTTTCTCTACTATCTTATGACAGTTATTCGGAGCTATTATTAATGAGGATCAGGCATTTTACGTTAAAAATTGGCAAACATATCATGAATTGTTATGCAAGCGATAAGGGGAGTTGATAAAACCTAAGGAAATGTAAAATAGAAAATATTAAAAAGCCTCGTCCAGACATTGATAACCAGGCCAAACGTTGCATAAGTGAGGAATATAACTGAAATACCTCGCAATTGGTTTATACACTTAATAGGTACAATGCTTTAAATATCTGAATCTCTAATCTAAAGATTTTATAGACTTCCCTTGCATAGGCAAATATATGAAAACAATCCGCCGTAGCTCTAATCAAAATGATTGATTGAGGTGCTTTATGTTTTACGATCGACCTATAAATCATAATTCAATTGAATTTGAGGATATTCTACTGCTAAGAGCTACTTGATACTTGTTCAAATGAATTTAAGCACGCATGCCAAAGATGTTCTCTGGGAAAAATGCAGGTCACATGATATGGGGATTGCATAAAACTCAGCTCTGTAACGCCACTGGTCACACACACATATGTATATATATATATATATATATATATATATATACATATTGCTGACTAACGTGCGTGAGAGATACACACAGATGCACACAAACAGATACTCAGCACTACTACACTACTACAGTTAACACTTAGTTACGCTCGCTGTAGATAGGTGGCGCGGCATTTACTTTGACATAAGTCTCATGACAATTCGCAGAGCTGCGCCTACAACTGTGCTGAACGTTGCTCACGTGCAGACAGTGTAATTGTTGAATTTTTAATTAAGCATTTACTATTTAATGTTAACATTCGTTTTTATGCACACGCATGCTGTCTAGCTTTTTTTGCTTAGCAGAAGATCACCTTGAAGTCACACGCGAATTGATTTATGCTTAGTATATACAATACAATATATATACATATGTACTTATTTGGCGGTCTTACGATGTTTTATTTGTCGTTTTTTATCTTTGTTTATGGCATGCTTACCTTTGCAGTTTTAAGATTGTTTTTTTATACAAAATATTTAAGATTCCCCAAGCGTACGTGCGTTAAATTTAGAACTTGTTTAGCCCGCAGCGCCTGCCTTTGTATAGGTTATTAAAAACGATCTCGACGCAGCCAGAAGAGCACACGTCTGGTCAACACCAGCGTTCAGTTGCTTGTGATGTTAAGTATTGAGCTGAAGCGAGCATGTAGCCGACAGCAGCGAGCACACACACACTCACTCTCCCTCTCTCTCTCTCTTTCTCTCCCTCTGGCTGTATCTCTCTCGCTCGGTAACTCTACTTTGAGAAGTATCTCGGTGAGTACGGTGGCGGCCTCCAAGCATGACAAACACATACATATACATACGTACACACATGCATACGAGTATTGTCGCATATAAATATGTCTGATCAAGTTTTTTTTTCTCTTATCAGAAATCGAAAATACAAAAGTCCAAGCTCTCTCTAGTGATATATGTTTGTATTAATATTATTGTTGTTTGTGTTTGAGTATCTGTGAAATTGCGTATGTTCTACAAAATAACAGGAGACACTATCAATTATAATTAACAACGTCTTAACATAGTAATTTCCAGGGCTCGATAAGCCAGTTGATATTGATTGTGTCAGTCTTATAAATCGTTTTTAATATTCCCCCAATGCTAAAATAAATACGAATCTTAGCAACAAAATACGTTAATTTCAAACATGTACCACACATATATAAATATATACACTTATAATTATGTACAACTAGGGCTACTATAGTGGGCAGCTGTTGTGGTGGCTAGTCGATAGCTTTGTTTTGCTAACTGCTCGATATGTTTCTTTGTGTACAGCTGTTCAGTTGGAAAATTTTTTTATTTAATTTTGATCTTGCTAAGGCCGTAGCATGTCCTATGAGGGCTACACCCAACTGCCTAGCGGCAGTACCGAACACAACCGACGACAGCAACAGGTGATAGCCAACACATACGATGTCCTGCAACGCACCACCGAAAGCATCCAGCGCTCCAATCAAGTGGCCATCGAAACGGAAAATATGGGTGCCGAGGTAAGATTAAAAATGCCAAGCAAAGCAAATATATATAAACCTTCTTGTATGCAGGTACTTGGCGAGCTGGGCGAACAACGTGAATCACTCCTACGCACTACTCGCCGTCTAGAGGATGCCGATCAAGAACTTTCGAAGTCTCGAATCATTTTACGCAAACTGGGTCGTGAAGTTGTTTACAACAGGATCGTTTTAATATTAATTATATTTTTAGAATTAGCCATACTCATCGGCCTGCTGGTCTTAAAGTTTGCCCATCTGTGAGGCGAGTAAGTTTATTCCAAAGCTATATTCGGAGTGGATATGGATTTTTATTAAGTATTTTGTTTTGTCTTATCTAACAATCATGCTAAACCCATGCCTTAGACATATAGAGTTAAGATAATGTAAATCGTATATGGATCGATATTAATAAAAACACAGCTAATCGTTATGGAGGTTATCTGAATCCCTTATCTACACACATTTTACAAATAGTATATAATAGGATAACAATAATTTTATACATATTTATATATGTATGGATGTATATATAACGCGATTATTTGGCATAAAACAAATCGTATGCTAAATGGATAAGAACGTATCTAAAAGAATAGTTCACATTAGCATAATACGTGATATATAGACGACATTAAAGGTAAATACTCGCGTTTCTATTTGAGATAACCAAATGACACCTAAATGATGTGTTCGAGAGATATTCGCTTTCATAAGAACAATTGAGTAAAAGCGTTTTAATGTTATTATTTAATGTATTTTTTGTCTGCAATGCAGCTCAGCGTTTGAGTAATTTTCAATTATCCTTTGGTAACACTATGGACCAGCCAAATACGCGTCTATCGAAGCCGCAAGAGAACAGATCACAATTCAAAATCGGCTCCTCCGACCAGGCAACCGACGAGACCATACGTCTATGGCCCTGGCGACTGGTGCGTGGCAAGCGCGCCACTCGCTGTCCATTCAAATCGAAGAGACGGATCTGTCGATTGTCGTGGGGTATGGCTATTATACCGCCACTGGAGACAGCCAAGCGATTTACGGATGAATCTGTTCGTATGGTGGCCAGCGCTGAACGCATATTGCGTAATTCCCACACTTTGATTGTTCGATCATCAGAGCCCGAGACGACTTTATCGTTGCGCGCAAAAACACTCGAGGTGACCGTCTCGGTGTGTCCCTGGAAGACGGATACGGCGGGTATCGGATCGCGGAAGTCCCATAAGCGGAAGGTGGTGTCACGTGAAGCTGTCACAACTAAGCGCTGTGTGGGATGTGCTGATACATGGGTAAGCTCGTGATCATGGCCGGTAAGCGGTTGCAGCGGTTGTGCCGTCTCGACATCCCAAAGTATTGCCGTGCGATCCCAACTGCCTGTGATAATCTGATCCATGCTCGAGAGCCAATCCGCAGCAACCACAACTGAAAGATGTCCACCGGGGCCAGTGAACTCGCAGAGTGGTGTACGCAAAGAATCTACACGGTCTCGATCCTCCAGCTGTCCGTCACTATCATCAAGCTCCTCCTCAGACGAGTGTCCCTTTCTAAAAGGGGAAGAGCTAGTTTTTGGTCAAGTTTCTTAAATGGAGAATCTCTTACTTGGGCACTTCCCAGTTGACGGCGGCTTGCCAGATGTGTGCAGTCCCATCACCACTGCCGGTCAGCACCAGATCCCGACACTGATGGAATTTAATGGAGTTTACGGATCCAGCGTGTCCTTGGTACTGTAGCAGGCAGCGACCACTCTCTATGCCCCAAATGCAAGCGGTGTGATCGGCGGACGCTGTGCCTATGATGGGCTGACCCACTTTGGCAGCCACCTGCCAAATGCCATCCTTGTGACCGCCAAATTCACGTACCACCGAGCTGACCACAGTCTGTGCTTTAAAGCTGGAGACGATTCGGCTGGTCTGGGCTTTGATTTTATTGCTGGCCTTCACCTTGCTGCCACCTGTAGCGCTGCTCAGCTTGGCTTTGAGACTCTTGTGTGTGCTGGAAGCCGCTGCTAGCAAACTGGCGCCAATTTCGTCGCCCAATGGCGCGGAGGGTGTAGCAGGCGTGGCCGCCAGTGAGGCGCCTCCACTGCCCGTGGCAACTAGTGCTCCACCCGCTGCAGAACGTTGATCGTACGGTGTCAGTGAATCTTTGGTAACGGCGGTGGCATTTTCCAACTTATCCTGAACTGTAAGCAACAATTGGCAAGCAATTGAATTGGTTTCTTAGCTTTTGCAAAGAAATTCGTATGTATACTCACGACTGAGATTCTCCAAGTAGAGCTGTTCAAATTCCTTTTCGATTTGGGCAAACAGGTAGTGAAGGCGGTTGCGATATGGCGCATCCTCGGGTATTATGGATATATCCTCGGTTAAACTAGTTAGCCGCGTTTTTGCTGTTGCCGTCGATTTCATTTTAATGTTTTTGTTTTGCCTGTATATTTGTTTCTTCACGTTTGCCAGTTTATTTCTGACTTCCGCAACAGCGTTTCCCGTCACCAGGTTGCTTGCTTACAATCCAATTAGTGGATAGTTTTAATGATAGCCGTTCGACCTTTATTGATCCAATTCCATATTATATATACATATATATATATTTCTGTTGCATGAATATTTTTCTTTAGGTTTTTATGTTTTGCAGTGTTAAAAAACATACAATTGAAAATGCAAATCTTTTACAGCACTGTGAACAAAATCAGCTGCATGAAAACATTGATATACAAACAGCTGATTGGCTTAACCGAAATGTGTACACTTTGTCATATTAAACACCCATTGACCGTCTAACGATATCAAAATTATTATTTAAATTTGTTAGCAATTTGAATATAAGCATTTGTTTTTTTATTTGTAATGTTTGTATGAAATCATATTAGACGGGAAATAAAACGAATTTTCTTAAGTGAGTTTAACATCAGGGCAAGTGAATTTTTGATGTATTTGTTTAAGCTGCTCAGCTGAGCTCTTCACATAAGGGTTAAGATTTGTTTTTATTCATATTACTTGGCCACATCGCTGACGCGGAGCTGACTGACTAACAAATAAACAAAACTTAAAGCTCTTTATTAATTACAATAAATATTAAACAGATTAAAAATGCGCAAAACATGGGTGAAGCGGGAAAATATATATTACAAACCATTCTACAAGGATAAATCGAAAATGTTTTTGCTTCTAATATTTTTGGTTGGAATCTCATTCATTGCCTATCAGGTTGGAAAACGATTCCGTGTTTTTTTTTTGCGCGTTTATTAATATGCATAAATTAATAATAGGCCTTCTCGCTGAATCAGTTGCCCAGCGTGCAGCAGCTGCGACGTAAGCACAAAGAAATGATGCAGTCACTGGGTAGCAAACAGCTGGACGATGACTTTGATGGCGGAGGCGGCATGTCTAGTGGCAAGGATGGCAATCTGGCTGTGCCGGCAACACAAGATGCAGATGCCATCAAGATTATAAGGTATATTTTAGTGTATATATATAAATATATATTATATGTGATAGTAAATAATGGCCACGTCTACCGTTTACAGGGGCATTCGTCTTTTTGACTATGATGCATACAAGCCCAATTACAAAGGCAATTTTAGGTGTCTGGATGGCAGCAGGGAGATACCTTTTGACCATCTCAATGACAACTACTGCGACTGTGTTAGTGATGGCAGCGATGAGCCGAGTACAAATGCCTGCTCCAATGGCCGCTTCTACTGCAAATACCAAAAAAGACATATCACGGGGCGTGGCTTAGACGTGTGGGTTTGGGCGTCCCGAGTGAATGATAACGTATGTGATTGCTGCGACGGCAGCGACGAATGGACGACAAATGCCAACTGCCAAAATCATTGTGCGTAGTTTTGCTTGCATTTCGGGTGGATCGGCTTAGCAGAACACCAAAAAAAAACAAATCAAAGCGACACGACAGCTATCTCATTCGCATCTCAAAGATTACTCCATTTAGTAATTAAAAGTGCATCACAAATGATATTTTTTGTAGAATATTTTACGATTAACGTGTAATTTATTTTAAAAGAAACAGAATGAAAACTAAGCATTACAATTAAGTAGATCGAATAAAAATACGTAATTCATAAAAGCCAAGATTTTGAAAATACTGACTCAAGACTTACCTCTCAGTTCTTCCAATAGCAGATCTTGCCTTCTGGTTACG
This sequence comes from Drosophila eohydei, assembly GCA_035045825.1. Lineage (NCBI taxonomy): Eukaryota > Metazoa > Arthropoda > Insecta > Diptera > Drosophilidae > Drosophila > Drosophila eohydei. The sequence continues at coordinate 4,189,528 of JAWNOT010000100.1, forward strand.
ACCCCCAATAAACGCCGTTTATGTTTAATTTCATTTATTACTAGACACGCTAGATTCAGAAGCCTGTTTTACATAGAACTCTTTTTGTGTTTTTATAATGAAGACATCATTCCATTTGTTTTCTCTTCATTTCCGTTTTAAGACTCGCAACATATTTACTTTACTTTCAAGCCGTACAATTTTACTGACAATTTTGAACTGCAAATTCTAAAAGGTACGAAACTGTTTTTATTTTCTTTTTGTTTTTAATTTTTGTAGATTATTAGCAATTTTTTTAAGAAGTTTTTTTGCAATCCCTTTTTCAGTTTTTTATATAGTTGTTAAGTCGGAATTTGATGGCTCTCTGTTTGCTTTCTATATTAAGGAACGTTTTGTAATTCAAATATTTATTTCATTTTTTATTTTTATTATTTTTTATTTTCAATGAGATGGTCTACTTAGAATTTTGTAGTACAACGTTGAACTACGTACACAATACATAGAGCAAAATCGTTTTCTTTTTTGTAATCATACAAAAATCATTAAATAAAGTACAATAAAGGCATTACTATTAAGATTAATTGATTGTGTAAGCCTATATTTTTTAAGGTTGTGGAACTTAAGTTATGCTTACTTAACGCTAAGTAATACTTAATCAGAGTTTTTCCTTTTAATTTTTTTTTTCATTTGTTTTGTTATTGAATATTGTTTGGATACTTGTGGCTCTATGTTTGTGTGAATAAATTTTATTTTTGATATAAATTCCTGTCGATCGAAATCTTTAAATATAATTTAAATGCGTACGCATTTTAAAATAGGTTTTTGGAAGTGGAAAGATTGCATATATAGGGGAAAAGTATAAAAGTAAGAAAGATGTATTATTGCACTGACGAGATTTTCTTCTTTTTTGCTTAAGTCTGATAGTATAAAAATGGGTGAAGAAATTATTAAAAAAAAAAATAAATAAATATTTTTGGACAATACACATAAATTATAGAAAACAAATGTACAATTAGAATCTGTTTCAGCACAACAATTGACGCGACCTTAGCTTTACATAATTGGTATAAAAAGAGAGAAAATTGAGTTGAGGATAACTTAGGCTACACTTAAGCCAAAAAGTAGTTGCATAAAATGTATATGTGTATAGATAGTTTATAATTAGGTGTACAAGTCTAACGGCAAAGCGTATAATACAATTTTTGCAGTTTGCGTTTCGTGCGACATTGATGATGGTTGTGCGAATGATTTGGCTGCTGGTGATGATGGTGATGATGATGATGATGGTGATGATGATGTCTGTGAGAGTGTTGATGTGAATGTGCTTGTTGCTGATAGTGTGAGCGTGCTGTAGTGTGTTGCTGTTGTTGTTGTTGTTGTTGTTGCTGCTGCTGTTGTTGTGGTTGCTGCTGCTGTTGTGTATGGCTTTGATGATGATTATTTACAATGCTCGCCGTGCAAGCCGTGGCTGAAGTCGAAACAGCACTGAGAGCCACTGCCGAGGAAATCAGTGCCGCGGCCAAGCGAGAGGATGCCGATGACGAGGCGGCATCCGTTGATAGCAACAGTTGTTGTTGCTGCCGTAGCTGCTGCAGCTGCAATCGCTTAGCAGCGGCGGCGCCCTTGCGCATCGCATGTAAACGCCGCCTATGATGATGTGGATGCAATTGAAGCTGTCACTTTGCCTCATCGCTGGCATCAAGCAGATTGTTGCTACCACTGCTCGAGCCATTGTTGGTGGCCACAATTGGCTGTTCGTGGCCAGGCTGTTGCTGCAGCTGCTGCTGGTTGAGGGAATGGACGTGCTGACAGAATGCCTGCAACACTTCAAAGTGCGTCATCAGATTCGCCGGCTGATTATCGTAGTGCAAATGTCGTGTAATGGGTGCATTTAAACGTCGCAACATCTCTGTAAACAGCTTCTCCTCCTTGCGTATCCAGGGCCGCCGATCATCCTGCACCTGGTAAGGTGTGAGGTGCACATGTATGTTCATGCCTGAAAATTGAACTTCAATAAATATTGGGACATGGCCAAGTAGAATGATGACATACCCATTCGCGTCAGCGTCTCTAGCAGACTTCGTGATGTGATCCATGTGTTCTTCTGACCGCCATGACCGCCATCCAGCCAATACATGTCCGTTATGCGTGAGAGAAGCCGGCACATGCTGCTGTCATCTGGCGTCAACGTTTTCAGATAATGAAACTCATAGATGAACTGCAAGCAAACGCGCATCAATAAAAATATGAAATGTTTAAGTTGGGGCTTTCGTAGCTTCGACTAGGTTAATAACGTAATAATAATTCGTTAGCGATTTTTACACCAAATGTGACTCACTTGATTGAGCACGACGCAGCCCTTACTGAAGCCTATCAGCACCAGCTTGGACTTGTCCAAATTTAGATTCTCCCGCCACCACAATGGATTATTCTCCGACGTCGGCGTCGCCGGCCGTGGCTGTTGCGGTTGCGTAGGCAGCGACGGTTGCCGGTCTGCGGTGCAATCATTGCTGCTGTTTGTTGTGTTGTTGTAGTGATCCACATTGTTCATTGGCGTTGACGCTGCCTTTACAACTGTCTGCTGCTGCTGTTGTTGCTGCTGCTGCTGCTGCTGCTGTTGGTTGTTCAACTCTTGATGATTATTAAGCACATCTTTATTGTTGCTATTGTTGACATTGCCAACATTATTAGTAGCTGTGCTCGTTTCCGTGCTGCCAGCGGAGACTATGGGAAAGATCACGGCACCATCTGCATCCACTGTAACATTCTCCTGCACCTGCAGTATATCTATGTCCATTTCCTGACTGCTGTCATTCGCCGCTGCCGCCGCCGCCGCCGCTGCTGCTGCTGCTGCTACTGAGGCTGAGCTGGTCTCTGAGTTCACAGTGGCATTTGAGAGCGTCATTGCAGCCGCCGCTGCAGCAGCAGCAACAGCAGCAGCTGCGGCCGCCGCCTGTGCTGCCTGGTCGAGTATCTCGTTCTCGGGTATTGAGATCAGGCGTTGCGATAGATTCTGCAGCAGTCTGTTGAGCAGAATAAAAGATAAATGAGATTAATTAAAAGTTCGATAACAGAAGAGATAAATAGACATTAAAATATTATTTAGATGAAACTGAATTGCTGAAGTTTAAATTAGTTAGAGACAATAAAATGATTAGATTCACAAGAGCAACAGGACTATATAGACGATTCTGAATTGGGTACTAACTTAGTGTATACAAAAAAGAGAAGAGTGAACGTTAAGTATGATAAGAAATACCAAAACTAACTAATTAAATATCAACTAAGTGCACGTATATAAAAAATCAACATCTATCTAAACTATAAGCTGCTATAGGTCAACGATGATCCAGAGTTTGTGCGCCACTCACTTTTCTAAATGTTGCAGCGCATGGTTCATGGGCGTATGATCCGGCACACCAGCATTGTTCCCGCGTACGAAATTGTCGAAGCAACTGAAGGTCTTAAATTCCATGCTAAAAGTAAAAACAGAAATTAGTTAAACTAATAAGATTGGATATTTGGCATACTTACCGAACCGGCCGTATGACTATAATATGGGAGCGCGGAAAGGCTTCACGCAGCAATATCGCAGAGTTCTCCAGATTGTATTTCATGTAGCCGCGACTGTCCCGATTCGTTTCCATGCTCTCCGGAAAGTCCTGCACATCGCCGCCAAAGTAGATAATTGCCTTGGAGTCATCGACATGCTGCGACTGTTGGCGCACAATTGGCGGACAGTAGACAATGTCGTTGGCGCGATTCTGAAAACCGGCCACGGAGAATATACGAAATGGACCGGCCGAAGTGCTTGGCGTGCATAAACGCTCCCCGCTGCTGCCGCCAAGCATGCCCTCGAAGTTTCGTATCCGCTCTTGTAGTTGCAGAAATTGATCAATGGTGAGCTGAGAGGAATGAGAGTCATCAGAGAGCATTCCAAGCGACACTTTGACACAGCCAGCACAATACACACAGTACACAGCACACACTCACTCACGCACACACGCACACCTAGTAATAATCATTCTCATAGAAATCTCGAGGATCGCCACAGCAGCCAACAAAGCGTAGTCGCGTATCCTCCACACACAGCTTAGCGTCCTCTTTCATCTCTTTGAGCTTAACGCGCACCTCCTCCCGCATCAGATTGCGACACATGGCCACCAGACCCATGCCCAACAGCATGTAGATAAAGTTGATGGCCAGCTTGGAGTGTTGATCGGTAATGCGCTGCAGATCGGACACCTCATTGGGATCGGCGGAAATGTCTTCGCGCAGCTTTTGTGTGGCCGCATCCACATCGGCTGCGGTAGTCAGCGAGGCGCCCGGCACAAAGTCACCGAAGCCGATCTTACACAGCGATGTCATGCAAAAATAAAAGCTATTCAGGAAGCTCCACTTCTCCCAGTTGGCAAACATAATGGTGCCCGTCAGCACGTAGAAAATGATGACCCACAGACAGGCTGTCGATGGCACAATGACCTTTTTGCGCAGGGTCAAGGTGCCCAGGCTTCCGTTCTCGAGCGCCTCCATGCGAGCATCATAGTTGCGCTCCTGGGTGCAGTCGTGCATGGAGCGATAGAGAAACTTAAACGAACGCGCCAGCACGCGACCCATATTGAGGAAGTAGAGTATATAGAGGGGTATGCCAAAGGTGGCATAGATGACAGTGAAGCCCTTGCCCCACGGCGTCCGCGGCACCATGTTGCCGTAGCCAATCATTGTGATCACCGATAGGCAGAACATCAAGGCAGCTGGAAAGCTCCAGATTTGTGCCGGACTGCGTCCCACATAACCGTTCTTAATGATCGCCGCTATTTGCACCTGATAGGCTTGCAGCACGGCATTCGTTTCATTCACCCAAAGTTGTTTATCAATCAAATTGAGCTCCTCGGTGATGTTCCAGAGTCGTTGCGAGCAATTGAAGCGCATGCTGAGCACCACCTTTGCCGTCTCGTCCACATATTTGCGCTCAATGTTCATAAAGGCCAAAGCGCCGCAGATGGCATAGAAGACGATGAGCGCACCCACGCCCACCTGTGTGCACATGAAGGTAACAAAATTCCTGCAGCAGCGTTTCACACGTTTGCGCGGCTGATTGCTGGCCGTCGATGAGACCGTAGACGCCTCCACGCCCAGCATCTGGGGGGAGCTGCGTTGAAATTTGCTCGACATGTCTGGCAATTACATAGTTATATAACTCTATGCCGATCAGCAGCAATACTTTTTACTTCCTCGCGCTATGTATATTAAAATCGAGAAACTATTTCGTTTAATGTGCAGTTAATTGGAAATTTGCTCTGGTTATTCGTAGCCGACTGCTTGGAAATCAGCACAAATGCTATAAATAAACCCACGCACTGCCACACAGCATTTGCCGCTAACGAGTCTCTTAACCCAATGGCCAGCTATGTAGATGCGATCGATGCGGCCGCCAAAATTCAACTGTTTGCTCCGCACACAAAAACAAAAAAACTCAACCAGAATTTCTCTTGGGCAGCAAAACAACAAGCCACAGCAACAACAACATTTGGCAAGAGCATCGCTAGGGATTCAATAGAATTATTTTGGGATACAGTGAAAGCTGCGCAGACGAACAAATCCCTTGGGGAAACAAGCACAAACTATGCTCAAGCTTTTTGAAACAAAGTTGATCTAGAGGAGGGTTAGTTCTAAAATTGTCAGATTTAATTTGAAGTCGAAAGTTTGAAAAATTTAAATTAAAATTATTTTAAAAAAATTTGCAATTCAAATTGATTTAATTTTATAAAAACTTTTTTGTTTCAACTTTATATCACAAACAATTGAACTACCCTCGTATAATGTACATTACATGCAAATCGAAAAGAGCATAAATGCTCTTTCTCTTTTAAGCAGTCATCACTGTACACACAAACACACACACTCACACATTCTCATTTAACGATTTATGAACTATGGCATAGAAAACGGAAAATTCGTATCTGAAAAAATTCTATTTACAAATTCAGAGTTATTTACGTTGTGGCGAGTGCGTCTATGAAATGTATTTGATTAATGAATCAAATAGATTTCAAACCAGGGAACGTAGCACAATCTAAATATGAGTGTGTATATATAATAGATATATGCAATGAAAAACTATCGCAGATTATTGAGGCGTTTATCACACGCAGCTCAAAGCCAATAACAATATACAAAGCACAACAAAGTGTATGCAAAATATAAACAAAGAATAAAAAGCGCGAAAGAGAGCGCAACAGAATAAGAAAATAAATAAATATCACCCACAGTGAGACCAGACGAAACGAACTGATAAGACAAACTCAATATTGGCAATATGAGCAGCATTTCATTTCGCCTAATTTCACTTGCATAACACCTCCCTTGGCAAACAAAAAATAAATTAAAATAAATAATAATGAAATAATAAACAGTGATTTTTAAGGGTCGTTAACATTCCGCTTAGCCGGTTTAACCTGTACACAGACAACAGATACACAAGAAGAGGCACGAAGATCAATGAATGCGCAAAAAACGGGTCAGCGGCGGTGGTTTGCGGTAGGCAAGAGTTGCATTACGTGGGCGTCACATTAGGGGTGTTCACGCCAGCAGCCGCGAGATGTGCGACGTGAGCGGGGGACGGCTGTGCAGTGTCCCCAGCAGCGCTGCAACTGCAGCAATTCTGCTCAGCAATGACCCTGAAGATGTCATATAAATGGCCAGTGGCAAGCGCAGCAGCAGCAGCAGCAGCAGCGGCAGTGGCAGCGCCAGCAGCAACACCAGCTCTGAGGGGTGAAATGCGTAGCGAAGAGATGGATTTTTCAATACACACACGTACAAAAACATACACATATACACATACGCACATACTTTAGCCTCACATACACAACCGCGCATACACACACGCACGCACACACACAAATATTTCACAAATTTATGCAAAATTTTCAGCGCACCGCGCGAATTTTGCACTGGCTGCACAATTTGCTTGTTGTGTTTAGTACTTACGCCGTTTTTGTTTTAATTTGTTGTGATAATTTGTTTATTTATGAAAATATTCCCGCGCCTTTTGCTTCTATACAGTTTTCTTTTATCTGTGCGTCTGTATTTTTAATTTTCGTATTTTTACATTGATATTTTCACACACTGCAAATATGGGCACACAAATCCTGTTAAAAATCCCAAAACTGCGCACCACGGCATCTGTGTGACCGCGAAGACAACATACAAAATACCAAATCATAAAATGCTAAAAATACTGAACACGAAGATGGGCAAACTGCAACTTTTACCGGCGTGGTGGCAACGCTCTCAAAAAAGTGGTTGGTAATTTGAATATATGGCGGCAATTGCTGTGCAGCGCAATTCAAATTTATATTCAAATTTTGCATAGTTATAACTAACAATGCGAAGCTGAGAAACTTCTATGAAATTTCGTTAACATTTTTCATTTTTTAATTTACTTATTATTTTTATTAACTCTCAAAGCAAGTTGAATTAAAAATGTAATTTAATTCTTTAAAATCTTAGATAAATTGGCGCTGAATGACTGTTATGACTCCGTCTTATATTTCTAGAGCCTTACTTTGAAGTCATCTATACTTACATTGGCACATACTTACTTAATGGATTTAGTCAATCTATTCGATGTATACTTACTTCATTTGGTGTGGCTGAAAAAAGAGAGGAAAAAACTTTCCAAAACTTTCAACCCACCCAACACCCAAAACCTAACGATTTGAATTGTGCTTCCAACAGAGAGGACTTTGTACTAAAACTATATGAAACTAAATGTTTATTAATAATAATCATAAATTTTATTTGATTTTCGTTTTCTTTTGTTTTCGACATTCAAATGCTGCTAGGGATGTATATTTTGATTTTGTATTTGTATTTAATTGGAATAATTTTGCAATATATATATAAATAGATTTATATACATATATAATGCAGATGCAAAGAGTTCTTTAGTTTATAATAATAAAGGACAAATATATATATATATATATATATATATATATATATATATATATATATATATATATATATATATATATATATATATATATATATATATATATATATATATATATATATATATATATATATATATATATATATATATATATATATATATATATATATATATATATATATATATATATATATATATATATATATATATATATTTATGCATATATTTGAGCATGTTATGTATATTTTTGTTTTTGTTTTTTTTTGGTAATTGTTATTCATAGAAAATTGTCGAGTGCAGAGTGAAAAAATAATTACATTAAATCTGGTTAAGTGTGGTGCGAGATATATAATTATTATTTTTATTTATTATTGTTATTTTACTATTTTGTTTTATGTATCAGTTAGCAGAACCCTATATATATTATATATATATTGAATTGTATATATATAAAAATACGCTCGAAAGAGTTGCGCTCGCCCTTTGAGTTAATCCCAATCTAGATCTGTTTTAGTATATGGTTTAGTATAGCTGTTTAGTATATAGTATGTTTTTGATTTTTTTTGTTTTAATATAATTTCATATTTATTACATTTTTGGTACATAAATCTGTGTGTTGTTGTTGTAAATGTTGTTGCTGCAATATTTGTTGAAGAGTTTTTAAAACTAAATAAAATAATATAATATATATATATATATATATATATATATATATATATATATATATATATATATATATATATATATATATATATATATATATATATATATATAGTTATATGCATATATATATATATATACATAACTTAGCAGGTAAAATAATTGATAAATTATAAACTAAGAAATGATGAATTTTTTGTTTTATTTTATACATTTTGTGCTTTGGACCGAAATATATCAATTTTGCTTTAAATTTTAAGAAATAATAACTAATAAACAAAACATTTACATAACTAAAAAGGGCATCAAGGAGCAACATTAATTTAATATTATTAACTTTGTTGCCTTTGCCTAATTATTATTTTTATTTTAACTTCATTCACTTTTATTCATAAATTTTGTTTATGTAAAGTTTTTTTGTGCCGAAAATATCACATTGATTTTTTAAATTTTTAAATTTTAATTATTTATTTTTTTTTGTTTTTGCCATTATTAATTTCAATAAGTGCCAAACCATAAATTTTGCTTATCACAAAATGTTTAAAATTATTCAAAATTGCTATTAAATATTTTGTAGTTATTTTTTTGGAAGTAATTTTTTATTTTTAATTTATGTTTAAGCAGAAATCCAATGAGCTCTAATCGCAGCATTTTACTTAGATAGTTATTAAATTTAGTTTACTTAACAGTTGCTGATATGAATAATTTCAAATTTAATATATATTTATATTTTTTTTACTTTTTATTTTTTTTATATTTATGTATTTAAGCTTAACGTAAATGTTTAACAAAATTGTGAGGTGGTTCAAGTGGTTCGCATTTAGTCTAACAAAACATAAAAAAAAACTTTAACCATACAAAAGTTGAATTAAATTAACGCAGCTAACAAAACACAATTGTTGTTGTTGTTGTTTGTTTGTTATTAAAATAGTTTGCTAATATTTAGTTAAAATTATTAAAATTAAGCAATCAATCAACAATAAAACTGAAATGCATTTGAGGTATATCAAAATTTCTTCGTAGTTCTTTGAGTAAACAATGTACTCTGCAAAAATCATATATATATATATCTATATATCTATGTATATATAGTAAAATTAATAAAAATATATCATATATGCATACATATATATGCGTGTGTGTGTTTGTGTTTGGGTGTGTGTGTATGTGCCAACTAAAGACTAATGTGATAATATATGAGTAGTATACGAGTAGGTGACTGTGCCGGACCTCGGAGGATCCCTTTGACGTGTTTTACAAATCATTTCTTTTTAGGTTTACACTTAGTTTTAGCTATTTATATATGCATATATGTATGTGTATTAGGAAACAACACGCAGAAACCTTCAAAGTTTTGTAATTATATTTTGTTTGTTTAGTAAAGTTTACATCAATGCTAAATACGCGCTAGTTTTCGACTTAAACCTAGTTTAGTAGTGCCCGGTTCTTAGGGGCTACTCAAGTGCAAGCAACCGAAACCGTTGTAGAATCTTTATAGGAAAAGAAAAGGTTCGTTTCTAGAGCTAGTCCATTGATTTCTCATATATGTATATGCTATATCCGCTTCTTCCTCTTCTTTATATTGTAGTTCATATAGTTAGTTCATTTCTCTTCTTGTTTATATTTTTTTTAGCATCTTCGGTTCTATATATTTTGGGTTATTGCTGATTGAGGCTTTCAAAATTTGAAATGTATCAAAGCGACTAAATGCAAGTTATAACAGTTAATCGAAAACTGTTATAAGACTGTTATATATATAACTATTTGATCGGTTAAACTCCGAGTCGAATGAAAGACACTTAAACGTTAGTAGGAAAAGACGCGACAAATCAATTTACATGTTGTTGTTGTTGTAGTTGTTGTTGTAGTGTTGGTTGTTGTTGCTAAATGTTGTCCGCTGTGTATAGCTCCCGCCCCGCCCTTACATCGATGAGTTGAGCTTGAGCAGTCGATCCGGATGCTTGACCCGCAGATGCGATCGCAGCGTATCGATGCGACTGTACGTAGCCGGGCAATAGGGACACATCGAACGCTGGGCCGTGTGGGAGTGGAAATGATGCCAGCGATTGGTCACCTCCTTGCCGCAGGAGCGACAGCGCCACATGGTGCCCGGGTCGCGCGATGGCGTAAACATATTGTGGTACGACATGGTGTGATGCGAATTGTGACCGGTGCTAGTTGGTGTACTGGCGCCGCCGCCCAGTGCCGCCGCCTGGCCGGGATTGTAGCCGTGGGCGGGTGGCGTGCCGCCGGCGGTATTATGGCCATTGCCAGCAGCGCGTATATAGTGCAACGGATGATGGTATTCGCTCTTCAGTGCGGCCGACAGCTGCATGCCGAACGGTGGTGGCGGGGGCGAGGCCGACGACGAGGTCGAGAGCGGTGTCGAGAGATGGTGACGAGCGGCGAGGCCTGTTGTCGAGAACGAGAAAGAGAAGAACAGACACACAACAGCCCGTCGAGCGGGACGAAAATCAGCCCAGAGAAATAGATCGTATTTGTTTTTGGTTTTTTTTTTTTGATTTTGGATTTTTGAATTTGGTATAAAATTTGTTTGATTTTTTTTTGATATGATAGGGATAGTAGGAGCGTGACAGACAGAGAGAGATAGAGAGAGAGTGAGAGAGAGAGAGAGATAGAGCGCGTTAGAAAGAGAGAGTATGATAGACATGGTAAAACAGAGACAGAGAGAGAGAGTTCTGTTTTTGTGGCAAAATAAAATTGTTGTCATAGGCAAATACAAACTAAAAACTTAATTGATACATATGAAAAAGAAACAAAAACAAACTATATGCACATACACACACACAGACATCGTGTATGCCTATGTGTATATAGCTGTAGGCTAACTACGTTCAAGCAACTTAACCAACATAAGGCGCATCAAATACAAAAATAGTTCGAGTATGAAAAACAAAAGGAAAAAATATATTTAAAAAAACTATAATAAAAAAGTAAAATATAACAAATAGAACTAAAAATACAAATTGATTGCAAAAAAACAAAAGGAAAAACTATGTTCTTTTAGCTTGTAATATTAAGTATTTCGATGCCCTTCACATTCAAGCGTGCAAGTTGTATAAATTTCAGCTCAGTTTGGTTTTTTTTTTGCTAAAACTAAAACTAAAACTAAAGCTATAAACGTAATGGATATATATATATATATATATATATATATATATATATATATATATATATATATATATATATATATATATATATATAGCTAGGATCTGTTACATATAGCTTTTGAAGGAATAGAAAAAAATGCCTCCGTTGAGATTTTTGCTGAAATACTTTTGAAAGTGATTTCAAATATATGTATATATATATATATAAATGAAATTAGTCACAAATCAGGTATATACATATATATCGTAAATATATATATATATATGTAAATTGTATTTATAATAAGCTTGTTTTTGAGCACAAATGGGTAACACAATTGATCCGAATGACAAGTACAAGATATATAGTGTATATATATATATATATATAGCTGCATAAGTATGTGTGTATGTATGTGTGTGTGTGTGTGTGTAATTAACATAAAATTGAATTATATATTATATTATTTTTGTATATAAACAACTGTTCTTGGTCTTGGGTGTAACTCATTTGTGCGTCGCATCATTTTTCTTATTTTTCAATTTTTTTCTTAAACTAAGCGAAAACTCAAAACAAGTGAAAAAACCTAAAAAAAACTTGTTAATAAGAGCACATATTATATATATTTTCATTGTTGTTTATGTATATATATTATATAATAAATAAATAATTATAAAAGTTAAAGGTTAAAAAAAAACAGGAAATTGGGCCGAGGTAATATATAAAATTTGACACATGTTTAACTGAGCGTGTGTATGTGTGTGTGAGTGTGTGTATATATGTTTTAATAATATATATATATATATATATATATATATATATATATATATATATATATATGCATGATAAGTTCCTAATGGGCAGCCCCTAAAAACTCTTTGGAAGCACAATTCAAAGCGAACAACTCAGAAGGAAAGAAAGAAAAAAACGTGATCACCATTTTTTTTTGTTTTTTTTTTTTTTGGTTTTTTTTTTTTGATTCCATAAAATTTCAATTTATTTGCAATTTGTCGTTTGAGTTTGCCTGTGGTTCAGTACGGGTTATTAATATGATGATTATTGTTATTATTATTATTAATTTTATTATTATTATTTTTGTTTTCTTTATTTATTTTTTTCTTTTAGGTTTTTCTGCACTCAATTGAAATATAACGCTGGCTTTATGGATAGAATGTTTATTAAAAATATTTTAAAATATATATTTAATCATTTGTATATATATATATGTATATAAAAAAGATTTTAACAAATGCTGCAAATTTGCTTAATTTTCTTTTATGTTTAATTTGTAATCATTTTGTTTTTATTTTTTTTCTTTTTATATAAATAAAACTAAAATTATTTGTATTGCGTTTTATTAATACAAGTTAAAGTTAAAGCTTAAGAGCTAAGGATTACATTGAAACTAGTTAAAAAGTAATAAAAAAGTTAAAAACTTTTTCTATTTTATTTTTTATTTATTTTTTTATTATTATTATTTTTTTTATTTTCGAACTGCAAACAAATGCTCGGCTGTTAAATTGAATTAAGAAAAAATTAACATAATAAACATAATAAATTTGTTGGGTGTCTTGTTGTTGTTGTTGTTGTTAATAAATATGAAGTAGGCGGGGCGAGGAGGGCGGGGCGTGTGGCTCAGATCTTAATTTGCTACTTATGTTGTTGTATTTTAATGTTAGTTTATGACATTTGAAATATTGAAAATAGACACAGAAATGTTGCTAACTGTATTATCTATGCATACATATATATATGTATGTGTATATGCATATAAAGTACCAATTGTTCAGTTACAAATACAACATACATATTCATATTCATATTTGATATGTTAACATTCGCTTTAAATGTTTAACTATATTTATTTCTAACGAAACAACTTTCGCTCCCACATTAAGTATTTTTTATTTTTTATTTTTTAATTATTTTTATTTGTTTAGTTTTAAGTTTTTAATTTGTAATTATTATTAAATATTCCACATTCCACTTTGCACATCAAAAAAAACTAGTCATATTGCACATACATAAGTTGAAAAGCTGTCTACGATTCAAGGGAAGGTTGGCTAGGTCAGGGGGCGGGGTCGGGGGCTGGGCTCAGCTGGGTTTGCTTTCTCATTTAAAGTATATATTTGGATTTAGCACCATTTTGCATACCACAAATTTGATATATATATAAGTATATATAAATATATATCATATAGACATCTCTTCCAGCTCTTCCATTAATAATTAACATAATTTCATTTTGTAATGTGTTTGTGTGTGTTCGTGTGTGTGTGTGTTTAAGATTAACTATAGTTATCACATCGTATATATAATATATATATAGATAAATTTCATGTTGTTGTAACAAAAGCAAAAAAGTTCAAAAAATTAAATTAAAAAATATTTATAAAAAAAAAACAATTATTAAGTCGGGGCAGTATTTGATGTAGCATTAATTACTAAACAATTTCAATGTTACAAATTAGAACAAATAAATAGTATTTAATTAATTAATCTTTTATGTCTTAACACCTCAGTTTTAATTTTCTTTTTTAGGCATTTTATGTGCGCACCAAAGAAATATACAAAACTACTTAGTGAAAAAGATATGTAAAAAAAACAATATATATACATATATATATATATATATATATATATATATATATATATATATATATATATATATATATATATATTGGGGGCATATATACAGAGGCTTATTGAGAAAATGCTGCAAAAACTATGTTTTAATATTAGATATAAACTAAATTGTATAGAGACTGGTTAACAGAACGCGCCCGGGCACTATCAGTTATCAGAGATATATATATATATATATCTAGGGCTATTGCTGATATAATACAGAGGGGGGTTGAGGGGAGCAAGGGTACGACTGACTGGGGCGAAGGCTCGCTGCTTTTACCATTTTTTTGTTTGTTTATTTTTGTTCTGCATTCACGCTCGCACACACACGTGTTATATATATTTATATAAATAAATTAACATTTTCGATTTTGTTAATCAATTAATTAATCAATAATTGTATACTAATAGGGCATCGTATGCATATGTCTTCCAAGTTTAACATTAAAACGCACATATAATAAATATTCTTCTGCTTCTACAATTTCGATTATGTACTAGATATATATATATATATATATATATGTATGTATGCTGTCTAACTGTATAAGTATAGAGCTGTTTTGTTAAACATATTTTACAGTTTTCGGCTTATATAACATGATTAGCACATACATATATAGATTTCAATTAGCTGCACACACAGAAAATCTCAAGCTTAACAATGTCTTTGTGCCTTGTTTTTTTTTTTTTGTTTTTATCTGAAGGAAATCTCTGTTAATTATGTTTAAAGTGATTCTAGGTGCATATAGTAGACTCTATACAGAGCTGTTAAGATTTGCTGTAAGCGTGTTAAATGCAACAACAAACAGGTGCAAACAGTTTGGCACATGATTTGCTCTAGAACAGGCTTGTCAGGGCTGCCAAAAAAGGAGATATTTATGTTAGTTTAAAAGTGCTGATCAAATTTTTACTTGAATTTATATATATCTATATATGTTTTTTTTTTGTATATATTTATAATGCACAATCTCGTTTAAGGTTCTCTGTTGGCTGCCTTGGAAACCCTTTTGTTTCTTTTAATAACTATTGTTAGGTTTTTCTATATTTGAATTTGCAAACATTTGCATCCAGTTGAAACCATGAATCGTGCACAGATCAGCATTTGATTCCATACTCTATCCACTTCGCGCTCTTCACTTGCTTTCCCTATATAATTGACAAATAAATTTGGCTTACCATAATATTTTGCAATGCATGGTCAACATTTAAGAATTCATTCAGTTAATTACATATATATATAGATATCGGGATATTTATATATATATATATTTTATATATGCATATGCTTAGATCTGAGTATCAATGTTGCTGCTGCTGCTGATGCTGTTGTTGCCAATGCCTAAGGTGGCAGCTGCCTGTTGAAGTTTCTAGGATTACAATTATTATGATTAGCATTAGCATTAGCATTAGCATTACTATTAGTAGTTGTGGCTGTTGTATTTGTATTAGCTTCCATTTGATTGGCATTTGTTGAATTGTTGCTGTCGCTATTGCACCTGTTGACGACAGCAGCAGCAGCAGCAGCATCATCAGCAGCAGCAGCTGCTGCAGCTGCGCATGGCGCCAACTGCTTCAGCTGCTCCATATAATGATTGAAGCTGCGTCGCATGCAGCTAGCCATGCCGCCTGGCTCCTCCTCCAGCTCATTGTCATCGCTCTCATCAATGACAATCGTTTGCGTCGGCTGCTGGCGATGTTGCTGCTGCTGCAAGCGCATGTTGCTGCTGTATTGCTTGGCCTCAAAATGTTGTTGATAGTAGTTGCGTGCATAGAAATTGAGGGGCTGTGCTCGGCGTAGTAAATGTTGCTGCTGCTGCTGTTGATAGTTGCTGGCAAAGTGCGGCGGCTGTTTCATGGTCGACTCGTCTGGGCTCCATGCAGCATAGTTCCAGGCCAGGTACTGGCTATATCATTCGCTTGTTGCATTGTGTTGCTGCTGCTGATGATGCTGTGGCTGCAGCTGTTGATGCAGCATGTGCTGCTGCGCCAGGGCGTGTGCATGTTGCTGCAACTGTTGATGTGACTGTTGCTGCTGCTGTTGTTGCTGCTGCTGCTGTTGCTGCTGTTGTTGCTGCTGTTGCTGCTGCTGCTGTTGCTGCGCGGCTGTAAACGCTGCTGCTGCCGCCGCTGCCATGGCTGCCTGCGATGCGGCCGCCAGCTGTGTGGCCGTAGGCGTGGCCGCACCACCGCCCACCGCCGTCGCCGTGGCGGACATTAGGTTGTCGAACTTGCGCGTGTCCGGATTGTACATGGGATGCTTGAACTTGCAATGGGTGCGCAGATTGTCGCTGCGTGTGTAGGTGGCGCGGCACAGTGGGCACTCGAAGCGGCCGGGGAAGTGGACGTGGTAATGGTTGCGTATGTGCGTCACGACCTTGCCGCACAGCTTGCAGCGATGCAGGTTGCAGCCGCCGGAGAGGCGCTCGAAGGTGAGCCGCATGTGCCAGGCCTTCGAGCCTGCGCCCGTATTAATTATTTTATTTTCATTTATGTTTTTTAATTTAATTTTTAATTAAGTTTTAGATGTTTTTTTTTTAAATATTCAATTTAGTTTTATTTTTTTTTGGTTTTGGTTTTTTTTTTGGTTTTTGGTTTTTGTTTTTGGTTTGGTTTGGTTTGGTTTGTTCGTTCAAACGCGTAAAGAAAAAAGAAGAGAAAAACAATGTTGTTGTTGGTGATTCACAGAAACAGAAAAATTATTATTTTTATAATTATTCTTAAGCTGTATTGTTTTTTTTTTTTTTGGTTTTGTTTTTTAACTAGTTGCCCCTGCTTTTTATTTATATTTGAATATTTTTTTGTAGCCAATGAAGAGTTTGCAGTAATTTATTAACTATATATATGTGTTAAGACGTGCGAACGACGTCTTGTCTGGAGTTTTAGTAAGATATATGTATATATATATATGTAATTGGCGGGGGGGAAAAACCATGAAAGGTGTATGGGTTGGTGGGCTTCAACGAGTTAAATTCCGTTTTATTTCGCAATTTCAATTCGAATTTCAAATATGATTTACACGCAAAATTTTGTTACACCCAAAACAAAAACAAAATATTTAATAATAAATTATGATTAATTTTGTAAAATATTTCGTTTGGGAATGGAAAGAAGAAGAACCAATTCAAAACAACAAAAATATAAAAAAAAAAAATGTTGACAAAAGTGAAAAATTGCTTAAATTATTATTTACAATAAACGAACGACTTTTTGAAGAAACCCAAACCAAATAACGTTTATAAGAAATATAAATATAAATATATATATATATATATATATATTATAATCATATATATATATATATATACATATAGATATATGCAATGAGCGCTGTGTTTTTGTTTGGGATATATCAATTTGGTTTTGTAGTTTTATAATATATATATAATTTGTTTGTTATGTGGTTTAAGTAGCTGATGAGTGTGTGTGTGTGTTTTGGTTGGATGTTTTGTTTCGACTGTTAATATTATAGAAGTTTGCCTTTTATTATAATTTGTTTTATTTCGAGGTTTGTTTTTAAGCCGAAACCGTATTAGTTTCAAAAAATATTGTACGGGCGTTGAGGGCAGTTTTCTCATTATAATTTATTTTTAATTATTTTTTTTTTTTTGAGGGAAATGCTAATGTGAATGTACAAAAGAGGGTTAAATAAGAGGGGCCAGCATATATAACTCAAAGGAAATTACAAAAAAATACATAAAAAATAATATGTAAATAGTCAAATATAGTTAAGCGACATTCGACATTGTGGCATATACGAAAATATGTTTTCAACACCCCTCCTGCCTGCTGCATACAAAACATATATATCTATATAGTAAGAGAGCTCAAATAACGACAAAAAGTCCACAGAGTAAGACAGTAACAGCGTAAGAGAAAGTGAGAGACAGCGCAAGATTGTGTGTGTGAGAGAGAGAGAGACGTAAGAGAGTAGAAAGTGAGTGAGTAAGAGAGCAAGTGTTTCAAAACATTTTAGAAATATTATATATATAGAGAGAGAGAGAGAAAACATTTTCAATTGTTTTGGCCAATTCCTGTTTTTTTTCGTCCAGTAATTTTTATAAGAATTTTAAATTTAGCTTTTCGTTTTTTTTTTAGATAAAAAAGAGAACACATACATAAAACAATACGTAACTTAAGTTTTTATGCTTTAAAATGTAATTTAACATATTTAAATCAACTTAGATGTATTTGGTTAGAGCTTAGAAAATGGAAACTTACCGTAGGTAGAGAGTGCGCTTGGAGTTTTTTTTTATTATTATTATTATTATTGTTTGGATTAATCGAAATCGATAACGGTATTTGCTCACATATATATACGTACAAAATATATATATATTATAAGAAACTGGCATTAAGTAGATTGATTGACCTGTGCTTGGTTAGTTTTTAGTACCTAAAGGCCGATCTCTTTTGAGAATTGAAAAGAACTGGAATTTGATTTGAAAGAGTTTTATTAAGTAAAGTTAAAGACGTTAAGTAATATTTGCTGTTTTGATATTTTGTTTTTGCTTTCGCTTGATTTGCATAATTGGATTTCATTTGTTTAAACTACGACTATTTTTGCTTTTCAAATACATTTGTTTATTGCTGAGCTTAAAGTGTGAACTAGAGATAATGTAACTTTAGCAAAAACCACTCTAAATTTATAGAAATATATATATATATATATATATTTGTTTGTGAATCGAAATAATTTAAGAACGGTTGCAACCAATCCAATATCGGTGGGTCTTTTGCCAAAGATACGAGAAACATATTTTATTTGTGGTATAAAGATATCTAACGAGCGCCCAATTTCAATGCAAATACATAAAGGATTGGCATTATATCTTATCATAGATGTAGAACTCTTAAGAGCATATATATGATGATATTTGAAATGCTGTTACAACATTCTGTAGAGCAAAGTTATGCCATATAAGACAAGTATTGATCCGAATAGCCAATACTAAATCATAGATGATATATATTATGACATATATATATATGAATGAACAATAAGAGTATATATATATACTTTCATAGTTTGTAATGATTGAAAATTGATTAATGATTGAAAATATCAATATAAAATATCAGATTTGACAAATCATAAAAGATTATGACATCAATCAATTATGATGAGTTTGGAGAACTGTAACGAATAGAGCCGATATTTGCTCTTAGAAAAGATTATCTTATCACATCTCTTACTCAGCCAAATCATCAATTCAGTTCTGATAGATCATAGCATATCAGTGATGATATACACCTCTAGATGAAAGAACAATAAGAGTAATATATACTCACAGAAATCAAGAAACCATTATAGATGTCATCTGAATGCACTGATATGATATCAGAGACTTAAGAGTTAAACTAATGATATACCAGATCTTTCAGTTGAATACTCTTTGAGCTAAATGATCTTTGACCTGAATGTTCCTTTAATCTGAGTGAGCTTTTATCTAAATGATATTTAATCTGAGTGATATTTAAGCTGAATGATATTTCAGTTAATTGATCTTTAACTGAATGACCTTTCAGCAAAATGATCTTTGATCTGAATGATCTCAACTGAAGGAACTGTAGTATATATCATGTCATGTCTCAAAACCATATCAATAATATGATAATACCATATAAAATATATAATCTTTAAAGAGCCATCTCTTAGCGATCTTACATATGCTCATAGCTGATCAGCAGAGAGGGTTATATCACCTTGCTTGTATAAGCTAACTTACAGAGCTGTACGTTAACTTCAAATCAGAGTTCAATATGCTCTATATACTCTTGGAAGATGCAATACCAAATACTAGTTAAGATATATATCCATAAGTGCTCATAGGGGGCTCATTTTTGCACTTTTTGTAAATGCTTCGTTTTGAAATCGGACGCAATCGTTTTTAGAGTTTTTGTTTTTAATTTAACAATTTATAATATTAGTTTATTTAAAATATTTGTTGTTTTGCTTAATTGTTGAGGAAATTGTTTTTGTTTTTTTTTTTTTTGTATTTTGATATTTATTGCTTTTGTTTGCTATTCGCATTTCGCTTTTTGCTCTTTGCTTTTCAAATAGCTTTCAGCTAATGAATTAGTCTCGTTGTTGCATGCCTCACTCGTTGCATTTCTTGATAAAATTGATGTCATTTGTTTTTTAACCATTTGATTGTTTCATTAAGTACTAGATAATATGGCACACAAAATAGTATTAGTCAAAAAACTCACTACAGCACATGTTAAATATTATTTTTTATATGTAAACATAAATAAAGAAAATTAAAACTGGAAGCATAACGTCGTGGAATTCTAATGTAATACTTTATAAAGTTTGCTCTTAAGTACTGGCCGCGGTTCACAATAATGATAATAATAATCATAGTAATAATAACGATTGAATTGATGTAAAAAAGCATCTAAAGGTTATTTAAGTAACAATTAATAAAAAGTCTTTTAAATCAACTACGAGAGTAGAATACATATTTCTTCTTTGATATCATAGCTAAAGAAACTGTTTGGATAAATCTTAAGTTCTTTTTGTATTATAATATTACGTATGTGGGCTTATTAAGTTTTATAGATTGAAAACCTTTTATTCGATACGATTCGATTTGATTCGATTTGATTTGATTTGATTTGATTTGTTTAACTTTTCCGTCTTTCACGATAAATTGCGTAAGGAAACTCTCGGAAATTCTTAGGGCTCTACATAATAAATAGTTTTAACTCTGGTGCAGACTTCCATTGGGTTGTTAGCGAGTGGCTTTTACAGATCGTATAACTATCTAAAGAAGTGATCACATATGTACATAATGGCTGAAGAAACGATCCTTGATATCCGCATGCTTGATCTTGCAATGGGCCTTCATATTGTCGCGACGCGTAAACTTCTGGCCGCAGACGGGGCATTCGTGGCTCTGCGGCCGATGGATGTTGGCGTGATGCCAGCGATTCGAGACGATCTTGTTGCAGCTGACGCAGCGATAGAGCGTGGGCAGCGTACCAGACAGCTGTACGAACAACGTTGAATAGTCAATGTTATGATCCCGGCGATTCGCTGCTGCTGCTGCTGCTGCCGCCGCCGCTGCAGCCGCTGATGTTGATGATGACGAGGAGCTGGGCTGCGGCGAAAGCGAGCCAATGGCGGGCTGATAATGCGGCGAATTGGCTGCCAGCGATGGCGGCGGCGCCGGCGGCGGCGGCACATGATGTCCATGATGCGCATAGCTGTGCGCCAGCTCCAGCTGCTGCGTTCCATTGGGCGACTGCTGCAGCGCATAGCTCAAATGCGATTGCTGCTGCTGCTGCTGTTCCCGATAGCTGCTGCTGCTGGAGGTGGGCGTGGGCGAATATGCCGCTGCTGCCTCAGCGCCGCAGAGCGTTTCCGCCGCTGTAGCTGCCACAATTGCGCTGCTGTGCCGGCCCAGATTGAGCGCCGTTTGCGGCGCCGTCGCCAACTGATGCTGATGCGGATGCGGATGTGGATGCGGATGATGTTGCTGCCGACTGCAGCGTATGGCGCGCATATTGCGCTCCTTGCACTTGTACTCGCAGTTGTAGCTGTTATCCATGTACAGATCCGTGGCGGGCATATCCTCGTCGTGCGGCGCATAGATGATAGCGCGTCTATATTTGGGCGTGGCATGATGATAGGCCAGTGCCGCCGCCGCCTCCTCCGCCTCCTCCTCATCGACGTCCACATCCTGGACAACGGCAACGGCCACATCGACCTCGACATCGTCGTCCGCTTCGTGCTTGCGGGCACTGTTAAAACATTTAACGCGACCTGCAAACATTTGCGTTTCGTATAATGCGTTATCACTGTGGCGATAGGTTTATTGTTTTTTATTGTTTTTTTTTTAGCAGGATTTGCCGAGTGCGTGGAATGCAATGCCTGGGGGGATGCGCTCTCGTTTACATTCCATGCGCACAGTGGGCTCTGGCCAATTGGTAATCGGTAATTGGTAATTGGTAATTGGAACTGAATAAGGCAGGCCATAAGGATTGCATATTGTATATATGTATGTATAAATATGGTATGTGATATAGGTAGATATAAGTATGTAGATATATATGTTGATTTTGATTCATATTCTTTAGGTTATGCAAACGAATTGAAACAGCTACAAGAATAGTTCTTTAGTGTTTTTTTTTGCTTTTCAGTTTGGGTTTTTGTTTTTTTTTTTTGCTTTCGGCTTTCATTACAATTCAATTCAGATCGTATGCGTGTGTATATATTGTGGGTGTTTTGGCATTTAAAAGAGAACGTAAAATGCATTGAGAACAAAATGGAACTAGGAATGAAGCTGGCTGGCTTAAATAGCTTTGGCAACTAAGAGGATTTCAAATCATATCGACAAACGTAGGAGAAAACATATTTATATAGAAATATATATATAAATAGCTGCTTAAGAACAATTTGTAATTAAACTAAAATTAAATTAAAAATTAAACACAAATTAAAAATTAAACTTAAAGCTAATAAAAATTGGTATTTGGTATTTGGTTTCGGTTTCGGTTTCGGCAGGTTTCAGTATTCAAACAATTCAGCTATTTATAGTGTGTATATATTGCATATAAGGAGAACAAATCAAAAAATAACTAATTTCTATATGTTTGTGTGTCATTTGTGGACATTTACATAATATAATACAATTTCTGTTGTTGATTTATTTGATTGATTTTGATATTTCATTTTAGTACTTCAATGTTGCAACAAATGTTTCAGCAATAAACGATATATATATATAGTTTATAATACTTAATTTTATTTTATATTCGTTTCATTTCTTCTTTCATTTTCTTGGGTGCAAATTCCAGTTCTTTTTTTTCAGGCCTAAGTTTGGGTAGCTTAAGGGGGTTTGTGTTAGATAAGATACGTTTAAAATTTCTTTCAATTTTTGCGCAATTCGTAACCAATGTGCATGGTAAGTCCTTCGCTTAACGCTTAGCTTTGTAGAGACCGTAAGACTAAATTCACACACACACACACACACACAAAGACTCAGCATACACACACACACGCATAGTACACATACATATAAATATAGGAGAGAGAGAGAGAGAGAGAGACGGAAATATATTCGAAAGAAAAAACATTTAGTGAATCGACAAAAACCAATTACAATTAAACAGACAATCATTTACATCTCGTTAAACAGTGGTGGCAAATAAATTGAGCTCACATTAAATTATATATGCAGCAAGTTAGGTTAGTGTAAATATTGAACAGAAAAATTATATATATATATAGAAACTGAATGAATTTTGAAGCAGTGGCAGTTTTTTATTTTTTTTTTATTGTTATTTGTTTATATTTGTATTATTGTTGTTGTTATTATTTGAGAGAAAAAAAAACTATTATTTTTTTATATTTTTTTTCTTGTTTGGTTTTTCTTACCGAAAGAATTATTCGATTTTCTTAGACAATAAGTTGCAACATTAAAGACGAAAATAGAGTTGAAAAATTTGAGATATTTTTTTCTATATAGTTTAGCACAGTTATGAATAGAGTTAAGACAAAGAAGGCAAAACAACGCGCACAAAAGACTTTAAAAATTATATAAAAAAAAAATAAATAAATAAATAAATTAGTAATAGAAAAATTAAACAAATATAATAATAAAAAGCAGTTAGTTGATGTGGAGAGAGAAAAGATTTGAAATAAATTTTTAAGAATTATGTGAGCAGCTGAGTGTGTGTGTGTGTGTGAGTGTGTGTTTGTGTCATGATATCTTTTTTATTGTTTATATTTTGAGCGTATTTTTTTTTATATATTTTGTCAGGTTATTATTATGTGAGCCAATTTGCTTAAACTGAACGTAAATTGTATGGATGTCAGCGGAGGCATTTCCCATATAGGTTTAACTATGAATAAGAAACTGAATAACTTAAGTTTAAAGTAAAGATAATTTCGAGTCAAAATCAAAAATAATATATATATATATATATATATATATATATATATATATATATATATATATATATATATTAACTGTATGGATACAAAGATCAAATAATAATCATAATCATAACAGTGGCCGTGTGTGTATGCGTCATCTAAACATGCAACATGCGTCAACATACAAAGAATACTAAACCGATTACGATAACGATTACGATTACGTTTACGTTTACGATAAGTCAGCTAATATAGTTTTGCGCCTAAGAATTACGATTAAAACAAAATACGATACGACAAAACAACAAATTATTTGATGTACTACAAATATATATATATATATATATATATATATATATATATATAAGTAAAGTATATATGTATATATATATATATATATATATATATATATATATATATATATATATATATATATATATATATATGGCATAGTCTAGTTGGTAGGAGAGGTGTTGATCTGCTGCTCTAGCAAGTGGCATTTCCTTCTCGATTTAACATTTTTTCGCTTAAGAGCTATCATTCAGAACGGCAATAAAAATTAGAGAAAAATAATAATAATAGAGGGAGGAGGTATACGTATATGGGTAGAAATAGATAAATACATAAATACAAAAGCATAAAAAGTAAGAACTTGATATACATATACTATATGCTATAGCGATAAAAGTTGTCTTGTGTGTGGTGGTGGGGTGGGTGGATGTTCGGGGTGGTTGGGTAAGAAAGGTGTGAAAAGCCCTTGAAGTGCTTTCGGGTCGGTTTCGATTCGCTTGGATATTAATATATATATATATATATATATATATATATATATATATATATATATATATATATATATATATATATATATATATATATACGATCAAGTGCATGCAGGATAACTATATATATATATATATATATATATATATATATATATATATATATATATATATATATATATATATATATATATATATATATATATATATATATGTTTACTTTACGACATGGCTGCCTACAGTGGTGGCCTGCTCGTCGCCCCACTGTGCACAGCCAGTCGCAATCAATTAGAAAAGTTTTGTCTACGCTGGGATAGTTAGGAACGGGTTATGCGAAAACAAATTAAGCTAAGAACTACGGATTTACAGTTGTTGTTGGTTGTTTTTTTTTCTACAAGTTTTCCTTCGCACTCAATAGAATAATTACAAAAAAAACAGGTTTTTTTACAGAAATCAAAAGCTAATTCAAAAATTGTACAAGTTTTGCTCTAAATATTTTTTATATATCATTGGATGATATAGCTTAGTTTCGAGTGCATTAGCTTCAAAGCACAGATAGAAACGAAACATATATATACTATATATATATATATATATATATATATATATATATATATATATATATATATATATATATATATATATATATATATATATATACATTGGTAGAGTTGTGTGCGCTACTCACCGTCAATGTTGTCCGTCTGATCGAGTGGCATCTGTTTGGCATCGTTGTGCTCCTCCCGCGCATCGGCGGCCTGCAGCGCGTGTTGGGTTAACAGCGTCGACATGTCCTCGGGATGCATTTTAAGAGCAGCGCTCTGCTTGGAAGAGAGAGAGAGAGCGGACAAATAGACAGAGAGAAGGAGAGAGAGATAGAGAGCTTGTCGTAGTTTATACTCGTATATATTTATTTGTTATCGATTGCAAAATGCTTCAAGCTGCTTAAATTAATTACAAAAGCTAACTACTACTAAACCTGAGCAAGAGCAACATGTGGTGTGTGTGTGTGTGTGTGTATGTGTGTGTCTATGCTGCTTCAGGCGCTGTCCTCGCCCACATTGATGGTGATGATATCCGGCGGAGCAGCGCGCTTAGCTGTGCTGCCGCTGCTGCTAATCCTGGCCAGATTGCTCTGCTCCTGCAGCTCACGCTCGTAGCACAGACGATGCGATTTGCATTTGTTGTGATGATTGACAATCTCCAGTCGGAAATTGCAATTGCCCTCCACAAAGGAGGTGCGTATGTCGGCCAGCTCGTTGCTCCACTTGCGGCAATGCTTGCAGTACATCGTATTGGCCAGCTCATCGTACTGCAGCCAGTCGAACTGATACAGCCAATTGGCTCGAAAGCGTCCGCTCTTGCGCGACGAGGTGCCCGTAGTCGTTGCTGGCGGTCCCAGCAGTTTCTTGGGATCCGGCAGACGTTGTTGCTGTTGCTGTTGTTGTTGCTGCTGTTGTTGCTGTTGTTGCTGCTGCTGTTGCTGCTGCAGCAATCGCTGCACTGTGCTGTCCAGCGTCTCCTGCTGATATTGCAGTTGCAATGTCTTGAGCTGCGCCTCCATCGCATGCTGCAGCAGCAGCTGATGCATTGAGGTCTCCGCTTTGTGCTCAGTGTCTTTAGTGCAGCTGGCTTTGGGCTACGGCAAACACCAAACGCAACCGAACAATAACAAAACACCAACAAAAAGAGCCAAAGGAAAAACAAATGGAAAAAAAAACATACAACTTAAGAAAAAATTGGCAAAACAATCTACTGGTAGAAGGAAGGATTTGACGCTGTTTTCTGTTTTCGTTTTTTTTTTATTTATCATTTACTTTAGCAAAAAAATTGTTGAGATTTTTTCTTTTTCTTGGCCGATATTCCATTGCGAGATATCTAAATGTGTTTAATCAACGAGCCAAACAACCAATCCTTCGTTCGCCCTTTGCTTTACGCGATTTTTTCTTAAATTTTACTACAAAAAAAAAAGCAACAACAACAACAACAATAATAAGAACAATTTGTGAGCAGCTTTTGGTTTTCTCTTGAAGCATTTTGCAATTGGCTTAAATTATGCAAATATTTATATATATATACAAAAAAAAATATTTTAATTAGAAAAAAAATAAATTAAGCTGCATTTTGTTTTTTTTTTTTTTTGGTTTTGTTTTGTTTTCGGTTTAAAACAGAAATTGGAACCATCGCACCGGTCCAAAGAAAAAACCTTAACAATTAACTTAGCTAACTACAGTTAGATAAAAGTGAAAAGTGGATCGGGTCGGGCAATACGTAGATCTATGTGGCTTCACTTACCGGCAAGTATTCGGGTGGCAGGCCGACGTGATGCTCGCGATGTTGCTGCTGCTGCTGCTGCTGTGCATCCATTAGCTCCTGCTTAATACTTAGCGACTGGCTGAGTCCGCTTAGCGCGCTGGACGCGCCCACATTCCCGCCGCCCAAATGGCCAACGGTCATCGACAATGGTGAATCGCGTCGACAGCCAATGCCGCCACCGCCGCCCGCATCCTCCGACTCGGATGTGCTGCCGCCCGTCTTTGGCACCGGACTCGACTTGAAATTGCTGGCCTGCAAAAGGGAAACAACGAATAAGCATACTCTTCACCATTCGGCAGTCATATCAGGCCGCAAGAGCGGCACACGCCCTCCGATAAGTCAGGCACAAATACACTCTCACACACACATGCATATCATCAAAGATCTGTAAGCTGATAGGCTCGACAGTTAAGGCTTGTCTAACTTGCGCCTATCACGACCGCGAAACATAAATGTTGCCTATTCACATTTGAACGGACGTTGATAACGAAAACATATTTGCCATCGCAGTGCAAATACTCCATAATTTGTACGCACAATATACATTATAGTGTATATATCGATAAACGCACTAACTATATCACATTTCCGGTGACTAATTACTATTGCTTTCACATTTCGATAAGATTTGAATCGAGTGATTTTGCGTTAGCTGTCAATAAATGGTTAACAACGTTAACTTTATCGATTTGAAAAACCGATTATTTTCAGTTAAGCAATTATTTGCT
Organism: Drosophila eohydei; assembly: GCA_035045825.1. Lineage (NCBI taxonomy): Eukaryota > Metazoa > Arthropoda > Insecta > Diptera > Drosophilidae > Drosophila > Drosophila eohydei. The sequence goes on from JAWNOT010000100.1 coordinate 4,217,572, forward strand.
ACTATTGTTAGATTACTGCTATTCGATAGGTTCTCAATCGTTGATCAATTAAAGCTGTCCACTAACTATCCATTTATTATCGATTACTTGCAGTTCATATATAAACTTGATCAAATATGGAATTGAGTTTGTATTGTACATAATTTCAGTGCAATCAGCTCTATTTATCTAACGACCTACTTGTGATCTGGGCTATTATTGGTGTGCTCATAAATCTACTATGTGACACATATCCGCTCATATTGATAACTATATTTGGAGTTCACACCGATATACTCGTAATCTACGCGAAAATCCACACGGAGACGGGGAACTACAAAGATATTGCAAATTCTATCAGAAACGGATCCTGAAATAAGTGCATTATAATTGATGAATGATTTATGATTTATGATCAATGATCAATGATCAAGGATCAAGGATAAATATTCAATGATCTATGATCAATAGTCTCCTATGACCTATGATGAATGGTCAATGATCTATGATCTATGATAAATGATAAATGATAAATGATAAATGACTAATGACTAATGATCCGTGATCCATGATCCATGATCCATGATCCATGATCCATGATCCATGATCCATGATCCATGATCCATGATCCATGATCCATGATCCATGATCCATGATCCATGATCGATGATAAACTATCAATGATAAATAATCAATGATCTATGATCAATAGTCTTCTATGACCTATGATCAATGATAAGGATCAATGATCTATGATCAATGACTAATGATCAATGATCCATGATTCATGATCTGTAATCTACGATCTATGATCTACGATCTATGATATACGATCTATGATATACGATCTATGATATACGATCTATGGTATACGATCTACGATCTATGATCTATGATCTATAATCCACTATCCATGATCTACGATCTACAATCTACGATCTACGCCCTATGATATATGACGTCCTCAATCTCACCCTGTCTAGCTCTTCCTTTGTTTCTATGTCTCCCTCTTTCTCATTTTATCTCACTTTCCCTATATCTATCTAGCTCTCCCTCTCTGTTCCTATGTCTAGCTCTTCATCTTATCTTTCTCACTCTGCCAACCTCTCTCTCTCTCTCTCTCTCTCTCTCTCTCTCTATGTAAATCTCCCTCCATTGCTCTACCTATCTACTCCTTCGCCCTTTCCCTTAAAACATCTCTTCCATCTTATCCATCTTCTCTCGCTCTTCCTCAAGTCTATGGCTCACAAATAATTTAGTTAATGTTCCATAATTCCATGTATCCAAAAGATACAAATGAATATATGTTTCAAATTTTAATTCTAATCAAACATTGCATAAAACCAATATACTCGTTTTACTTTGCTATGAATCTTTTTAGCTAGCTTTGCATTCTTATACTGTAATACATATTTTATCAAAGGATTCTTCAATTGGCTGTTAATTATAGGCCCAGCAAATAGTTGGGCGTGGTTGACACTTTGAGAATGGTGCGAATCGAACAGCAGTTCGCAGTTTAATTTTACTTTGCTCGATTCAGTTTCAATCGCGATTTTGCTCCATTCAATTGCCATGGCCGGAATATTCAAGTACATCAGACCAGCTCCACTTGTGGTGCGGATGAAGTCGAGAGACGCTTGCATCTATTTGTTTCGAGTTATAAGATTCGTTGGCTGGCAGCCACCCAAGCAAGGAACGATGCGCTATCTGTATTTCATCTGGTCCTTCCTGGTAAATGCTCTATCGGCTTTTTATATACCCGTCGGCCTTGGTCTCAGTCTCGCTTTCGACTTTGGGAGACTTCGTTCTGGCGAGATTCTTGGCATAATCCAAATCATGATTAACGCGAGCGGCATTATGCTTAAGTCTCTTATTATGCGCCTGATATTTTTACGTCTTGAGGAGACGATGAGAGTGCTCGATGAAATGGACGAGCAGCTACAGGTCGACAGCGATCGCAGAAAGATCCACAAAGCTGTAGCCAACTGCAACTACGTCACTGTGGTCTACGGCGTATCTTACGTGGGCTATACGGTGTCCATGTTAGTGACTGCCATATGGAACGCTCAACCTTCGTGGCTGATCTATAATCCGCTCTTCGATTGGAGGGACGGAAACATTCAACTCTGCCTACAAACACTCTTCGAGTTCTTAACTCTAACTGTTGCTGTGGTTATGAATCTGGCCTTGGACACCTGCCCCATAATTTGCATGGTTGTATTTCGAGCGCATGTCGATATTTTGAAGGATCATGTACGCAATCTACGCGCCGATCCGTGCAACACGGAGGCTGAGAACTACGAAGAGCTGGTGCATTGCATCAAGTACTACAAACTGATCGTCAAGTAAGATTGACTGATCTATCTAACTTTCTAAATGTACTTATCACTCACTCTATATACATCAACATTCACATGTACATCTTCATTCATCTACATCAATTTACATCCATCTAGATTTGTATGTCTATCTATACTATAGGCGCATAGCTAACTATCCATATTCAAATATATTCATATATGTTCATCTAATGCATCTCTATTCATCTATGTATGTCTATCTAATTAGCTATCTATATACATCTATTTCTATCTAAATGTATCTACATATATCTACATTCATCTATATCCTTCCATGTATATATTCTTTCTAACTACTTCAATATATTGCCATCTATATTGATTCATATTATTTTATATATTTATACATATGTTCATCTATCTATCTGTATCTCTGTATACATCTAGTGTATCAATCTATATCTCTATCTATAAGTCATCTACATCCATAAATCTGCTTCTATCAAACTTTATATATATATATCTTTACCTATCCCTGTACTCATCCTTATATTATCCTATATCTATTTAGTCATCATTTGGTTGCATTAAATTCCTTCCAGATGCTGTGACCTGATGCGTCCCATAATGTCGCGCACGATTTGTGTACAGTTTATGCTCATTGGGGCTGTGGTGGGCCTAACTATGATAGGCGTGCTCTACTCCTCGGATATCTTTTTCAAAATATCTTCGATCATATTGTTTATAGCTCTGCTGATGGAGACATTTCCATTTTGTTTTCTCTGCGATTCTCTAGTCGAAGACAGCGATGATCTGTCCAATATTCTGGGTCAGTCGCATTGGATCGATGCTGAGCGTAAATACAAATCCACCTTAAGGATTTTCATGCAACAGGTACAGCAGCCGATCATATTTATTGGCTTCGGCATTATACGAATATCAGTAAACAGCAACATTAAGGTTGGTATGGCTATGCATCTAAATATTTTCTATATAATTTTGAAACTATTTATAGGTTGCCAAGTTCGCATTCAGCGTTGTCACCGTAGTGAAGAGCATGAATCTGTTCGATCAGTTTGAGTAGCTGTGAGCGTAGACTATATAATATCCATTGTATCTAATTATTGTTTCATAAACTATTTAAACTAGTACAGCAAAAGCAACATAAAATTTAGACTGCACAAAATACTTTTTGTTTACTACATTAAGTTGTTTGAATTGTAGATCGTTTGTAGAAAGTGTTCAGAATTAGACTCAATAAAAAGCCAGAAAAATTACTCAAGGAAGTGTATGACTTGTAGATACTCTGTATGCCAAAAGTCCTTCTTTTATGAGAATTCAGGGTTTAAAGACTTTGTGAAAATTTATGCAACAGGCAGAAGAAGGCGTGACAGTCTTCATAAAATATATATATTTTTGATCAGGACAACGAGCTGAGTCTATCTAGCTATGTCTGCGCGTTCGTTCGCATGCATGTATCGATCTCGAGAACCACTAAAGCTATGCCTCACGCAGTTCAAATTTATATATTTTTTTTTCGATAATTTTCTTATATTATATATTATTTGGCTTCGTTTTCTAAGCATATGCTGAATACCGTAAATGTTGGAGACATCAGATTTATGGTGTCGGTTCTCCTAATACATACGATTTTAAATATTTTTCATTTTGGCTATGAAATAACTTCAACCCTTCGCCTCAAATTGACAGAAAAATCTATATTTCTAATACCAGAAACTTGTGCTTTAACAAATAAAAACAATGATGGGAATATCAATGCTTCAGGGTATCTCCTAGTCGAGGCGACTCGACTGGAGCACAATTACTTGTTCAAAAAGCTTAGTATACTGAATACTTGAGCAGAATCCACATATCAAATCTGGAAACTTAATATGCGTGCAAGATCTGACAGATCAGATGGCTACAACAACTTGGCTTTTGATTTTGATGGAGAATATATAGATACAGTTTATAAAACACCTTTTGCTTGATTTTGAATACCAATGCGATATGGTGCTATAATATATAAGGACAAACAGTCTATAGTCTGCATAAACATAGCTCATAATATTCCACATTTATATTGATGCGCTTGCCTTGCTTAACAGACTTCTCTCAATTACTTGACTCACCTGAGAGTCCTGCGCGTAGTGTCTGTCCTGTATGTGGGCCGCATTCGCATGATGGCTCGAGGACAACGAATTATCACAGTTGGATGATGAGTTCTTACGTCTGCGCTTACTGCTACACAGCTGATCGACGGGCGTTGTCGACAGCTCTCTGTCCCGATCTCTGTCTCTGCTATCGTTGCGCTCTCGATTGTTGTTGTTGCTGCTGCTGTTGTTGTTATTGTTGTTGTTGCTGCTGCTGCTGTTGCTGCTGTTGTTGTTGTTGTTGTTGCTGCTGCTGTTAGTATTATTATTATCCTTGGTACTGTAGTCCAGCTGCAACAGCTCATCCCGACTGTCAGCACGCTCCAGCGTGCCCCGTTCACTGCCCCGATCGCTGCCAGCATCGCCGCGACTATTCAGAGCATCGGCGCTGGCGCTACGATTCGCAACTGCGGCGACGGCAGCGGCCATGGCAGCTGCCGCGGCATTGGCGCTGCCCACGCTGGGAGATCGTTCGCCGGCGCTGGTTGTCAGGCCGAGAGCGGCGGCAGCTGCATTCACATTGCCACCGGCTGCTGCCACAGCGGCAGCGGCAGCAGCGGCGGCCGCTGCAGCGGCCGAACTGCGTTCGCTCAAGCTGAGGCTGCTGCTGCTACGCTGCAGATCGTCGCGCAGGTCGCGTTCGCAGCGGGAGCGCAGGGAGTCACGTGAGTCGCGTATATCGGCGCCCATGCCGCCATAGCTGGGGCCACGCCCAGTGGGCGAGCTGGCAGCCGAGTCACGCAGCTTGTCGCAATCGGAGCGATAATTCAGATTGTTGTTGTCTGTGAGGCCGCGCACCTGCAAAGCCATAAAAAACAGCTCATCAATAAAGATATGAATGAAGAGGTTTGGTCAACGCACCTGCAGACTCTCGGCAGTCTTCAGGAACATCGGCAGCGAACTTTGACCCACATTGACCTCGCCCTTGTACATGAAGTCCAGCAGGGAGCGCATCTCTGAGTATCGCACATCTTTCAAATATATGATCGGATGCGGATGCTGATTCTGCAGGAAAATCGTTTCGAAATATGGACTGCAGGCTGACAGTATGGTTTGATGTGCCTGCAACAGGATTGGGAACCGTTATAATTGCTATATATTCTAATTTTAGATCGTTCAGCTTGTACCTTGACTGTTTCGCCCTCACAGGCGAGGGTGACATCGCAGAGCGCCTCGCGCTGCAGCAGCGAGGTCAGCACCCCGGTCAAATTTGTGGGATGATTGTTCCAGCGTAAACAGAATTGCTGGTCCATAGCTCCTTGTTCAGTGTTGTACCTGTTAAAGCAACAAGAGATATGTTAACTACGTATTCGAATAATCCGATACTAATAATATAAGAGTTGTATTTAATATAGAACAGAAGGTGGAGAAGAAAAAATATATATGGAAAAGATTTTTTTAATCTCACATTTTCAAATGGAAAACGGGTGAATTGTGTATATATATGTGTATATATATGTATATATTATATATAATTTTTTAGTTCCATAAAATTTTTTTGCATTGGTTTCTAACCTATATCCATTACTTGACTTCTTAGAACTCCCAAACGATCTATTCCATTCCACTCTTATGCGTGGAAACTAGGTGAATAAAGAAATGCATAAGCTACACAGCTCACATATCGCTCAGATCCTTTTATAAATATTTATTATGTTTAAAAAAAATGTATTTCTGACTTTCGATTAGCTACAAATGTCGAAAACTTAATCAACTTAGATAGGAATATATATATATAGTAGCTCTTGTCAGCATAGAGGGCGCGAGGCAAGTAAATTTCGGAAATGTTGTTAATATTTGGTTTATTAACACATTTGTTAGCCAGTTTTTGGCTTAAAAAAAAAAAAACACAGAAGAACATCTGGATCTCGTGATCCAAAGTATAGCCATAATTACCCGAGAATTTGCGAGAGAACTGATGTTAATTTTCTGTATATCTATTGCTATTTGGTGAGTTTATATAGCAGTTGGTTCCCTTTTATAGTTCTATTTGATGGCCCACATTCGCCGTGCGAGAAATTCGCACTTAAACAAATAGGAACCGACAACTGTACAATTTGTGATGTCTTATCGCACAACGATCGGAAATGGAACTTTGTACTCATTTAATAGCTTTCACTACCTTTTTGGTGCTAGTCTAAATTTGTATTTTAGTTCCTGTCAACTCTCGCTAGCTATCAGCGCATGAGAAAGAGGAAGTGGATGCGGCTCCCATTTTTACTTTCAGCTCTGATATCGTTATCAGTGTCTATCGATAGCATAGGCACACGCAAACAAATGGTAATTTGTCATTAAACGCCATATTAATTTTTTTTGGCAATACAATTAAGCGGAAGTTGTGCGGTTGCTGGGCCAACATTATTAATTGTATTTCCGTTAGCCGATAACAGGCTAAAGGCGTGTGCCACTCGCCATTCGCCATCCCTCTGTCGTTGGGAGGGGTGCGTGTGCAGTGGTGTGTGGCGTGTTAATTGCCATTTGTTGCCGCCATGTTTTGACTGCTGGCTAACTGTTAATTGCTCGAGCAAATTTTGCGTGAAAATATTGGTGTAAGCTGGAAGGGGTTAAGTACATTGGCTTATGTTTTGCGGCCAAATGTAATGGCATAGATAAGCTAATGCTAATTTATGTAGCTCCACACACAGAGGCATACATACAAACAAACAAATAAACATATGCATACCCCAATTGTGATAGCCACCCTCGCTGGCATTATTTATATATATGCCTTGGCATATGTAAGTCACATGTATTTTTACAGCGCGCGCTAATCTTAACTGCTTTTGGGCAAAGTTCTAATGCAGCGAACAGCAACAGAAGAAAGAATGACGCAAAGAGGAGGGGAAGAGGCAAAGCTGATAAGAAGTACTTTTGCTTTTCTTTGTGCTTTGTATACGTTTCAAATACAGAGAGCGTACAAGAGAGCGCGTGAGAGCGCTTGACAGAAAGCTTTTTAGTAAGAGAGTATATGAGTGTTGTTGTTGGTGCTGCTGCTGCTGTCGCTGACGACGCGCGCGCAGCTTAACAAAATAAATAAACAAAACGTCAAAGAACTTTTTCGCAAATGTGTGCGAGCGAACAAGCGCTACAGGCGCACAATGAGGGTGTGTGACTGAGCTGGACGATCGCGAGAATGTGTGCATGTGTGTCTGTGTGTGTGAGAAGTAACAATAACAATAATAACAATTACAACTACAAGCTTCGTGTGTGCGTGTGCGCCATAGGGCCCGGCGCTGTCGTAAGCGATTTTTTATTTGCGGCGCCGACTGCGACGCCCGCAATGTATTTTTTCTTTTTTTTTTTGTTTTTTTTTCTTTTCATTTTTATTATTATTTTATTCTCTCACTGTGTTTGTGTGGCATATAAAATTTAATAGCACAAGCAACAATATACATACACGCATAAATATATATATTATATACAACGGGCATTAAACTATCTCTCGCAGAGAACTTTCGCTTTCAGCTGAGAAAACTTTTGCAATAACTTTTGCTGTTAATTTCGCATTTTATTTATTTATTTTACTTTGTTTTTTTTTTTCCTTTGCATTTGCAAACGTTCTAAATTTGCAGAGAGCCAGCGCAGATCACGCGGCTTTCATTTGCTATTACAATTTGATTTTCGTACATATGGAAATATATAGAATATACTTTTCGAATTATCATATATTTCGCACACATTTTACAACAAATTCTATGCTAAATTGGCAGACTTTACAATCTGATTGAATACTATTTTGAATTTGAGAATATATCGCAGAGTAAAATCTATGCCGCGATGGAAACTTCTATTTGCCGTGCATTACATAATGTTCACATTGATAGTGTAAGGTTAGCAAATTATATAAAAAAAAAAAAAAAACAAAGCAAAAAAACAAAATTATGGCAGCTAAAGTTTCAAGCGAATTATTGAATTACAGTCTATAAAAAAGTGAATTTGAAATTGAGAAATGATGCAGACTTCAAATAGAAATAATATATAATCATTATAGCAGATCAGTAGACAGAATATATAAATATATCTAAGCAAAATTAATAAATAATAAATATAACTTGAGATGGATTTTCTCGAATTTATTTATCTATAAACTTGGATTAACTCGTGATGAGTTAGGTATCCATATGTAAATAAAGATTAAATAATGTAAGTTAAATCAATGTCAGATATCTACATATGTAGAACTACACATTACATATATAGTATATGCCTGACTTTTAATACCCAATATAGAGCTTTGCCTTTATTATAGATCAATTGTAAATATTTATCTATAATTAATGAATAATTAATTGCATTTCATAGAAAATGAAGTTATATATTTTTTTTCAAATTATATATATTATCCATATATCTATATATATATAGCATATAGTACAGCTTTAACAAGTTAATATATCAATGATCAGCATGAGTCGCTCTAGCCATGTCCGCTACAAGCCTAAAATTTTAGATTTGTTTTCCTGTACAGCATACTCAGTACATGCTTATCATTTTGTGATAACTTATCTCATTTCCTAATGATCGACATTAATCGAAGAGAAGATCGAACAGAAAGCAGACTTCTCGCTGCGTTCGGGGTATCTGCCAGTCGGGCATTGCCTAGAACTATCCTGCTTTCGTTCATAAATCACCTGAACAATTAAACTTGCAAGTTTTCAGCTATCAATACAGAAAATAATAATAAATATGAATTAATAAAAAGCAATTTATAAATTTTGATTTATGGAGAAGGTCGAAGAAAAAAAAAATATATATATATATAATTGAAATGCATTTTTAAATGCTGTTTCATTTTCATTGACGCGAATTGCAGTTTATAAAGTGATTCACAATTTGCAGTTCCCATTTTCACTTGCACTTTTCACTTGCAATGGCCCAGCGCCGCGCCCCCACGCCCCTCACTGCAACCCCTCCACACACATGTTTAATTAATGGGTGCAATGGCAGTAGAAAAACTTTTACTTTCCGCTGCTTACGTCAAATTGTTTAAGTATGTATATATTATATATATATTTATATATTTATATGTGTGTATTGTGTTTGCTTATCAGCGTTGCAGGCAGACGTAGCGCGAGCGTTGAAAAAAAAACACTTGAGAATACAAACAGAACCAAACAAAAACAAAAGTAAAGAGAATTTTTTTCTTTTGGGGCGGGTCGAGTTGAGCGATCAGCAAATTGCGCAATATGTTAAGTATATATGTATGTGTAGGTATGTATGGCTATAAGTGCCAGCGTTATCCGTGCGCTGTTTGCTTAGCTCAGCGCGATGCTGTAATAGATACGCATCGGGCCAGAGCTGTTGACAGCCCACGGGACGTGCTTAACAGTACTAACTGAACGATATTATATTTATGGCCATTTCTCTTGAATGATCTTACCCAAAATTATTTGTGCATAAACTATATAATCTGCTGTAAGGCTTAACTTTTTAGGCATTTGAAGGCTTATCCGAATGCTTAATAAATTTACAAAACTATTTCCAATGCAAAATAATTCATATAAAGTTAAATTAGGAATTTGGTTGTTAAAAATTTGTAGCTGAAAATATTTATGAATATATTTAGTGCAAATAGTCTTTACTGTTACGTTCTACTTTAAATAAATGTCTAATATGTAAGAAATAAATAAATAAATAATAATTCAGGCAGAATAATTTTATATGAGATAACAAACTCTAATGCAGATGCAAATAGAGCTGTGGACAGCACGCGCCTGGTGTCACGTGCCTGTTGCCCATAGATACATATGTATATATATGGCTACTTAGATAATCAATGCTAACAATACACACACACACACACACACGCAGCTTTACACACATGGATACTGCTACAATTGCCAACACACGCGTCCCACGCGGCGTATCAGCAATGGCCTTCAACTTTTAGTTAGCTGCGCCTTATCGTGCGCAGCAGCGACGCCGGCAGCGAAACGGGCAGCGCTGCTGTAACAGCCAAATAGTTTTTCAATTTACACGTTCTAAATTGCTGTGAGAGAGAGAGAGATGAGAGGAGAGAGAGAGGCAGTGCCGGTTGGCTGGGGTTTTGCTCGAGCTGAGAGAGATACACGAGCACTTGAAGTGCTGTACGGACGGACAGACCGATAATAATTATAAATACAAAGTAGTTTGTTGATATTTGTTGTTGCTGCTGTTTCTCTTTGCTCATTTTCGAATATTTTTTTTGCTTTTGTTTATCTTTGGCATTAGAACTTTACATGTTGGCGTAGGTTTCAGCGTTTGACGTTGGCAGCAACAGCAATTGCTGTTGTTATTGTTGTTGTAGTTGCTGCTTTACTTTATTATTAATGTGTTTTTTGTTGTTGTTATTGGCGTTGTAAATTTACCGTTGAGTTCATTGAACGCAGCGGTAACACGCGCGTGAGCGTTACAAAACTAAGCGCCCACATGACGGCCGCTAAGCAAATCAATCAGTCTATAGCTATATAAGTACACACAGTCACAGTCACACACACAGCCGCACAACAAATGGATCATAAACTTGTTTTATTTCCAACATTTGCCCTTCAATATTGAAAGCGACGGCACAAATCAATTGCGAACTGCCAAAAGATGCGCCAAATGAGATAACAGAAAAAAAATAAATATATAAAAAAAAAAAAATATATATATAGATATGTGTGTGTGTATATAGATCTGTGATCTGTGCAGAAGGTAAACGAGATCAAGATTAGTGTTTGAAGTTCACCTTGGCTCAATGGTCAAATGTGCAAAATGCCTCAAACGGGCAAATGAATCAGCCGAAAGGCAACAGCAACAACAACAACAACAGCAAGAGCAACAAATCATTTGAATAAAGCGAGTAGCAAATAGGTTTGGCCCCAGCATCAGCCGCAGTAAATTGTAAAAGATGAAGGTCAGCAGTTACAGATACAAATATATATATAGAGTAAGAAAGAGAGAGAGAGGGGGAGACAGATATAGATACATAGACAAGTTATAGATACTTGGCTAACCATGATTGATTAAGCAGTTAAAATGCTTTTTTTTAGCTATTGCCTTTGGTTCGCGGGGTTTGGCCAGCTTGGCCAGCAAGGTCAAATGCCAAAAGGTTAATGGGTGAAGTCGACTGAACGCTATAATGTGGGTCAATAAGGCAGAATGGATAATGCAAATGGTAGATGCTTGTTAGATACGCTGTTAACTGGAGTCAGTTGTGCGGTTTTATAGAAAATTCAATTTGCAGCAAAATCTTTGATTTTTCTCTATTTTTTGTATAAACTTTTGTTTATTGTCATCAAAATTAAATTTTTAATTTTTATTTAAAAGTTCAAACCAAATCATACTTTTGCAAAATTTTTACTTGATTTTCTTTTAATATCAGCTTTTTGAAGCAAATAACTAATAATCAAAAATTACTCCGAAAATTAGTAAAAATTACATTTATCTAGCCTTCGTTCATAGAGCCCAATTTGCATAGATATTAAATGAAAAACCTCAAAAATTAATATATAACATTTTTTTTCGTCAGAATTCGTAATTTAAGCCAGGAATTTCAGGTTCGAAGCCCAGTTAAACTTTTTTTTAGGTATTTTCATATGGCTTTTAGAAGTATTATATAAGGCAATTCAGGTGCGAACATAATATGAGAACCAAGAAATTAAGGTTCGAATCCCAGTAAACTGTTTCTCAAGTGTTTTCGTAAAATTTTAAAATATTATGTGAGACAAATAATTTTCAAAAATTATATAAGTCAGGTTCAAATCCACAGTTATAAGATCTGTAAGTTTTATGAATGTGAACATGGAATTAATGCCGTATTCGCCTGAGCCGAAAGCCAAACGAGATATTCTAATAGGTCAATAATTTACCAATATTTCCTAAACTCTTTTGAGACATCAGGTAAACAAAGCATAGCTTAAAGCAGAACTACAAATCAAGACAATAACTAAAGTGTATAACTATATGTGATGGCTGCATCAATTAGCTTTAAAAACTATATAAATATGTCTAGCTGATATGGCCAAGTGCTATCTTCATCTACATTTTGAAATTATGCCAATTTTCACAGAGACTTGAACAGCTAAACGAAACAGTTGAGCAACGAGTCAACTTAGCGTTAATAAACTAATCAGAAAGATATATATAAAGAACATTTATACACAACTCTGCTTGCTATGACCTACACAATGTTCGAAGAAAATCTGAATTCGCATTTTATTTTTGCCATTTGTTTGAATTTATTTTCATTTGGCACTTATAAATTTCATTTGTCTCGCAAATATTAACAAGCGCACAATGCGCTTTATTAGGCACCCAGCGTAAAACAACAACAACAACAACAGTAGTCGCAGCACCAGCAGCAGCAGCAAAAAGTATCTGAAAAGTGCAAGTGAAAACGCTTTTGAGATACGAGCGCACAGATTGCATTTGTCAGATACAAATGTGTTAATTGCGCTGGCAATGCGTGCGCCAGGAATAGAACGCCCACACGCAACTGTTTACACACTGCCAAAGGGGGCTGGAGGCGTGGCAGGCAATGTGATTCGCAAAACGAGGCTGAATGGGCGCCAGCGAAAAATTAGTGCCGCGCCTCGTGTGGGCGTACGAATAAAAGCCAAAAGCTAAAAACTAAAAAAATTCAACTTAACAAAAATGAAATAAAATAAAATAAAATCTAAAATTTACTGCAAAGTGCGAAATTGTGTAAAAGTGCGACAATTGCAATTTGTTGGCAACGCTCACATCAGCTAAACGTTGCTGTATATTAAACTGGTTGTATCGTGACTGAGCGATTGACTGACTGACTAACTGACTGAGGAACTGATTGCACTTAAATAAGAACCATCTAAGGCATATAACTACATCATACTTCAGTGCTGATTGATGAAGTCTAAAAGCCAATTAAATATAGTACTTCACTGTTCAGCTCTGACTGACTGATTGATAGACTGATTGATTGCTTCAAAACTAAAACAGAAAACAAAGCTCATAAAGTCGCTGGACTACATGAACTCTACTGTTCATCTTTGATTGACTGATTAATGGCTTGATGATTGATCTAAATAATTTACTCTAGTTATAGGCGTACTTCACTGTTTAGCTCTGACTGACTGATTGATAGACTGATTGATTGCTTCAAGCTCATAAAGTCGCTGGACTACATGAACTCTACTGTTCATCTTTGATTGACTGATTAATGGCTTGATGATTGATCTAAATCATTTACTCTAGTTATAGGCGTACTTCACTGTTTAGCTCTGACTGACTGATTGATAGACTGATTGATTGCTTCAAGCTCATAAAGTCGCTGGACTACATGAACTCTACTGTTCATCTTTGATTGACTGATTAATGGCTTGATGATTGATCTAAATCATTTACTCTAGTTTAGTAAACATAGTCACTTCCCCACGCTCCTGACTTCCCATCCAAGTGGAATTTTCAACTATGCCCAAACCTCAAAATAATCGACTTTAGGAATATGCGCAAATGCCTTGTGCTCCTTGGGAAATCATTGGCAATAGATATAAGCTGTTGATAAGTATCTTAAACAAAAGACAAACGGCACAAAGTCTGGAACACATTGCCGCTCTCATCCAGTATGAAAGATATTTATGCAAATTGATATAAAATTTCCGACACTCATTATTGGAGTTAAGAAAAAGCAAATATTAGTTCAATTTATATATTTATTTTAAATAAATACAGTTTATGGACACAGCTGAAACTTTCAGATGACGAAAATTGAATTCACTTTATAACTTAAAATTTTAGTCTTAAAATGAGAATCGTGATCTAACTTCCGGTACTTGAAAAGGCCTCACTTCAGGCACCTAACCGCCTTATCTTATGTTACAAGCATTCTTTGCGATATTTTTACGTTAGGTAGAATCATTGTGTGGGTTTGCTCTAAAGTCTCTCTCTCTCTCTCTTGCTCTACTCAATATTGACACAAACGAACAATTCAAATTTGATTAAGACTTCGTGCAATAATATGAAATATTTTATATACATAGATTTTTGCACTAAAATATAGTTTTCCATTAGCTAATTCGATGTCATGTATGGTTGGCTCTTATTGGCCGAATGGGAGCAACAAATATATTGTCCAATGGCACTAGCTCAAGCTCAAGCCCTGTGAGTCACGTTGGCCAATGGGCTGCTGGGGAGGCAGGGCGGGCGATCAGGGATGTGGGCGGGTTTTAGATTTAGGAATTTATCTGTAATTATTACAGTTATGTCGCTTCGCTGTTGTGGGTGCCAAATGCCATAATCTGGCAGCATTGAGTGAAGCTGAACTTGTTGCTGCTTTGCGGTTAACACATTTAGCCATATGACGGGGGGCGGGGCAGAGGGGCGGGACAACTTGTTAGCACTTGAAAAGGCAGCGACATACAGCGATGGTTGTTGGTTCGATGCTCGATACTCGTCGTTTGTTATTTGCGAAATTTGCCGTGGGCTGCCCCACAACAACAACGACAACAGCAACTTATTGTATGAATCTTTACAACAATCGAGGCTGCGGCTTGAAGCTCGTCTCGAGTCGAGACTCCCTTTTGGCAGCTTGTCAGGCACTTGGTGACCAACTCAAAGCGATGTTAAGCAGCTCTCCAGCTGTCAAAGAGCATCTCACTCAGTGTGTGTGTGTGTTGGCCATTAACACAATGTTAATTGAGCGCCAAAAAAGACATGAAGCAAAGGTAGTCAATGCGGAATTAGCATTAATTAGGGCGCCATAGGGCTGACATGAAAGGGATTTTTGCAACAGCAGCGGCACAGGCAGCAGCTGCCTTTATGAGCTGCTAAATACTCAAATTTGGCAACATCACGCGTTGTTTATTATACCTACAACTGGGCGTATACTAAATGTTTTTGTATGAAAAAATTACGCATACGTCGTATATGCCGCAGTTAAAAAGATTAACACACTGTCAAACGATACACAAACAACTGCAAGCCCTTAGTGCCTGTTCTCTTCAATGTGTAGGCATTAACTATGCCTAGCTGCGAGAGGAAGGAGTAGCTTTCAATAAACTAGAAAATCTGGTATAAAAGCATAGCTATGAGTATTTGAGTAATTTATAAGGATAAGGTATTAATGTAGGTATAAGTAGAGGTATTAGTATAGCATCAAATATATGTGTAGTAGTAGTATAAGTATTAGTATAAGTATATTAACATAAGTTTATAGTTGTGGTTAAATACTACTATAATTTCCGAGGCCTAACCTATCCAAATATAATTCCATTTATTCATGTCTAAACAAGCCAAATATCCATTTAAAAGCGCTGCCTGCGCAGGCTCTGGCAGCAATATACGCGCCACGAATAAATAGCTGGTGTAATAATATTTAATACAGGTATAATAATATATATATATATATATATATATATATATATATATATATATATATATATATATATATATATATATATATATGGATATGCACATGTATATGTATATTTTTATTATATATGAACAATGCTGTAAAATAAATTTTTAGACGCCTTTTGCGTTGGGGTCTGTCAAAAGTGCGCAATGCGAGAAGTGCAAGGCAGAAAACTTGTCTGGGCAATTACGTCAAGCGCCTTGTTGCAGACGTTGCAAATGTTGTTGTTGCATACGAGTCGTGTTGCGTCTGTTGCTGTTGGCAGACACATTTTGGGCAATTAAATGCGCTAATTTTCATTTATAGTTTTGCATCAGGCACTTTTGGGGCCCCCAAAATGAAAATGATGACAATTTGCGTTTGCGTTTGCTTCGTTTTTCCATTTTGTTTTTTTTTTTCTTGGCTGTGGCTTAAGCAGCGCGTGGGCAGTGCGCGAATGCACACGCTGGCGTATAAGTGATATTTTTTGAGTGAGTGAGTGTCGCTGCTTGGCTGCGATATTTGCAATTACAATGACACTCTGACAGCCAGCAGCGTCAGCAGCGACAGTGCGTAGAAGAGCTGACCCAAATTTGAACACACTTAGAAATTGTCTACAAACAACGGCAACAACAACAACAGCAACAACACCAAAAGCAGCAGCAACGACAGCAGCATAACAACAACTACTTCGATATCACTAAGTACACAACACAAACAAGTGAGAGACAGCCACTGCAGCTAAATTTAAACTGACTGCCTAATGCTCTGTTTTCTTTAAAAGAATTAAGATTGATTTTTGCTCATATGTGACAGGCGATTCCTTAGTTTGAGCTATATTAGAGCGCATATAGAAACGTATATACGCATTGCTTGTTGAACCAAAAATATAATTTAAAATGTCTAAAACTAAATAATCTTTTTATTATGTGCTATTAGTGCTATTTTTTTTATAAATTATTAATTTATTATTATAATTTCTATTAAATAATGTTTGAAATATTTTTATATATTTATTTTCTAAATTATTTATTTAATTATTTTCACTATTTATTTATTCCTTTTTTTATTTTTACTATTTAATTTTTAGCTTTTTAAATATTTTGTACACCTTCTACATATATATTATATATTTTTTTATATTTTTAATCTATTAAATTTTTTTAATATATTATTTAAAATATTTAATTTTTTTTTTTAATTTTTGTAAATGTTAAATTTACATTTATTTTTTGCACAAATTATTTTTAATTTATTTTTTAAACATAATTTTTAATTTTAAAAAATTGAATATTTTTAAAGTTTTTTATAAAAATATAAATTTTAAAAAAGTTAACAAATTACTCTAAAATTTTATAAGTCTCTCATCAAATTGAATAATCATAAAGTGTGCCTAATATATTTTATTTATTATTTTAAATCCATTTATTTGTATATAAATAAATTTAACGCTATGTCCAATGCCGATTGAAGCAAAATTCGGCTTAATTTAAAAATATGCTGTTAATTTTTGCATTTTCCAAAGGCCAACAACTAAGTTAAACTCCTTTTTACTCACAAAAACAGTGTATAAAAAGCGAACAGTGTGTCTATCTGTCTGTGTGTGTGTGTGTGTTTCTGTGTGTAGGCCCACTTAAACCCTGCCGAAAGCAAACTCAAGCATTTCAAAGAACCAACAAGCGAAATGTAAGCACACAATAAATAGCAGCAAGAAAAAACATCTAGGAAAAAGCAAAAAGAAAAAAAAACATATTCGACGGGCTGACAAATCGCGTAAATTTTTGCGCGCGCATTGCGTGGGCAGAAGCAGAGGCAGAGTCAGAGTGCGCTTTGTTGCTGTTGTTGGAGAGTGAATCGCCAACATGTGGCCCTAATTCATGCAAACGAACGAGCAGCAAATCAACGATCGCAATTATGTGTCTGTAGCAGGCAGGAAACGCCTAAGGTACAAAACACACCAAAATCAAGTCGCATAAGTTAGAGCAAAGCGCTTGAGGTAAATCCAATTTGTATGCATGATTAGGGACAAAAAAGGGTTTTTATATTTAAATTAGTATTACTATGCACAAAGCTTCGCTAGACTATAAATATTTAGCTATTAATCAATATAGAAATAAATATGAATCACACGCCACGTTGTGCCTAGCATTACACATGAAATTCCATGAAAATAATATTACAAACTAAAAGAATTACATACTTATATATTTTACTGATAAATAAAACTTCCTATAGGAGCTAAGAAGTATGGTAACGCATATGAGAACAATAAGTGCATAACTTTTGAGAAATCTATTGAAGTCTGACTGCTGATAAGATTATGTTTTTATATGAAACCAATTTCAAATATGAAAATTCAAAACTAAAAATATTATTTTATAAGATTTGGATAACAGAAATACTTTTGGTTAAAGACAGCTAAAGCCGAAATACGTAATATATTTATATATATATTTAATAGCAAAATAGGTGTGGAAGAGTTTTAACTTTGTTAAGTTGTATAAAAAGGTTATGTAAAATAATATTTGTTTTTGTTTTTGGAATTTATAATCAAAAACAAGCTGAGTTCGCTTGCAGCAGAAACTCTTTGAGTGGTATAGAAACTACGTCAAAAAAAATCTAAGAATTTGATTTGATAAGCTAAGTACAGATAAAGCTAAGTTGAAAAATATAAAAATATATAAATTATATATAATTATTATTATATATATATATATATATACCTCTGGAAAATGCACAAACATTTCGTAACATTTAACAAACTTGTTTTTATCATTATGCCGAATGCCGCTGATGTATAAATAAAGCTGAATCTTTGGTAGCATTCATTTATTAATATGCGTCTAAATATATGCGAGCACGAGATGAATTTATGTTTTTGTTTGCAAATAGTTTTTTGGCAACAGGAACAGAGCGCGACGGCGGCCAAGCCAAAGGCTATGTATCAAAAATAATATTAAACATTTTTCGTTCTTCTTGTTGTTGTGTTTGTTGTTGCTGCTGCTAGCAAAAATTTATTTATAATCTGCGCGAACCAAATAGAAAATTGTTAAGAAACATTTTCAGGCGAAGAGCAAATACACTTTTTAAAGTAGGGCATATATGTGTATGACAGCTGATCTGTGGATATATAGATATATGGATGAATCCGCTTGGTATCAGTCTTAGGATGTTAAGAGAGTTGTGGCAACTGCAAAGCCATCGACTGTGGCAAGCATTTCAGAAGCGGCGTGGCACCAAATGCCAGTTGCCAAGACGTAACTGAGTATATAAGTAACTGAGTAACTAAAATTTGACTATTTTTAAACATAGTTTGCCTTTTTTAGTAGCCACTACTATTTTTATGAACGACTAAATTTTGCTAATTTTTTATTCTCAAGCCTTGAAGTTTGTAACAAAAAAAAAAAATATAAATTAATAACGAAATATGTTAATCTTCATATTACTTTCAAGTTCTTTTCCAATCTTTACTATTTTTATGAACACAACTGTATATGAGCTATCAAAGTCTTATGCACACATTTGATTGATCAGTTTTATGATATAGTAAAACGATTTGCATTGCAAGATTGCAATTTGTTTGCAATTGAAAGCAAGCTTCAAGCCAGGTTTAAATATGTTAGCTTGAATATAGAGAAACATTAAGCGCAATGGATCTACTATTCAAGATTATATATACACATATTTATAGGTATATATTAAAGAGCAACAGTATATATTAGCATATCTATCAATATCCATTTACGTTTCAAATGAAACTCGCCTTTTGTTAGGGTATAAAACAAGCTAAACAAACGATTTGCGCATCTGCAAAGGGAACAAGCAACAATAAGAACAACAACAAGCTAGACGAAATGAGGCGTAATGGGCACACACACATAAACACACACACAACACAGACAGCTGCTCCCAAAGTACGTAAGCATCACAAGGTGTGCGGTAGGTGGGTGGCCGGCTGGTTGCTTGGGCTGGGTTGGGTGGTTGGGCGCCCATTCAGTTGGCTGCGAACTGACATAGATCCCCAATTTCTGCTGGTATTTTGCCAGTGGATCTATTTTATGCGCAAAAATGATCCACATGCACAGCCCACTAGCTGTGAGTGTGAGTGTGTGTGCGTGTGTGCCTAGGCCCAGGGCCTGTGACTGCTGGGCGCACACAGTCAGAGAGCGAGACGCTGAAAGAGCAAGAGAGAGGGTACGAGGAAGAGAGTCTGGTAGCTACACACACACACACACACAGACGAACACTCATACACAAAGAGAAGAGCGCTTAATATTTGCACAGTTGTTGCGCACAACAAAAAAACCTCGCAAATGTTCCTCAAAGAAATAATTCATATAAAATATACATATAAATATATATCGAATAATAATAAATATTGCATAAATGTACAACTAAATAAATATGCAAAAAATTTGGTAACAACAATGACGGCGCTCTGTGCGCTGTGAAGCGTTCTTTGCTTTTATTATTTTAAAACACGGGTAACAAATTGTATATATTTTAAATATCCTATAGAAGAGGAGGAAATGGGCTATAATAGGCAATGACACACAACTAAAGGCTTGTAGTAGAAGCAAATCGTATATTAAATATTATTAAGCAAGATTTACGAAACTTAAATATTTATATATTCAAATAGATATATCAAAGATAATTTAATATATAAATTCTCTTTATCCTCACTTCTCTTCACTTATTGCGCTTTAGCGCTGACTACAGGGTATATATGCCTTGAGCAGATATATTTGTCATTTTCGTTTGACAGTTAGCTGGGCTTTTCAGAGGCTGGGGCGTGGTCACGCGTTGCTTTAATCTAAATTGGCGCATAGTAATGCTTTTTCACATCATTCTGTATCTGTGTGTGTGTGTGTGTGTGTGTGATCGCCCGTGTCTTACATATGTTTATACACATATATTTATATATATATTTATATCTTTGCCTGCCCGTTATGTCTATCCCTCCCTATCTCTCTGTCTATCCCACTTGCACATACCCTCAGCCTTTTGGCTGTCTCTTTCGCACAGCGGCGCACACCCTTAATTGTGTAAAATAAATTGGCGCTGCCGACGTCGCTGCCAGCGTTGCCGTTTGACGTCAGCTCAAAGCTTTTTAGGCAGCATTTATTGTTGTTGCTGCTGTTGTTGTTATTGTTGTTGCTTTGTATAATCGCACACAGATTGTAAAAATTTTAATTTATAGATAATTTTCGCATGTTTTAGGTGTTTTCTGCCGCGCATCTGCCAGTTTGTGCAGTATTTTCCCATATAGTATTTTTATAGTATTTATAAATAATTTTACGCATGACTTGATATTATCCCAACTTAAATTGGCAGAGTTCGAGCAGGGCAAACGCTTACATAAGTTGAATTTATACATAGAGATAGGTAGATATACATATATATATATATATATATATATATATATATATATATATATATATATATATAAATATAATATAATATTTATTCAATTTATATATGTGCACATATATATATATATATATATATATATATATATATATATATATATATATATATATATATATATATATATATATATATATATTTTGTATATATATAATATAATATTTGTATATATTTTAATATTTTTATATTAAGCTTCAGAGTAACTTTTTTTAAATCAAGTTTTTTATTATGGAATCTTTGTCTTTTATAAAGGAAACATCCCTTACACAGATAAGATACGTTAGCTGCCAAAAAAATATAGGAAAAAAATGTAAAGAAAGCAAATAAAAAAGTGCAGAAAAACCAGTTTACACTGGGCAGGACAGTAAAATACCGAATCATAAACTAGTTTGCACAGCTCCGAACTCATCCTCAAACAAGTTCACAAATGCGTCTATTGTTATCTAACTTTTGTGCCAAAGAAGACAAATTCCCAGTTTCGAATTGCAATTAAAAATGAAAAAATCGAAACCAAAAAAATTTTATATTTGCAGAAATGAAGGTCAAGTATTTTTATAAAATAAGATAAAAAATACAGTAAAAGACAATTAAAATATTCATATTTAAAAAAAAAATTTTTTTGGGTATGAACATAAATTTTAAAAATTATTTAAATTTTTTTTTTTAAATAGGTAACATTTTTTTACATATATTTTGAATAAATAATTTTGCATTTTTAATTAATATGTTTTAAAAATATTAAAAAATTATATTTAATTATAAATGTAATTTTTTTTAATATATATGAATGTCTTAAATATCGTATGAACGTTGACTACTTATATTTTGAATGTTTAGGATAATTATATTTTCTTATCAAGATTTTTCATACTACCCCCGTATATATTTGAGTACTTTCTAGAATTTCAAATTTTTGCAGAAACAAATTTTCTTAGATTAACTTAGCTTTTGAGTTCAGATTTCGTAAACTTATAATATTCGCCCTTGTTGTGACATAACCAAGACGTAATATCTGTCAATTTTGTTAGCTTGTTAAAAGTTAACCATAATTCCCCTAGTTATGGCCACCGTCAAATTCTGCGGAACTTGCCTGAAATTTCCAGGAAAGCAAAATAAAATTTGAACCTTATCAGCACTTGTCGCGTACTATGTCACTATATGCTAGATTATCTAGTTCGAGTACATATATATATAAATATATATATGTATATATAAATATGTATATGTGTATGTATTTAGTGGAACGGCACTTAGACACTTTTACTTTCGTTCGGACAGGCACAAACCCATTCATCATTTGCGCGATCGAGCGGGTTAGCTGCACGGCGTGTGACATGGCGTATACTTGATGCGCGTACTAACCTTTCAGAGAGGGAGTGCAGCAGCCAGAAGTTTGTGTAATCCAATTTGATGCTTTGCTCTTTTGCTAAGGTACAGTTGAGGCCAAGCGAATATAGTTCATCCGCTAACGGGACTTTATTATTATTCTTTTTATTTTTCTCTCACTTTTTAGCACTTTTTCGAGCGAATTCATGCATAAAACTTTAAGATTGTACCAAGGCACCGCATTTTCATTGATTGTAAACAGATTTCACATATGTGTGTAGCCGCTTATTATTGTAAGGCACTGTAATTTAAACACTTTTATCAATATATGCATATGTGTATACATATAATTTGCACTTTTTGCGAAATTCTAGAACAAATATTGTTCTTTTATTTATTATTTTATTTTATAATTTTTTTTCTTGTTACTAGATCTTATTGGCAAAATTTCATTTGTATGTGTGAAGCTATGTGCGCGTGTATACTAGACATGTGTGTGTATGTGTGTGTGTACGTATGTGTATGTATGTGTACTAATGTAAATGCGCGCAAGCAGCGTCCGTGTCCGACGCGTATCTGCCACGCAACATCACAACAAAATTGTAACTAATGTTCGGCTCGCGAGAAAATAGGTTAAGAGTGTCGCGCAGCGGCAACTGCGTTGGCGTTGACGCTAGCGTTGACCGCGCCGTAGGCATCGACGTCGACGTTGACGTTTCAAAAACCAAAAACAAAACAGAAAACTAAACGCGCACGCGAGCGTAGCACACGAGAGACGCGACTATGTTGATCTCTGCATTGGCAATTTGCGAAAAAAAAGTTTTATACATAAAATAAAGCAAGCGAGCCAGCTAGAAAAAGGCGCAACCGCAGCTAGCAGCGCAGTTAACAACGGCAGCGACAGCGGTAGCAGCAGAACTACAGCAGCAACGCCGGCGTTGACGACGCGACCTACCAACCGACTGAAGCGGCAGCACAAACCAAATTGCCAAAAACCTTGATACCGATCGCTTCGCACACACTCATACACACACACACAACTAAACACGAACATTCGCAACAAGTTAGCGTGCGTCAGCGTCAGTTCACGACTGCTGAATACCCATTGAGAGCATAAGACCTGAGACTCGTCAAAATATACTCTCTTAAAACACAGGCGAGCTATGCGAACCTCAAACTCGTTGGCTGCATCTTTCCTTCCATTCATTTGGATAAATTGAAGGAATCCATGTATAATATATATGTTCATTACATTTGACACATACTCCCATCGTCGCTAGAGAGCAGGGTATGAAAATCGCAAAAGGCAACGGCAACGGCGACAACAAATAACACAGTTGCGCACAATAAGAGCGGCGACGGACTATAGCAAAAGAGCAGTGCAAACAAAAGCCAAAGAGTAAGAGAGCAAAGTTTGCAAAAACAAAAAAAGCCGCGCAAAAGTAACAAAAAAAAAATCAAAAAACAAAAAAGAAGGCAGAGGCCGCCGCCGCAGCAGAATGTGCAGCGTCCTCGCCCCCGCTTTGAGCAGCGATCTGATCAACTGGCTCTCTTTGTAAAATGCGCTCACAAAATTAGATTTTGCCGCTGCCGCCGCCGCCGCACACACATTTATGAGACATATGCAACAACAACGTCGACAATGGCATGCACATAGCGTCATCGTCGGGCGCTGTTAGCTTTTGAAAAAGCTTAAACTGGGCGCAGCATAGCCAACGAACACAAAAAAAACCTGCAATTTTTTGGCCAATTTTTGTTGTGTGTGCATGTGTGCGTGTGTGTTTGCGACTGTGTGTGTGTTCGTGTTTTGAAGGTCAACTTTACGACCCATAAGCGCAAAATTTGTTGCTGCCGCCAGTTTTACTTGGCGTTAGTTGCGTTGCCGTCGATGTCGCTGCTGGCGTTGACGTTGACGCAGCCATAGTTTTGTTGTTGTTGTTATTTTTGCTTTATTTTTGGCACATTCGGCTTTTTGGTTCTGCGCTCGCATTTGCCTGCGGCTGTGTGTGTGCTCGGGTAACTTTACATGCGCGTGTAGGGTCCGCTGCTTTTTTAACGGCCGTTGCCGACGTCGCTGCTACTGCGCCGACCGCCTTGATCACACACACACACACACACATGCAAATACACTTAAACGAGCTGCCCAATTTGTTGTAGCGTATAAAAGACACACATACATATGTATGATCAAGTGTATATGTGTATGGAGCTTTGTTGTTGCCTTTTTATAAATTTAGAATTTTTGCAATTTTTTTTATTTTTATATATTTTTTTGCATTTATATAATCAAAAACCGCTGCTGGGCTCGTTCCGTTTGAGTATTTTTAATTGTTGCTTTTTTTTATTGCCACAAGTTACAAATACATACAAATATAAGTACATGTGTGTGTGTGTGCTCTATTTGTATGCTTGGCTGACAATGCGAAGTGACCTTAGCTTTTCCCTAGAATCCATTTCGTCCAAACAAATAAAAAAAATGGTTTACATTTATTTTATGAATGAATATCACATAAATAGCAAAGCATTGATAACAGCTCCCTCTAGATTAAATTATTATCTATAGAAAAAAATTATCAATCGAACTGTTCCAATCATTCAAGTTTACATACTTGTTCATGTGTGTGTATATACATATATAAGGCTGTGCTTATGTATGTTTTGATACCAAAACAGATCGAAAATAAAAATTTAGTTTAAAAAAAAACTTTTTTTTAAATTTTTTTTTGATTTTTTTGATTTTTTTAAATTTCTAACAAAAAATATCAAACTAGTGCAAAAAAAATTCGAAATAAATTTATATTAAATTTAAATATTTTTGTGGAGTTAAATTAAGAGTAGGCATTTCGAAAAAGATTTCAACTTGGAAAAATCTAAAATTTTTTCGTACTTTTAACTCAATAAAAAAATACTACGTCCCAACATTTTTTTTAAATTAAGAGATTTACTGAAATTGTTCTACATAGCGAGCGAGTACGATATATGTATGTAAATTAAAAAAAACATTTTTGAATTTTAAGTGTTTAAAGAGAAAGGCCAAAATTTGAACTTCTTCATTTTCAAACTTCAATTTAGAACAATCAAAAATTTTTGGTAACATTTTGTTGGCCAGTGTTGTAAAAGGGCACAATGTTGGCTGCAGCCCATAATACAATATGCATGCACACACACATCACACCCAATACATTTACATGCATGCATGTATGCGCGTGTGCTCATATGGTGACGATTGACAGCACGATTATCAATCACGAGTGATTAGACGACGTCTATAAATACGCAATATTATCGCATTGGCACGGTTGAATTTCACATGAACGTCAATTGGGGCTTGCAATTATTACAAGGAGCTGGCGCTGTACACACACACTCACACATACGAACACGCTCACATATCAGACAATCAGCAAACTAACGATGACAACAAAAACTTCACTTTCAGCACAGTTACTCATTCACACACATACACACACCCGCACGCTGCGAAAGTTTTTGTCTTTTTTATTATTATTCTTTTCTTACAACAAAAATCGCGAGAGCGAGCGCACTGTAAAAATTCGAAGCGATTAGAAGAAGAATTACACGGCATGCCGCTTAGAAAAGAACTGAACACGCAATATTGTTGACTGCGGCGTCGCGCTCACATAATCGAGCAGTGGCAGCGGCAGCGACAGCAGCGCCAACAACAACAAATTATTAAATAAAAACGCACGCGCACGCACACACTGAAAAAAGTTATGCGAAATATAGCAAAAAAAAAACAACGTTGAAAAGAACGGTATTTGCGTCGCAGGCAGTAAAGAGAACAGCGCGCGCTAAATAAGAGCGTTTTCTAGCAGAACATTCGCTCTTTGCACGATCGCTGCGCTCAGACGAAAATGCGACGCGACGAGACGCGACGCAGCCACAGAATGATTTGAATGTGTGTATGTGTTGTATAGTAATGCTAACGCTGCGCCTGCGTTTGACACAGTGAACTAGCAGAGAATTAGGACACTGACGAAGAGTAAAGCTTAGCAGCCAGCATATGTTGCAAACAAATGTTCTGCAACATAATGTTACTGTTTTAGAAGGATTTCAAATTTGTATTCGAGCTTAAATTGGAAAATATTAAGAAAATGTCTTATCTTTGTAAATATGCTTTAATTAAATATACAAAATTTTGTTTGTGCCCGAATCACGAGACTCTCAACTTGGCCGTGACTGTTGATCAGATGAGTTAATTAAAGCTCTATTAGCGCCCATTAATTGGGAGCTGCTGCTGTTGCCCGTTGCCCGTCGCGCTGCTTCGCCTCAAATATGAAAGCCAAATAACAAAATGGCCATAAAAGGCTACAAACTCAGCTGGTTCAGTTAGTTGGCATCGCCCGACAGTGGCTGCCAGCTGTACTCGGACTTACCGACTTACATACATGTGTGCAATGGCGCTGCCTTGACACACTCGCCCAAAACAAAACGTGTGCCGCATGCGCCGTATACCAAAACAGCGACCCAACAACAACAACAACAACAACAACAACAGCAACATTGTTGCTAGCAAAAAGGCCCAAACGGGCGCTTGTCATGTAAAGCGCAACGAAACCTTCTGGCGCCCAAAAATGGCAAAAATCTTGCTTGGCATTTTACCTGCAACACACAGAGGCAAAAAATCATATTGTGAGCGTGAGAAACTGCTATGGATATATATCTATATCTTATAAATATCTTACACACACACAGACACACACACACATACATATCTCTATCTTTCTCTAGATACAGTTGGCGCGCAAAGTTCACGTACGCCATAAATGGCAGGTGAGCATCAGGGGCAGGGGTAGTTGCAGGGGTGGCGGGGTGCGAGCAGGGGCTGCGGTATGAGGGTTGACATTTCTGTAATGCTTTATCAGCTGCTCTCGCATGGAAAAATGCTGAAAAGAAATGCGTGAAAGCTGCACGTAGCAAAGCAACAGCAGATAAATACTCTATATATAAATATATATAAATCGAAAATATATACTATATATGCACTCAAGTATAAGAAAAGCGAAAGAAATGTATTTTTTTAGTCTGACTGGCGCCAGCGTTAAAATGTTGTTCTCAACATTTTATAGATATCAGCACATTTTGGCGCGTTCATTGAGTGTATATATACCCTGTAAATGTTGCCAGTGTCTAAAGGGGGCATATTCTCAATAAGTAATCTGCGAGCATATAAGCTAAATATATTATGCATTCAAACTTAACAATTTAAATATATTTAAATATTTGGGGGCGTTCGATAAATATCGATTTTAAGACACTTCAAGCAGTTATAAAGCGCTGGATATAAACACTTTTGTAGATTTTTAGAATAGAAGAGTATAGAATCTAGAATATATCATTGATATAACCATTTAAACGTAAGCGATAATTATCGATTTTCAGCAAAAGGTTTATGATATACTTAAATTTTGTATATGATACGTTTCAGAGCATTTGTAGAAGCATTTAAGCTTATACATATTAATAATCAAATGTTTACATTTGCAGAAATCGATATATATCGTTTAGGGTTTTGGCAACAATTTAAAACTGAGGAAAGCTAAAGATAATGATATTTTATATTTTACTACGGTGATATTAACGGTTAGCTAAATCAATTGTGGAAAATCAATAAATATCGAAAATCGATAGATATGCTATCTGGTTATCTGAAAATATAAGCAATTCTTTCTAGAGGGTATTTGTTAGTCCTGCACTCTTCTTGCTCTGTGCTCACTTTTTACCTAAGTTTTCTTTAATTACGAATTGTTTTTTGTTGTTATTCGATGTGGGCCAAAAGCTAAAGAGCTGAATGAACTCATTTACTTGCGCGTATTTGCAGTAACAATTTGGCTAAATCAGCTAGCAAAAGGGAGAGAGAAGGAGAGGGGAAGAGTGAGAGAGAGCAGCTCATGCCATTCGCTAATAAGCCAAACAAAATGTTGCGACGAGTGCAATTTGTAATTAACTCAGAGCACAATTATTTATTGTCAAACAGTGCGTATGTTTACACACACACATACACACCCCTACGCCTACTGCCACACTATATAAATTACAATAAATATTTAATTTTAGTCCTGCTCATTTGGCCAACAAACAGCCATAAAATGTTGACTCAAATGGCTCCAAGCGATTTATAGAGCTGCGTCAGAATGTCCTGTGCCTCGACAGCTGCTAAACTTTAACAACTTTGAAATAGATTTAAATATTGTGTACACAATATACTATAATATTTAAATACTACAGATTCAATTTAAATACGTTCCCTAACAACCTGATGGGCATTCCGATAAGCAACGGCCAGCGATTAGCTCTGCTAAAATAAATACACAATTTCCGTGACTAAAAACTGTGACGAAAGCTGTATGTGATATATAAAATATAGATCGGTATATAAATATATAAATATATAAATATAATATAAATATATAATATATAAAAAATAACAGTTATATGTTTTGCATTTCGTATGCATCAGCAAAAAAATCGTTTATAAAAGAATCAAGATTGATTCATGATTCATGATTCATCAATGATTCATTCATGATTCCAACGCAACTAAATGTCTTAAAGAAAATCTTAAAAAAAAATTTATAATTTATAATGAGTTAATAATATACATAATATTTAGCTCTAACTACAGGCTAAGTCAACAGCAATCGTTTTCCAACTTGAAAACTGTGGAACATAAAGTTTTCTTTCCCTAATTATCGAGTGGATAATACGTGCTATAATGAATCAGGGTTCAATTCTTTAAAAATATGTCATAAATATAGTATGACGAGATACTGTGAAATTAAGAGCCGAAGCAGTTTATTAAGTTGCCCACTTCATGATTGCCTGAATGATTTAGAGAGTTGTAGAGTTGTGCAGGTCTTATCCGAGTGAGTTAGCGTCTTGACTGTGGCTACTAAAAGCCATTTTAAATAAATTTATCTAAGGCATAGTTGCGAGGCACTGGGTAAGTCATAAAGGGCACCATTTGGTCATTATTTAGTACTTTTAGCTTGTTTTTCCTTGTTCTTAATAATATCAAGTATACGCCTTGGTAAGGCACTTTAATATTTTTTAATTTTATTCAACAACATTGTTGGTGGCAGAGTTTTAAAAAATCAGCCAGCTGCATATTCTGAAGCAAGTGAGTACACATCAGTCTCTAGCTAGACAAATGCGCTGAACTAATATACTCCATTCAAAGCTTGAACAAGTATTAATATTTATGTAAAACTAAATTATTTATAAAGTTTGGCTTTTGCAATGTAGTTAAGAGAGAGAGAGAGAGGTAAAGAGAAAATGAGAGTGTGGGACAGAAAGGGAGAATTGGAGAGAGAGAGAGATAGAGAGTGAGTGAGAGAGAGAGAGAGAGACAGAGAAAAGAGTGAGAGTGAGAGTTACAAACTTCCTATCAACTTAAAATATTAAAATAAATATATATATATATATATATATATATATATATATATATATATATATATATATATATATACATAATATATATATATATATATATATATATATATATATATATATATATATATATATATATATATTTATAAATATAAATATTAAATGGTACATATGTAAAAACTTTTACAAAACTCTAAGTTTGCACAAAATAAAAGCAGGCACTGTATGTGTTTAACGGCGCAATGCAATTGGGACTCTTTGAAAAATGTTTTGTGTTCTCTGCGCGTAGATATGTAAATGACAATATATATACATATATATATATATATATATATTTATATACATATATATACGCACATATCGTGCATATATATTTCCACTATAGAGTCGCAAATATTTTTGGCTGCGGCGCTTCCCTCGAGGGCAGCAAAAGAAAAAACTTGTGTAAAAAGCAATAAATAAAATAAATTCTGTATATATTTTGCATTTGCTTGTTTAATTTAATTTTTAATGCCCGCAAAATATGCATAAAACATTATCAGCTGTTGCGCTACTCTCTTTTTGATTATATCACATATAGTCTATATATGCATTAATGTCCTGAATAGTGGCTAAATGTTTTAATGTGGGTATATTCGTTCAAGGTGTGTTTATGAACGGTGCTTGGCTGATTTTATGGAGCATTTATGGAACATTTTAATTAGAATCCGTTGATCGAGCTTTGTTAATCTCTCAGTTTAATAATCTATTCGTCAGTCAGTTGGTGTGACATTCTGTCTCTCAGTGAGTCTCTTTGCCTGTCAGTCAGTCTGTCAATCTGTGTGTCAATCTGTCTGTATGAGCTTGTCCTTCTCGAGAAATATAGCAACTAGATAATCATCTGTTATCATACGCTTCTTCACAAATAATCGATACATTTTGCGCAGGAAATCGATAAATATCGAGAAAAGCCAATATTTAACTTGAGTTATTTAAGCATGTCTCATATATTCTATAAGCTGAACTCATCAAATTAGATATATAGATTCAACTTCAGTATGACTAAGCGATACACCCAAAGTGGGAACTAAGGAAACAATTTTAAGACCACAGCCTCAGTCTACAGTCTTTGTCTGCACCTCAGTCTATCTTTATAGGGTATATCCTTAGTGTATAGGTTATCTACTCGTTACATCTAGTGCATATATATGATTTTTGAGAATCGTCTTTTTTCGCGCTGTCGATTGAAGGCATTTGCATTTGGATAAATGCAAATAGGCGTGCGGCATATCCAGAGCGCGCTTTAAAATCAATTAAATGACAAATTGAATTTCGGCAAAAAACTGGCGACGGCTATAAAAATTACATGTCCTTCTGCCGGGGGAATTGCAATCAACGCGTCATCAGCGCGAATGTCAATTTAATAACTGGCAAATGGAGGGGCCAGATAGGAGGCAGGGAGGGCGCGGGCCCAGCGGTTGCGCCCCACTGTGTGGCACAGTGTGTCCAGCAAGGCAAATTAACACAACAATGTTGGCTCATTAACAGCCGCAGAGGCAGATGCGGAGACAGATGCAAGGACAGAGGCAGAGACAGAGGCTGCCGCAGAGGCTGCCACAGCTTCTTTTACAACTCCACAAAAGTTGGGCAAATAATTAAAAAACAATGGGCGAAACGGACGCGGTTTGGCGTTGGCCAGTCCGACAGCGAAATTATGGCGTAATTAAGAGTTCGTCCAGGCCAACAGCGCCAAAGGGGGGCGTGTCTGTAGGCGCTGCCAGCTGTGGCTGTAAATCTGTGTAACCAACACAATGGCTACGAGGAGCTGTCAACAAGCAGTTGCCAATTCTGAGCGAGCCAAGTGACAGACGCGAGCAATAAAATGAAAGCAAAATGCATTGTGAAACCACTAGGAAGATTGAATACTCTTTCCGAACATGAAGGAGGCAAAGAATTATGATATAATAAGAAACGAGAACCTTGCCAGGTAGACGCTTAGAAGTGATCTTGAGTATAAGAAAGAGCTTCAAATGTGATTTTATATAACATGATTACGGCCGAGTCAATGGGCAGCTGTCATAAGAAATATAAAAGAGAGCTTAACTACTTTAAAAACATTGGTTTGATGTGATTTCAATTTCGCTGAGGAATACGTTGAAGCTTGATTGAATTATTTTAAAGAAAAGGCAAAAATTAAATCTGAAAAATCTATATGTAATCTTCGCTTGATGGTTTCTTCATTAGCTCCATGCTATATTCTTAGTATATTGACAAGATTTGTTGGATATATGAACTGATATCCTGAGCAAAAAAAAATTTTAAGATATTTTTTGATATAATAAGACCTCAGATATAATAAGACCTGAATTATCAGTAATGTGCTTTAGTGACTTTAACGCATGTCAAAATGTTTTTGGAAACTAAAAAGATAATTTTTATACTTAAACTTTGAATATAGTACTACATGTAGATAAAGAGACTCTGACTTAGTTTTGTTTACTAAAGCCACTTATAGGTCGAACTCCACAACCTATATGAAGCTTAAGTAAGAAAGACTTAAACTTAAGAGTCTAGCTTGCATTGATCAATAACTTATATACTTAAGCTACTCATAAGCTTGTCTTACTAATCAAAATTATATAAGCTTAATTAACTCAAAGAAATCCCTCTTCAATCCAATCTACTTCCTCTACTAAACAAAGTATTCACAAAAGTTTGCTCCTTAAATATGAACACATCGTCAGCTCATAGAGTATACAAGCGCCAACAGTGCCTGCTGCCAGTGCGTCTACAAGCTTAAATATCCTGACATTCGATTCAACCCAGATCCGGAGCTTTTCCATTTGTCCCACATGAAAATCCTTTATTATTTATGTACAGTTCGCAGACCCCAGCATAAAGGCAACAACAAAAAGTTGTAATTGACTTTAATAGCATTTCAATTTTTGTACAAAAAACAAAAGCGAAGCAAAAAATGATTAAAAAACACAGAAAAATATTGTAATAAATAAAAAGTAAATGCCATAAATAAGTGCAATAAAATCTATATGTCAGAGGCTGTCATTGTAATTTTATTAACGTATGCATATCATTATGAGCTCTAGCCACGATTTATTAACGCTTCTATATATGTATATATCTGGTCTATATGAAAAAACATATTCAATTGAGATACGCTTTGGTTGAGTTGCAGCTTTTCAGATTTCACATTTTTTGTTGAATATTCTGATTTATATTTGATTCTTTTAATCTATAAAAATTGTAAAGTTGCGTTTGCGCATTTAAAACAATTTTAATATGTTTAAATTTGTTGGGAAAAGGCTTTAAGATATGCTAAAAAATTATGAAAGTTTTCAAATATTTTTATATATTTTTTTCGAAATATGCTAAGAAATTTATATGAATTTTCCTTTATTTATTTTATACATATTTTTAGAAATTATTCTAAAATATTTTTTTAAATGTATGAAAGCTTTAAAATATTTCAAATAGGAATATACTTTATATGAAAATATTTTAAATATAAATCTTGGATAAAACAAGATTATTTTCATTTAACAAAGCTACTTATCTTATTTAAAAAAGTATTTTCTGATCTAGTGTTTGAACATTTGTAAAATTTATTCAAGCTTCCATAATATTTTAAATATTTTTTACAAGCGAAGATTTTATTGTCAATTTGAAAAATATATATTTAATAACAAATAAAAAAAATTTATGTATATTATATTATTTTTATTTATATTTATATTAGAGTGCGCTAAAAACGCAAATATACTTAAATATATATATATGCGTGTAAAGCGAAGCTAAAAATGAAATACAGATGAAAAAACAAATGCGAAAATTGACAACAAAAGCCAAAGTTAAAACGTTACCGCATTGAACTTCCGTTGTTTAAAGCCAAAAGCCAAGGTTGCGTTTTGGCCAGCATTGAAACGTGTTTGTTGTTGCCTTTTGTTTTTTGGCAAAAAACCAAAATTGAGGCTGTCGACGGCTGTCTAACCCAATGGCTGCGTGCAGCTTGTAAATGTGAAAGTGAACAAAAAAAAACCAACAAAGATGTAGCATATATAGACAGATATACAGATAGAGATACAGCTACGGCAACGGCAACGGCTACGGCTACATTTAGGTACAGCTACAGTCATATGTATATGGGCAGATGGGCGCGTCTAAGCCGCGTAACGCACTGAACTGTGAAATTAAACAACGTCAACGGGAGCACAAACAAAAAATGCCAAACATATTTTTTAGTATTTCTAAAGCCGTCAGCTTTTGTAATTTTGCAAAGAAGACGCGAATGTACCGCAAAGTATTTTAAACCAGATTCAATGAGCAGCGGCCCACATGACGTATACGCAATCAGTATCAAGTGACGATTACCTTGACCCCTTGCCAGCTGAATGGGAAAAGCAGAGTGCGAAATTGATGAATTGACTAACTGAATGAATGGACTATGAATGATTGAGTGAGTGAATGCTTTTCTCTGCTGCTCGATGGGTGATAAACGGGGGCAGCCGAGCAATTGAGCGAAACGTGAATCAGTTTGGCTGCTTTGCAGCGACCTTCAGTCGTGAGCGGGTTAACTGTCTGCTGTGACAGACAGCCAACAGCAGTTGCAGGCAACGGATGTTGCCGCCGCCGTCGCCGCTTGTGGCACACGCTCTGCGCTTGAATGTCTCGTTACATTGTTGGCGCAACTGTTGTTGGCTGCACTTCGTCTACTTCTTGTGATTCTTTTTCCTCTTCTGCATCGAAACAACTTGTTGCACTTAATTATGTAGCTGTCGGCAGCCAATTAGCCAAGCTAACTTTGCTTTGCGATCCTTTTGCCCCTGGCACATATTTACCTAACAATGTGTAACAAAGCTGCTGTGGAAAGTTGCTCGACTGCGAGATATCTATTACAAATTTAATATTTTATATTACATAAAATATAAAGAATAATTAAGGAAATATTTTCAAACCTAACGAAAATTTTTATCCGTCAAGAATACTTAAAAAAATATTAAGATAAAATTCCTTCAATTTATTTTTATCTTGGTAGAAAACCAAATATTTTAATTAATTATATGTCAGATTAGTGCCGCCTTCATGTTCTCCGCATATGTTAAATATTTTCTATATAGTTGAAGCTATAGTCTCATAATTTTATTTTTATAAGACTCTGATTTATTTTTCTTAAAATAAAAAAATATTCTGTTCTGAAACATTTCATATTTAAAAAAAAAAAACTGTTGCAAAAATATTCCTATTAAATTATTAATCTAAAATAAATTTTGCGTAGATTGCGAAATTAATCTTTTTTAATAAAAAATTACTATGGGCAAATATTTAGTAGTAAAAATATATTTTAATATAAATATAAATAAATATAATTATATACTTTAAGAAATATATTATACAAATATATTTAATAATTTTAAATATATATAAATTAAATTGAGTAAAATTCAAGCTTCAGCTTCATAATGAAATGATTTAATTCAATTAACTTAACTTAATTAACCTAAAGTAAATTTTCCTTGTTAATATGATGCTTAAAAAGTCCAAGAAAAGGCTTAACAAATATGAATTCTTTTCTCAAATTATATATATTTCAATAAAATTTATTTTATCGACTGATCAACATGAATAGAAATCTAAGAAAATCAGAAAAACTACAGGGTATATGCAAGTATTTGCAGCTACAGTGTTTCTTGGCGTTTTTATACATTGCAGTACAATAGCTTCCATAGCTTTAACTAAAGTTAAGATCATCTAAAGTTGGCTTATCGTTGAGCTGCTCTGAAGCCAAACACTATGTAGCTTGTCCAGTAGAGCATGGCAAGTTCAAAAATATATATATACCTTAGTGTGTATGATGCAGCTGGTTAAAAATTAGAACCGCATAAAATTGATTTAAGCACATTAAGCCAAGCTAAGAGATTACAAAATTCAAATTGAATATCATTAAAATGGCCTCAGAGGGTATATGCAAGTGTCATACTATATCAAACTAAATTACTTGAATGTCTGTTGCTGCTGCTTTCTGCTGTTGCTCTGTTTATTTTTGCTGCATCTTTTACACCCAGGTCGCCGTTGCTGTTGTTATCTGTTGTTGCACTTTATGAATGATGATGTGCTGGAACACGTGCCAACAACAACAACAACAGCCCCCTTTATATACAAGAGTTCATTCAGTTATAGCCACAATTTACAGCTAAATTATTTTGTTGGTGTCGTTTTGGCTTAAATTGCCGACAAAAATGGCGAACAGAAAATCTAATTGGCTAGCCAAATGACCCGAAATTATTTCTACCAGGGCCGAGGGCAGAGCTCAGCCCTCATTAGTTGCTCGACTTGTTCAATTAAGCGCAGTTGAAATTATTATTTGCTAACAGCTGCCAGCCGGCCATAGCTTAATTACGCACTGGCTAATAAAATCCTTAGCATAAATAATAACAATGTTTAGCGTAGTTAGATTTAGAATGAAACATAAAACGATGCAGTTTCAAGTACAATATTTTGGGTAATTCATTTAAGATTAAACAGATATTATATATTTTTGATAAATAACTTGAAGGCCATAAGTGTGAAAGATATTATTAGTTCTCTTATGGAATAAGCAGAATAAATTAAATATTTTGAAATTATTATATTTGGCCTTTAAATTAAAATAACTTGAACTGGACGTTGCTATATCCTAATATCATATTCGAGCTCAACAACATTAATAGCTTCTTTTCCCAGTAGCAGCCGCTGCATAAGGTGTTGAAACAATGCCCTACCCTATCCGGGTATCTCCTAGTCATACCCTCCCGACTAACTGCATTCTAACTTGAATTTTTCTAGCTTCCATCTACTTTAAGCTACGCATTACGTCCACAGAATTGTGCCGTATTATCAGCTTGTAGTAACTCTACTAGCAGCTATTTCCCTTTAGCAGATATATCACTTAAGACTGAAATTATTGCCACATCATGTGGCTGACCATTTGTGGCAGACAATGCACAAACTGAACGCAAGCGAAACGCTTAGCCAATTACTCGGGAATTAACTGTGGCTGCATACTGAAAAACCGTTAAGTGGCTGCACGGCACAAAAAACAGTGCGAAAGACGTGTGGAAGGAACACCAAAAAAAAGAGGAAATAAAAAGAAAAAGAACAACAATAAAAAGGCAGTCGGAAGGGGCAGGGCAGGGCGGGCAGATGTTGAAGCGTGGCAATGTGAAATATGCAACGTTGATGCGCGCGCTGATTGCAGCAGCCAAACTGTTGTTGTTGCTGTAGCTGCTTGCCACTGATTGAATGAGTGCGCCACATTAACAGCAGACGAGCAGGTGAGGCGGCAAGCAGGTGAGCAGCAGCTGTAGCCAACTGAAGGGACGAAGGTACAGCAAAACGTCTGCTCCAAAATAATCATAATCATGATCATAATGAACGCAAAGTACTCGCATAGCAGTGGCACGTAGACATATAGAATGGGCATGCACGACTAGCCGATACTCTGCAGTTGGCAAAGAAACTGAAGCTGAAGATGTTGCTGCCTCAAAATGAAATTAGAGTTGAATAAACAGTCTTTCATTATCTACTTGATGCTAAAGCTTTTTTCACTCGATGAAAAGGCTAAGAGATGCCAAGAATCTATTTTTTACTGCTCATATTAGCATCTCAGATGAATATAAATATATTCTGATATATACTACTTATTCGAACTATATATACAATTGATATGCGTAATAAAAATAAAACATGTACTTAGAAAAATAATTATAAAGCTCAAAATAAATAAATTTAATTAATATTTTCGAAGTGAAATATAGTTATATATTTATTAGAATTTCTACACTTAAAAAATATAATATTAGAAACAAAATTTTAAAGTTTAACATATAATTTTTTAGAATTTTCGAAATTAAAATAAATGTTAATATATAAAAATATAAAATATATATAAATATATAAAAAGATAAAATTCTCAAGCTTAGAAATTTTAATTTAATTTAAATTTGAAAGTAAAATATTGTAATTAATTTCCTTTATATATAGTAAATAATTAAATTTGATTTATTTTGCGACTTTTAAATATTTCAAATTTATGTAATTTTGGTAAATTTATTAAATATATTTTCAATATAAAATATGCCAAGCAAAGGCACTATAAAGTCTGACTGCAACTGTTAAAGAAATTCCATAGACTATTCCAGCTCGGCTGCTGTTGCTGCCGCATCTAACTAACCCAAATTCATTCACCCTTAGCTGATAAGCCCCTCTACAGCAGCTCATTCTCTGCAGGGTAGTCGGCAGAGCTCATATGAGCAGAAAACAGCGACGGGCAGCCAAGTGCAGCCAAGCCAAGAGTCGTGAAAAACCCACAAGCCATGATATGCTCCATCTCTCTCTCTCTGTCTCAGCAGCCCTGCCCCTTGCTGCCTCTCTGCTGCTGCAGTATGCTCTTTCACGTCGTACTTATTGGCTTGCTGGCTGATTCTTTGCACGCGCCGAGGCTCATTTTATTGATGGATTGCCAAGTGCCTGCAAGCTGCAAAAAAATAAAAACAAATGAGAGAGAGAGAGAGAGAGATGCAGAAATGTGACTGCGGCTCTGCGCTGCCTGCCCCCAACGTATGCCCATTAGCAGCTAACCCTTAGCCAGCCACTGTGGCTGCCACCGATTCTGTTGCATGTGCATTTCGTTTCGTTTCTTTTCCTTACCATTTTCTGTTTTGTTTTGCTTCAGTTTTTTGCGTTTTTTTTGTTGCCACTAAGCGCTTACGTTGTTGTTGTTGTTGCAACTGCAACTGCAACCGCTTTTGACCCACGAAGCGTGTCGTGGCGCCAGCGATTATGTTTGTTTATAATATGCTTGCTTTGGTTTTAGCCCATTGTTGTTTTTGCCGCAGCCGGATCGCGGCTTTACTGTATTCATATATGTTTCTCTCTCTCTCTCTCTCTAGATATATATAAATATAAACATATATATTTATTATTATATTTAGTTGCATTTGTTGCTGTTGGCACGCTGCAGCGATTTCAGCGTCGCGCATTACTTCAGCACCGTTAAAAACATATTTACAAGCCACGTTAGTTCTTAAAGTGTGGCCTTAATTTGATTTGTTTAGATTCACTTCGCTGCGCTTCCTAAATATTTGAGTTAAACATTGTTTTTCTCTTAAACAATTAGCCTGAAGTGGCACAGGCGGAGGGTTTCTGTTTTGAGAGCTAAATTTATTGCTCATTTACTTGGATAATTTTTTATTAAATATGGATTTTAAGGGAAGCTTCAAGAATAATATGCTGTGACTAGGAAGTACTTTGCAGGCTCAGAAAAACGTGAAACGAAAATATCAGCTCTTAAAACTATGAAGTTTTCTTGGCGAAGTCTAGCGCCTACATTTGAGTCAACCTTTCTTTCAGGTCAATATAGCATGGATTTCTGATACACTACGATGCACCAATGCACATTGAAACGTACCAAAAAAGCTCGTCAAATTGGGCTTGATTGAAGTCACCAAGATGCCCATAGTATTTACATGTGCTCCTTTTACTGCGAGACTTGAGAGTGCAACTTGGAGTGGTAAGAAGACTAAGAAGGGCCAACAGAGACAGCAGCTGCTCCAAAAAAATTATTCAGCTTAATGTTTACTTAAGAATAGTTTGTGGAAGCTGTGCTGAGTGCTGCATTCTGAGTCTTTACACTACTCTGAGTTCACCTATTTATACATATTTTTTAAACGTTATAAATTTCATTTGTTACATATAATATTTAGTTAAATTTATAAAGCAAAATGAGTAAATAAAATAAAATAGTTTTGGCCAACTAGACATGCGCAATCATTTATTATATATTTATTTTATGCCAAGGCTTCAGTGCAAATAAGCAGCAACAGAAAACTGCTAAGCTCACAATGATATCAAATATATCAAGTCATACTCAGAGAACTTAATCTATCAGCTGTGCTGACAGGATACTCAAAACACAGCTAAAGACATTAAGTATCTGCAGTCGCAGACATGAAGACCATCAAAATAACATGACAGACAGAGGCATATGACTCTAGATGCCTCTAGACGTTTACTTTAAAATAAACTAACTCTGAAATACTTTTATTATAACTATTATAAGTTAATCTAGTAAAGCTGAAGAAGCTATGAAGCTTGTATAATAATAAATAATAAATAAAAATAAATATTATAAGGACTCACAGAAATATAAAATAAATATAAAATATAAATATATATAAATATAAAACAAATTTTTGTAAGTAAATAAAAATGAATACATAAGTAATTAAATGCTTTAAAGACATGACTTAGGAGCTAAGCCAGAGCTTGTGTGCAATGACTGTAAGACTGCAAAAGGTTCAAGAATATCTAAAGACAGAGCTCAGCTGAGAGCTCAGTTTTAAATTAAGTTATGCAGAGGCTAGAAAAACTATTTTTGTAAAATATTATAAAATATCTATATCTATCTATATATATATATATATATATATATATATATATATATATATATATATATATATATATATGTATATATATATATGGCTATATAACTCCAACTTCATTATACTTCAGTCTGCTATAAGCAAAGTTTAGAGTTTTGTCTCTCGCTCTAGCAACTTCTTGGCATTGCGTTTTCTTAGACTTGCCTCGAATTGTAATCAATTTCGGCACACATATGACCAAAATGGCCGCCAATGATTTTTTGTTTTTGGCCACGTTGCACATTTCGGTTGGCCGAAAGTTAAAAGTCAAATGTGAGCTTGAATTACCAACAGTCGCAGCAGCAGCATTGAGAAGACAAAATGCGAATTCTTGGGGATTTATGAGCGGGCATGCAAAAAAGAAGAAACCGGCTTAGGCAAGGGTCTGGGCCGCAGCCGCAGCTGTAGCTGGAGCCAGAGGTGAGGCAGAGCCGAATGCTGGCTGCGTCTCAAGCTTTTGGGGCCTAGGGCGACGTCTAACCAAATACGAGTCAGGCGGCAAGTCAAGTGGCATGCAATAGTGTTTTTTTTTTGGCTAGCCAAGCTAAATGCAGCTTATACCCAAGCACACACACATACATTTATATATATTTTATTTTGGCCAAATATGGCGATCGCATGCTGCGGCCATGTGGCAGGCAAACGGCACAGATACTTTACGGACTTCGGCTTGGACTTTTGGACTCAGGTTGGAGACGCAGTTAAATGCTGCCGCTGCTGCTGCCGCTGCTGCTGTTGCCAGTTTTGGCCAATTTTTGCACTTGCGCAAAAGGTCTTAAGACAGGTTACGCGCCTGCGGCGATTTAACCGTTTTCATGCAACAAATACCAGCAACAACAACAACAACAACTGCTGTTCGTGCCGCCTGGCTTTATTGGCCTCGCTGCGGTCACGCCAACGCCAAACAATTTTGGGCAAAAAGGGTCAGCAGCGGCGGCGCACATTTGGCAAACCATTAGAAAGCAATCCGTCAGTGCGGTTAGTTTTAGGCCAACAAGCGTCGCCGCTGCCGTCGCACAATGGGCTCTGGCCCACACCCACACGCTCTGACTGACATGCCACTGCAACCGGTTGACTTGACTTCGCTTGGCAGCCCAAAAAAAGTTCTCCTTGACTTTATTACGAATCACGAGCCAAAGCCAAAGACAGAACAATGCCAAAAAGGAGCTGCCGCTTGACCCAAAAGCACGCCAACGCAACTCGACACCAAAGCAACAGAAAAGCAGAACTAAACAGCAATGCTAGACTCGAATATACCCTGTAATCTGTGAGCATGCATAAAAATGTATGTTAATAAGAGCATGCAATATAGAGAAACACACACACACACACACATACATGCCTCTCTCTGCGCTTCTCAGAACTGCTGAAAGCAACTTAATTAAAATTGAAATTCATTTAAATCTGGCTTAGCTGTTTGTCCCCAAAAGTTGAACGATTTTCTTAGAGCTGTCATTCGACAATATTATAATCGATATCTTTAAAGATATTTATCAATGCGAAGCATGTATGAAGAGCGCAAAAGAAAAGCATTTTTTCTTCTCAAATACATTAACTAAGCCTCAACTCAACAGAAGTCTCTCTTGTTTAAAGTATTTCAACAGCCCTAAAGTTTACAACTATATAAATCGACATTTATCGATTTAGAGTATATTTGATTATACATTCGATCAAGCTGCCAGCAGCCTCTTTTATAGGGTATTAGAAAAAGGTTTTTCGCCACGCAGACGCTACGTTTATGACTAATGTTTGGCTCTTGGCTTAAATTTTGTTGGTCAGGCGCATTTGCAACAACAAGTTGCACAGATAACGCGATCATTTTTGGCATCGTGGGCAGCTAACGGCCATTAGAGCTGCCAGCGGCCAAGCAGGTGACAGCGAGGCGCAAACATGCCTAAAAGTAGCTGACAGATGCGCGCTGCACGGCCCACATGCTGCATGCGCCACGTAGATACATTTGTATCTGAACATGTGCGCAAATATATTTGTATCTATGCTCAAGCTTTGGTTCGTCTCCTCTTTTGTTATACAGAGATATTTCGGCTGCTGACATCATGCAACGCTACAGATTTGCATGGCATCGAGTCTTCTTGTCTTGTTTAATTAATTTGTAGCCAAGCTGTTTAATGGCTTTATTAGCAGTCGAACGCCCACGCGCTTTAAGTGGCTTTTCGCGCGGCAGCTGCCGCTGCAGAAATGCATTTCAAATATTACGTATACGCAATGTTGCAGCGCCCGAAACGTGGCCCAAAGACACGCGCATTATTTCCAGCTTAAACGAAATTTTATCTGCACGCATTAAAGTTGATGGCATACAAAATTACAGCTATTATTTGGCCAGCAATTATAGCGCAGGAGCGTCCACTTTATTATGCATTTTTATGACAATTTTGCGCTTTTACTTTTTATAAGCCGACAACACCCAACCGCACTCAACTCTTCCTCGTTAAATGTTTTTTTTTTCTCCTGCTGTTGTTGCTGCTGCGGTTGGTGGCCTTCAGGCATGCCGCTCTTTTGGCATTTTTTGTGGCTTTATTTGCCACTTGTTGTTGCTTCCTCTTTTTTATGTTTTTTAAGCCCTTCATTGTTGCGGTCAATGTTTGGGCAAGAAGTGGCAAAGCGGAATGCTCAAAATACGCCAAAAGAAATCCCGCTTAAATTCTGATAGTGTGAAATTTATAGAGTTTATTGCGCCTTTCCACTTGTGGAAAATATTCCGAATATGTGGCTGGCAATGCGGAGCGGCTTAAGGCTTGTAAGATTGCATTAAATTTGGGGCAATTCATTTTATTTTCTAGTTTTATCTGTTTGGGAATACTTTCTAAATATAACAGCCAGTTTAACTGACTGTTAAATACAAAATTAATATTTCACAGCAGGTTTACGATTCATATAGAAATAAAATCCAATAATAGTAAGCCTCGTTAGCGCTGCAATTTGTCAAATATTTAACTGGTAGTTAAAGTGTCTGTTAAACAGTGAACAGCAGCTTTTGTAATATTTTGTATGGTAAATGTTTTATGCTTAAATCGAAACATGGATTCCTAAAGTTTGCCGCAAATATTAAACTGAAAGTTAAAGTACCTATTAAAAATTTGAAAGCCAATTTTTCAATGTCAATATTTTATATAAAAATGCTTGTTAAATATATAAAAGCTGCAAGTTCTAATTAATATTTAACTAGTTGTTAAGTATCTGTCAAAGCATAGACTGCAGCTCATATAATATCTTGCATTGTAGTGTTTTATGTTGAAATTGAAACTGAGAATTGTAAGTTATAAAGAACTGCGCGTGTTGACTCATATTTAACTGGCAGTTAAAGTTCTGCCATAAATGTAATTATAAATTTTATAATGCATTCAAAGCTATTTACTACGAAACTTAACTGCTTCTTAAAAATTTGATTGATTGAGATTACTTTACAATATGTAATGAATAGTTGAGTTCTTGTTAAAATTTAACAGCAGCTCTTTAAATATCGTCCAATGCATTACTCATATTTTTAATTGTCATACAAAGAACAAAAATGTGTGTTTAATATTGTCAAATATTTAACAGGCTGTCAAACAGCCTGGCCACTTGCTTAGCAAACAAACAGTAAAAAACTTTTAAGTGCAAAGCTTGTCAGATTGGCTACAAAGAACACGTAGCGTATTTAGAGACAATCGAAACACTTATAAGACTTTGTTAAGAAGAGATTAAACATTTGATGTGCTCGTTAAATATTGTTAATTATAATAAAAGTCTTTTATTTTACCTGAATTCGAAAAGTACTTAAATATACGAAGATCATTTCAATTAAGTCAGACGCTTCACACTTCAAATGGACTTACCTAAAAATAGATAAAAATGTTTATCAGTTAAATGTGGGAAGAATTTAAATTAGGTAACAAATAAAAAGTCTATTGATTAAAACATAATTTGATTATGATAAAACCAAAGAAATAAAATTGATAATGAGCTAATGTGTTCG
This sequence comes from Drosophila eohydei, assembly GCA_035045825.1. NCBI lineage: Eukaryota > Metazoa > Arthropoda > Insecta > Diptera > Drosophilidae > Drosophila > Drosophila eohydei. The sequence continues at coordinate 4,261,926 of JAWNOT010000100.1, forward strand.
ATGCAAATCTTTGAACAGTCACGCTAAGGTATTTAGATGCTTTTATTTTATTTATGTTATATTAATTTTAAGTTTGTTTTATTTTAATTATAATAGTTAATATCAATGCAGACTTATATTAGCTCTAAGGATTATTTTTATTTATTTATAATTTTAAATTTTTTCAGCTAAGCTACTTACGGCTAAGCTACATATCTAGTTATCTATTTGTATATTTTATATTTGCTTTGACAGTCACGAAGGTCCATCAACTACTTAGCACTACTGTACCAGGTGTGACGGCCACGCCCAGGCTTATCCGTTGCGTGTTTAAGCTGTGCAAATTACAAAAACTCTGGCAATTCTATTTTGTGCCAGCTCGAACAGCAGCCTCGAGCATCCAAAGCTGGCAACAACATGCAACTATTTTATATAAATTATATAAATATATATATATATATATATATATATATATATATATATATATATATATATATATATATATATATATATATATATATATATATATATAGATATATATATATATATATCACAAAACAACTGATTTGTTAGAGTCAAGCAAATGCCAACAGATACTTTTTATATGGATATTCAATAAATCTTTAACGATTGCCACTTTTCTTAGCCAAGACCATTGCAGTTAGTCTTAACAAATATTATTCCGTTCATGGTTCAAAAATAGTCTAGAAGACTAGATATACTAAGTTTGGTATTTATCAAAGATATAGTTTTTCAACAGTTTCAGTCTTAAATGGCTTTTTTGGTACAATTGAACTGAGTGAAATTAGCTGAGTGTGAAAAGGCTTAAACAAAAATGCGAATTCGAATGCAGAACTTGCAAATGATTGACACCTCAAAACGCCTAATTACAGGCCAAGTCTCAACCTGAGCACCTTAGCAGCTGTTGCAGTTCCTGCGCTGCCCTTGAAGCCTGCATAAAAGCTGCGCACCTTCTGAGACATGCCACAGTATCAAGTGCAATGGCAGGCATATTTCAACTGATTTATCCGGCTCCGCTTTCAGTGCGCATGCGTTCCCGGGCGAGTTGCACCTATTTGTATCGCATGATGTCCGTTATTGGCTGGATTCCGCCCAAGCAGGGCTTGAAGCGTTATTTGTATCTATGCTGGTCGAGCTTCGTATTTGTTGCTGGTGCGATCTACTTACCAACTGGGCTGGGACTGAGCCTCTTTATTGACGCAAAGAACTTTACGCCGGGCGAATTTCTGAACGTTTTGCAAATGTTTTTCAACATAGTTGGCAGCGCGGTAAAGTGTCTTGGAATGTTGATTTACCTGAACAGCTTGCACGACACCAAAGACGCCTTAGATATCTTGGACGAACAGGTGCACAGTGATGAAGACCGTCGAAAGATTCACGAAGCAATCGCCAGATCGAACAGTATATTTCTAATATATTCAAAGATTTATCTAACCTATACGTTATCCGATGTGATAGCCGGAATGATAAATCGACAACCAGCCTGGCTAATATACAATCCCATCATCGACTGGCGCCTTGGAGTGTGGAGCTTATTACTACAATCTGTACTTGTGCTAATGGTCATGGGTTTGATGGCGTGTATATTACTTTCTATGGACACATTTACAATTGTCTTTGTCAACATCTTTCGGGCGCACATCGATTTGCTGAAGGATCGCGTACGCAGTTTGCGCCAGGATCTGCTTGAGACAGACGCTGAGGACTATAAGCAGCTCGTCGGCTGCATTACCTATCATCAGTCGATACTGCAGTAGGTTCACATATATCTCTAGTATAGCCTGTAATACATTTCAGCATCTTCTTTCTAGCTGCTGTCGCTTGATACGTCCCATAATGTCGCTCACAATTTTCATCCAGTTTCTGTTTATTGGCATCGTCCTGGGCTTAACTTTGATCAACATTTTACATTTCTCCAACTTCTTTCGGGGCTTATCTTCGGTGATATTTGTCTGCGCCGTTTTGGTTCAGACATTTCCCTTTTGTTACTATTGCGATTTGCTGGCCAACGATTGCATCGAGTTGTCCAATCTGTTGGCCCAATCGAACTGGATGGATGCCAGCATCAAATATAAGTCGACCCTAAGAATTTTTTTACAACACGTCCAACAACCCATCATATTTATTGTTGGCGGCGTGTTTCCCATCTCACTGAAGAGCAATGTACAGGTGAGTAGAAAAATTTGTAAATTATTTCCCATTCTTATATAAAATTATTATTTACAGATGGCCAAGTTCGCATTCAGCGTTATGACCATAGTGCAGCAAATGAATCTGGTCGATCGATTCAATTAATGCGAGATGAAAAATGAAAATAAAATAGAAATTAAATAAAATAGCTTAAGAACTTTTATGATACAAAAATTCAACTCTAACTCTAACAGAATAAAGAAATATAGATTTTTGTGTTTAATCTTCACAGCAGTTGTTGTAACTTATATTCAAAATCAGCTCTAGTAGTGAGTGCCCGACTAGGTAATACCCGGAAAACTGCAAGAATTTATATTTAAAATGTCTATCATATGGCTTATGGATAAGGAATATATATATACTAGTATCCTCTATGGCAACAGCCACGCCTCTTGTTACCCATTTTCAAAGGGTTCAGGCCTATGGGAGTTTCTATAAACTGAAATTTATACGCAAGTAGCTCTTCTTTTATAGAGAAGTTAGGCTGGGAAAATTGCAAAAATAATAAGCAGCTCCCGATAGAAGCTTATTAGTTAATTTTACTGTTTCATCTGTATCTCCTGCACTTCTATTCACTCTTATCAAGCTACAATTATTTGAGAGTCATATGAAACACACTTTCTCTATCTTTAGCCAGCTGGCATATAGTCTTATAGCTCATAGTCCCTTTCTTGTGTTCTTTGCCAGTTACAAAGGTCTCTCTAAATCTTTGCCATCTAGTCTAGGCCACGCACTCCTGCAGCATATTCGATGTGTGAGCGACGCCTTTTGTTTCTGATTGACATTCGTAGCTAGGCAAGTCGATATACTTAATTATATAGCCAATAGCCAAGTGATGGACACCTTTGCAGCTGCTGCCAATCCCACAGATATCTGTGAATCATTATAAAAGCTGTGCACATTTCGGTTTGAATTCAGTGGCAATCGCAATGACCGGAATATTCAGGCTAATTCATCCAGCTCCACTTGTGGTAGGCGTACGTTCCCGAGAGTGTTGCACCTATTTGTTTCGAACTATGAAGTTCATTGGCTGGATACCGCCTAAGCAGGGTGTCACACGTTACCTATACCTGCTCTGGAGTGGCTTGGTCTTCCACTTTGCGTTCCTTTATGGACCGCTTGGTATGGGTCTAAGTCTCATTGTGAATTTGAAGAACCTTAGTCCTGGCGAATTTCTGAGCATGCTGCCACTAACTTTCAACATATCTGGAGCATCCGTTAAGATTATTATTGTGTATACGAATCTGAAGCGTCTGCACCAGACGATCGCGATACTAGACGATCTGGATGAGCGATTACAAAGCGACGGCGATCTTTGGACGATCCACAACGCTGTGGCTGGCTCCAATTACATAATTTTCATATATGGCCTGTTTTATCTAGTTTATTCGGTGTCTGTTGTCGTGGTTGGAGTAGTGAATGGACATCCGCCCTGGATGTTCTACAATCCGATCTTCGATTGGCGCAATGACATCGGCAGGTTTTGGATACAGACGATCTTCGAGTGTATTGTTTTCCTATTGATGGCGACGATAGTTTTGATTACTGACACATATACGCTCGTGTTCGTAAATAGTTTTCGAGGTCATGCCGATGTTCTGAAGGAACATATTCGCAAGCTGCGCACCGATCGTCAACAGACAGAGGCAGAGCACTACGAGGATCTGGTCTATAACATTATTTATCATAAATTGATACTGCAGTAAGTCAAGTAACACTACATAACATATATGTTTATGAACGCCTCATCTCAGATGCTGCAACATAATGCGTCCAGTTATGTCGCGCACCACTTTCGTGCAGTTTATGTTGATCGGCTTCGTTCTGGGTCTGACTATGATCAATGCCATATATTTCTCTGGGCTATTTCGTGCAATTTCCGCGATCATGTTTGCTCTCGCCGCCCTGATGGAGACCTTTCCCTTTTGCTATATGTGCGATCTGTTGGCCAAAGACTGTGAGGAACTATCGAATCTCTTAGGACATTCCTATTGGGTCGACGCTGAACCCAAATACAAATCCGCACTCAAGTTTTTTATGCAAAACCTGCAACAGCCAATTATCTTCAAAGCTGGCGGCATTTTTGGCATTTCATTGAACAGCAATATTCAGGTGGGTAGATAATTATAGCTTAATAAGAAAATAAATTTGGGTTAATGCGAAGTCGTTTCTAATCTGCAGGTGGCCAAGTTTGCGTTTAGCGTTATGGCTATAGTTCAGCAAATGAATTTGACCAATCGATTTAAATAAGTATTAAAAGAATTATACGAATGATGATAATAATTACAATGCTACTGAAAATCCCCAGATGTATCATGATAAGCACAAAGACAATGACAATGACTATGACAATGACAATGACAATGACAACGGCAATGACAATGACAATGACAATGACAATGACAATGACAATGACAATGACAATGACAATGACAATGACAATGACAATGACAATGACAATGACAATGACAATGACAATGACAATGACAATGACAATGACAATGACAATGACAATGACAATGACAATGACAATGACAATGACAATGACAATGACAATGACAATGACAATGACAATGACAATGACAATGACAATGACAATGACAATGACAATGACAATGACAATGACAATGACAATGACAATGACAATGACAATGACAATGACAATGACAATGACAATGACAATGACAATGACAATGACAATGACAATGACAATGACAATGACAATGACAATGACAATGACAATGACAATGACAATGACAATGACAATGACAATGACAATGACAATGACAATGACAATGACAATGACAATGACAATGACAATGACAATGACAATGACAATGACAATGACAATGACAATGACAATGACAATGACAATGACAATGACAATGACAATGACAATGACAATGACAATGACAATGACAATGACAATGACACTCTTCACTTCGTCTCACGCTCTAAGCTTTAGTCCATTAACATTTTAGACTTCAATAAACCAAAGTAAAATAATGATATTCGATTATATTTAAAGTGAAAAGGGATTAGAGCAGTGGGCCATCACAATGAACCAATCAAAACGTATGTAAGTCGAGGTCATATTCATACGAAAGCTAAGCATTTGTTAATTTTATGTATAAACAAATTTGAATAGTTCCAATGTATCTACAGTTCGCTTTGGCTACTAATTAAGAGCGTTGTATAACTGTGAAGATACCAAAAAAAATCCCCCATTTTAAGGTCATCATTTCAATACATATATCTATATATATTCAAATAAACGTGACGTCACAAATTGCCGTGCGAAATTCCACAAGCTGTGAAAACAATTGCAGCAAACAAGCAACACAAACACACTAGGTGCCAAAAGTCAACTGCCAAAGGAGCTGCTGCTGTGGTAGGTGTGTGTGTGTGTGTGTAAGTGTTTGCTGTGTAAGTGCCTGTGACAGCAGCACTTGGCTGGCTGGCTGGTTGACTGCCTGGCTGGGTGTTTGTTTGCAACTGCCCCACGTTTCAATATTGACTTTTGAATGTTACGGTAGCGCGGATTTGTGGCAGACAAGCACTACAGTTGAGCGCATATATATATGTATATATATATGTGCAACGAGCTATGGCTAAGCAGCTTGCTTGCCTAATTAATTAATGGCCAAAGCTGAGAAGCTTTATTGTTTAGCGCATCAATCAAGGCGCACGAAGGAAAAAAAAAACTAACAAAACCTGTCTTGGCAAATTATTAAAAGGAAATAGTTGACATTCCTGTGTAAATATGCAATTGCAACGGTAACTGCAACTGCAACTGCAACAGCAGCAGTAGCTGCAACCTGAATTGCAGCCAAGTTGTCGATGCTGGCTGATTGCCCCTATAAGGAGAACAGAACCCGTGCTTCGGGCTAAGCTAACTCTATTACAAGCAACGAGAACAAACAACAAACTTCGATATATATATATATATATATATATATATATATATATATATATAAAGATAGATACATATATATATATATATCTGTATATGTATAGTAGGACAAACAATTTCCGCTGCTGGCTGCTCCTGGGCATTGCCAAATGGCAGTAGTTATAAAAAATGCACAACCTTTTTTTTACGATTCAGCAGTTATCATTATTTTATTTTATTTTTTGCTTTTAGTCTGCGCTGCTGCTGCTGTTGTTGTTGGCCAAGACAAGTCGGTCGGTCGTGTTTGTTGGCCAAATAAATTCTATAAGTAATAAGCCAAGAGATGCAACGGACTGCACTTGCCCCAACTGGCCGACGTCGTGAACAGTTAGACGCTGCTTGGCGCTCAACTGGTTTGTGGCAAGTGCGGCAGCTTCCTTCGCCTGCTCCGCCTCTATGGTACCTTTTAGCCAGCCAACCAGCCAGCGAATTCTTGGCCAAAAGGGTATTTCGTGCGATACGAACAACAACAACAACAACAACAAACAGCAAAAACCTGCGCTATGTTTTTTCCGCTCAATGCGCCGAGTCTGAGAGCCAGTTCGTGCAGCTTGCTGCAAGTTGTTTGGTTGCAGCTAGATAAAAATGCAGTTAATAAAACTGTAAAAACTGGACGCATGCGCAGCACAGCACACACTCACATAGTCGATCGTTGGCCTGGGCAAGTGCAACAACAACTGCAACTGGAACTGCAACTGCAACTGTGGCACATTGCAAGCTTTTGCGCCTTTTGCAACGCCGTTTAATTGCCTGTTTGCATTTCACATGAGGCGCAGTCCACCGAATTGGGGCGTGGCACGCTGAGCTTTCTGCTTGCCCATATACATAACTCAGCAGATGCTCAGGGGGCGTGGTCAGGCATGAGTCGTTGATGAAGATTTTAGCATGACACAGCTGACTTGGCAGCATAATCTGATTAGGGTATATGGTTAATTGAAATGGGATTCAAGAATAAACCGGAACCTGAGCCCGTACCTGAGCTTAAGAAGAATTATTAAAAAGGCAGAAATGAATTGAAAAAGGTTTGTCTTTGATTATGCTAAGCAGAACTTGGCGGGGGTTTCTAGTTGCGACACGGCTCTGTGATGAATGTTAAAGAACCAAAGCTAGTAGACAGTTGCAGCTGTGGCTCAGCAATAGCTGAATTTAATATATATATTTACATACATATAAACAATAGATTCTAGTCTATTTTTAAGCTAAAGCCTAGCAGAGTAAATGATTTCTGTCTGTTAAAAATTTGAAGTAGAACTGGGCTTAAGGTTTCATTTATATTTTTTAAACAACTGAATTCATCTAACAATTTTCCAGCATATTTACAATATTTTTGCTAAGATATTAAAAATTTGTTAATACTAAAATTTGCTCTCCATAAAATTGAAAAAAATTCTGTTAACAGAAAACAACCAAAGTCAACAGAAGCAGCTTCATGAGCAATTCCTGAAGATAAACAAAAAATATAAAAATATAATTTTGAACTATTAAAAGGGTTAAAGCTGCAGAAAGAAAATATTATTAAATATTAATATAATTATTTATATTATTATTAATAATTTTTATTATTAATATTATTTAATATAATTTTGCATAAGCTATGATATTATTGACATCTGAAACTCTTAAAACTTAAATGAAATTAAAATTTTTATAGCTGCTCGAACACGACTCAAAGTTCTATAAAGAATATATCATATGGTTATATATATTTATATACATTTTCAGCTAGTTTTAATACATTTCATTTTACTAGAATATATATAATTTCTAGAGAGTTCATATACATATATAATTTCGTAATTGAAACCATTAAAAAACATATTTTTTTTTGGTATTTCATGTGAACCGGCAGAAAACTGACCTTCGTTCATTAACGACAGCCGAGCGCATAACAAGACATAAACCTCAAAAAATGCCGCCATATTTGGCTAAGAAGTAAAAAAACCAGTTAGCTGCAGCACCAGCACCATCAGCAACAGCAGCAGCAGCAGCTGCGACTAGCTAACTAACTAACTAGCTAGTAGTAAAATTAGCTTTAGAATTTTGTATTGCTTTATTTTTTGGTTTGGTTAGCTTTGAATTCGCGAACAACAGCGATAAAACTTACATTTAAATAGGTGTGTGAACGACTGCAAGATGCCCTGGACAAGAGTTTGGGTTAGAGAGGGACGGACCACAGAGTAGATTACTTTTTATTTGTATGGAACTAAAAATATTTGTATATTTAAAGCTCTTTAAATGGGTTTGAAGCTCAGCTTTGATATCAATTTAAATCGATTTTAAAGCGATAAGTTATTGATAATTTAAAATAAACTTGAAGCATGTAAGATGTAGACTTAGCCTATTTTTTTAGTCTTTAGCTGACTCTCATCAGCAACATATATACTCTATGTTTCAACCTTGCTTCCTATCGCATATATACCCCTTCAACGGCTTCAGGGTAGCTGCTAAAAGAGAAGAAAATGAAGTAAAAGACGATTCGAAAAAACATGCTGAATTAATTTCGCATTAGAACACGCGCATGCAACGCGGCCAAAACGCAGCCAAATGGCAATCCGGTAAGCGAACCGAATCGCGGGTCGACTTCTAGTTTTTGACTTAGTCAAGCTGCATATAACAACAACAGCAAATCAAAAAATTCAAAAAAAAAAACATCTAATAAAAAACTTGTTTGCCAAACACAACAAAAAAGCCAGAAACAAGAAAACAAAAAACAACTGTAAAAGATTTTTGCCAAATTACAAACTATTTAATATCTAGATACAGCTCTATGCTAAACAGAGCTGGGGCGTGTTTCTTTGCTAATGATAAATCTATGCTGAGCAATTTGTCAGTTTTATTGAGTGGCAACTGTACTTTGGCTACTACTGAAAACTCGCTAGAAAAGGAAGCTTAGGGCTGGCCATGCTCAATGCTCGTTCAGTTTACTGAATTAGTTAAGTCTCGCAATATTTTCAAAGTTGAATCGAGCTGAGAAGGAAGTTAACTTTGGCTCAACGTGAAATCTAGCTGTAAATCTTCATGTATTATATATTATAATATATATTATATATATAATTCATGATTATCCCCCACTGTTGCAGTAGTGAATGATTCTGAGAGTTGTACGGATTTGTTGTGGAGGTATTATCTGAGTGAGATTGCCTCTTGACGTTGCGTTTCTCAGTTCTAGTTAGTATATAGAGAAAGATATATATATAGCGAGAGAGAGAGAAAGATAAAGAGATATATAGACAAATATAGATCGAGGGTGAGAGAGAGATACAGACAGAGAGATACAGATAGAGAGAGAGAGAGAGAGAGAGAGAGAGAGAGAGAGAGAGAGAGATGTTGATAGAGATAGAGCGCGAGAGAGATATAGAGCGAGCGAGAAAGAGATAGCTATAGCTGAATGTAGCCTGAGATGTTGGCGTGTGAGAGTGATATGACTATTTAGGACAATCAGACAGGGTTGTGATGATTGTCAGTGAACGAAGCTTAGCGACTAGAAATTGTGTTTCTAGAAATGATTGTGGAAGCATATATTGGAATGGAAGGTGCCCAAACTAACTCAATATCCAGCCTATATATAACTTAAGGTCTATTTGTATAATAGCTAAGCAACTATACAGCTACAACTGGATACTCGATATACTATACGAAATATCAAATCTCAAGCAACAATAGCAGCCTTATGGAAGCCAATATACTAGGTGAGCAATAATAAACAAATGGAGTATTCGCTGACTAACTCATCTCAATCTAAGCAGCCTGCAATCACTAAAAAATTGTTACTCTTACTGATTGACTACTGTATTTACAGTCAGTAATTTGGCTAGCGAAATGTTTTCAGCAAAAGAAAGAATTTCAATAAATTTGAATTAGAATTCTGCTCGAGATAAGTTCACATGTCTAATAGTCCCTCAATACACAGCATTTTCTGCTCTATTGAGTGTGTACTGTACTGTGTAGCTGCAAATTCCTAACACATGTCCAGTTCAAAAGTCGTAAAACATTTTTGGCCCAAAACAAAATGAGTCAAAAAAAAAATAGCTTGGCTGTAAATGGTAAACTAAGCGGCACATTACAGCACTTTAGTGCCGACGCTGCTGCTGTTGTTGTTATTGTAAATTATTATTATTTATTGTAGTTGTTGCTTTTAGTTATATTTTTATTGTTATTTAGTTTTTCTGTTTGGATTTTGTGCTAACGTAGCTGGCGCTTGCGTAGACCTTCGCCGGGGTCTGTCTTCCCGCCGAAGTTGGCGCCAGCGGCTGCAACATTGTAAGCCAACTGACTCCACTCAACACCTCAGCCCCGGCAACCAGCCAACACGCCCCTTGCCACTCGCCCAGCCCCTGCAGCAGCTGCGTCAACAAAAGTTGGAGTTGGGTTTTTTGTTTGCTTCACTTTTTTTTCACATTTTTTTGTTGCGGCTTTTTGTTTAAACAAATCAGCAGAAATTCAATTTTTTCGTATAATTTTAGTTAATTTTCAATTTTTTTTTGTGTTTTGGGCCAAGTTTGTTGGCGCTTGTAAGCGATTTTAACGTGGCACCAAAAAGAATTATTTACATGAATGCGAAAACTGAGAAATGAAATTATACAAAAAAATTGTTACTTTTGATTTTTTTTACTTTTTTCCACTTCAATTGTTCTAATTAATATTTAGGGAACTTTTTATTCAGCAGTTTTTTTTATTGGCCAAAATGACTGTAAAACCTTTAGCCCAAAGACACAAAAAATTTGTTGTTACTTTTTTTTATAAAAATATTTATTTTTAACAGTTGAGAATTGTTGCAGTTATATATATTGAAGTGAGCAGTCGCTTGCAAACTCGCTTGAATACAAGGAATAAAGGAAACATATATTTTCGTAAATTTCTTTGCATTGATGCGACAAATCTTGTACAAATCTGGGCTTAACAGATTCTTCACAAGACATGCTCTGTATCATGTATATTAAGGATATTCTGCAGTAAGCGGCTTATATATAAATAAGCAAATCTATAAAAAGATGAAATGTTAGGCACAGATAGTGAAAATCCGCTTAAAAATAATTTGATAAAATGTCCATTTTTTTGATCACTAAAATAAAAAAAATTCTAAAGGGATCTGTGAATTCCGAATATAAAAATTAATTTTTCTACATTTTTTTTTGCAATTTTAAGAAAATTAAGAATTGAGACCAAGCCATTCGGCTATCTTTTTTTTCCATCAGCATTATTGGCTCTTTACTCTAGTATCAAAATGATTGTTGTTTAGTGTAAACTAATATGTAGAAGAGTGTATACTCAGTAGAGCTAAAAAGAGTTTGTTTTTGTTAACAAATTCTCTCTCTCTCTCTTTAATAAATTTTTTAAAATTATTTTTTATTAAATTATATTTTATTCATAAATTTATTATTATTAAAAAAATTGTATGATGATTTTATTTTAATTAAAAATAGAAAAAGTTTTAATTTACATTAAAAAAAACCTAGAGTTTTTTTACAATATGTAAATAGGCCTACACCTTCGCCTCAATTCGTGTTTGTTGTTGCTCAGTTCACATGTAAATGTACTACGTGGGTTGTTGTTGTTGTTGTTGTCATTTTGAAGGTTAAAAGCAAATGCGAAAAGCAAAAACCAAAAAAAAAACAACAACAACAACAAAAGCAGCTCTACGGCGTTTAGTTGATTGCCAAATTAGTGGGTCGAAGACAACAGATCCACTAGACCCACTGATATAACCAGCACAAATGAAAGCAACAACAACAACAACAACAACAATCACGTCCGTTTTTGCCCGTCGGCTATTTAGCATAAAATGTGTGTCAGCAAGGTAAAGGGCGTTCGTCGTAGCGTAGCAACTCTTCGAGTGCCTCACCTCTCGGCTAGGCGCCTTCACAGCTCTACATATATATCTATATATATGCTATATGTGCCATATACAGTCACAAGTTGTTCGCGTTGTAAGCATTTGAATACCTAATAGGTAGGCAGGCACATTTTACAGTTTCCCGTTTGTTTAACGCATGCGAAATGGTTTTTTTCCAATTTGTTTTTGTTTTTTTTTTCTTTCTTTATTTTACAAGAAATTCAGCCTTGAAAAAAAAATTGCTGCTAAGTTTTTGTTGTTACAGGCACATTAATTACGCTTACTAAAAGTCGCACACCTTTTTATGCCATTTTATTATTCATTTCATTTAATTTTTTTGTTTTTATTTTTTACGAGTTTGTTTGCTGTGTTTTGTTAGGCCTGGCAAAATGTATTAAATGTTGGGTTAGGTTAGGGTCTTAGTACGGGAATGTGTGAATTTGACTTAAGCTTTAAATTTACTTTCAATTCATATATATATATATATATTGCAGTTTTTGAGATATATATTTATATAGATGATGTATAATTTGTAGATATTATTACAGAAATTTCTTTGAGGGCATGTATGATCGTCTTGATCTTGGGCAGAATAAGTATTAGATAATAAGTAGAGGTGTATAAAAGGGGAGTCTACGTAAAAGTGTATGCATATAAGAGTATACTTATAAGAGAATAAGTATAACAGTATGGTATAGAAGAAGAGTATGCGTATAATATTATACGTATAAAAGTATAAGTAGAAGATTATAAGTAAAATAGTGTATGTGTAGGAATATATTTAAATGAGTTTAAGTATGAGTATAAAAGTGTATGTGAAAGAGTATAAGTATCAAGGTATAAGAGTATTAGTAAGAGCACAAGTATAAGCTAACAAGTAGCAGAGTATATGTATAAGAGTTTAAGTATATAGGAAGTCAAATTTTGGGATGTAGATGCGCTTAAAGCCCACACAGTTTGACTTTTTTCAAATCCCAGCAAAAATTTTAAACTTCCATAAAATCTTTTCAAATTCTTATCAGATTTCAGTCAATTTTGCACTTTTGGGTTGCTCGAGCTACGATACTTATATATATGTAGATTCCACAAAGTATTAACAATTATAGAGCTCATCGCTTCTTGAATAGTTTCTTCCAGCATAAGGCTAAGTATAAGAGAGGAGATGCTGACATTTATTTTTGCTTACAATATTTTACAAACTTGGTACTTAGATTCTACAAAAGTATTTCAAATGAGAGCAGTTTTTACTTAAACAAGAGTTTCCTCAAATGTTTCAGCCAAATGGCTAAAGACAATTTAAGAGTAAGACTTAGTTAAAATTTACTTTGCTCTTATATTCAAGGCATAGTTATTTAACAAATTTCTTTGGAAAGAGGAAGTAGCAACAGTTAATGCAACAGCTCGTGGCATCTGTTTAGACTGCAACAGGGCATCTACTAGTCATGTCTAGCCGTCTAGAACACACATGTTGCCTTGTTATCTGTCTAAGTTGTATGCAAATCTTAGGGAAAACACAGCAAATAAAGCAGCTTTCTCGCGTTGCCTTAGCTACGTGATGCAGCAGCAGCAGCAGCAGCTTCTTCTTGTTCGACTTTGCGGTTGCACGCATTGCGTTACTTTGATGCGCACAGCTCGCATATTGGCCACATTTTCACGCTGTTGGCAATTTCGCTGCCACAAGTGGCAGTTGCCACAGCTTGTAAGCTGGCTAACCAAAGCGCAGCAATTTTGGCTTGAGTGAGTCACACATTTATATATATATATATATATATATATATATATATGTGTGTGTGTGTGTGTGTGTATAGCTATAGTCTGGCATGACTCAATTAATTTAGATACGAAAGTGTCCAGACGCATGCAAACACGCCCAGTCTGTGGCATATCACAAAAGGCAGCGCTAAGTTGACAACGTCGAGGATTATGCAAAGTTGTCGCGGAATGTCTGAGCGCATCCACACACACACACGCACACACATACATATATACACATTTATATATAGTATGTGATTCATGGGCGTGAAAGATTTATATGCCGCAGCTCAGGGCACATAAGTAATATTCAAATATTTATCTGATTTCTTGACCACACACAACAGCAGCAGTCGCATTTAATTGGCCAGCGCAAAAAGCATTAACAACAAACAAATAAAATAAATGTGCGCGCATAAAACAAAATAAATAACAATAATGCAGAAAAAAGAAATTAGAATGAACAGAAATAAACAAAATAATAATTTGATGACGGCACTTCCTGTGCAATTAACAAGCAAATGCTTCGGAATGGCACCGAAAGACTTCAGCTACTCCATATAGTTATGTATTTATGTGTGTGCTAGCGATGCATATATGTACGTGTGCACACACTTTGCAAGACTTGTTCAATGCTCCTTCATAAAGGCAAGAGAGCGAATTGGCTTGGTGCAATGAATGTAATTTTAAGCTGCGAATATATACTGCGAGCGTATATACATACATAGTAGAAGTAGTAGTCGTAGAACTGAAAGTTGTAGTAATATTAGTAGTAGGAATAGTAGCAGTAGTAACAGTAGTAATAGTAGTAGTTGTAGAAATAGTAGTAGAATTAGTAGCATTAGTAGTTACAGTAGTAGTAGTATTAGTAGTAGAAATATTAGTATTAGTAGTAGTAGTAGTAGTAGTAGTAGTAGTAGTAGTAGTAGTAGTAGTAGTAGTAGTAATAAATAGTAGTAGAAATAGTAGTATTACTAGTAAAAGTACTAGTAGAATTAGTAGTAGAAATAGCAGTATTAGTAGTAGAAGTAGTAGTAGAATTAGGAGTAGTAGTAGCAGTAGTAGTAGTAGTAATTACTGTAGTAGCAGAATTAGTAGTAGAAATAGTAGTATTAGAAGTAGAAGTAGTAGTAGAATTAGGAGTAGTAGTAGCAGTAGTAGTAGTAATTACTGTAGTAGCAGAATTAGTAGTAGAAATAGTAGTATTAGTAGTAGAAGTAGTATAATTAGCAGTAGTACTAGAAGTAGTAGAAATAGATTTATTAGTAGTAGTAAATGTCGTAATATTAGAAATTTAGGTATTATTTATACAAATAGTCGAAGTAGTAGAAAATAGTAGTAGTAGAATTAGTAGTAGTACGAGAAGTAGTAGCTGTAGGTTTATTAGTAGTAGTAATAGTAGTAGTAACACTAGTAGTAGAAAAGTTATAGTAGTAGTAGGAGTATAAGCAGAAATTTAGATATCATTTATAGAAGTAGTAGCATTAAAAATAGTAATAGCAGTAATAGTAGTAGAACTAGCAATAGTTAAGTGAACTTCAAAGTTAACTTCTATAACCAAATCCAATTACAGTTTTACAGCCAAGATTAACGTGCACAGTTCTGGAGCTACGTTGGTTAAGGTACATCTCCATCGAACGCGCATCATGCAGTCAGTGCAGCTCGCTTGCAATGTGTTTACTGAATTTTTTGTTACATTTTGTGATGTTTGACTTTTTGCATAATTTGCAGCGACTGGCCAAATGCTAATGACAAATGCAGCCAAGTGGCTGGCGAGTTGGGGGCCAGCACACTTCACACTTAATAAGACATAATTTGCGAATGTTTATGGGAGGCAGCTTTGGCCAATTGCTGGCCAGTTGCGTGGGCTCCAGCGCAGAGCAGCAATTAAATGGCCAACATGTTATGCATTTGACGAAAATGCGATTATTTAAAGATGAAACTGAGAGTGTGAGAGGCGGAGAGGCGGAGAGGGAGGCGGTGGGGCAGGGAGAGGCAGGCAGACATGCGGCCTATTGGGCAGCCTGCAACGCGGCAACGCCTTCGCTTTCTGCACTCGTTCTGTCAAGCGAAATATTGCGCTTGCCGCGACGAAGCAGGCGTTGCAGGCGCAGCGTCTGGCGGTTGCCAAGTTTCAGGCACTTAGTTGGGACAACTTAATTTGCTGCTGTTGTTCTTGTGGTTGTTTAGCTGATGTATTTAATTTGTAATTGGTGCCGACGTGCCGCAGCTATATGCATGATAAATAGCTGTGCAAATTCTATTTGTTTGTTTATATTTGACCAGGTTACGCGGCGTATGCGCTATGCACATATTAATCATACGCAGCGTGTTGCAGCCGAACTTACTCTTTTTCCCTCCGTCCGTCTCTCTCTCTCTCTCTCTGTTGCCTAATTAAAATAAATTATTGGCGCATCACTCGTGTCCATGTTTAACAACAATTGACGCACAACTCACAATTGACAGCTGGCATAATTGACAGAATTAACAGCTGCATTGCATTTGGAGTGCTTTCATCTCGCGCATAGCGCTCCAATTGCAAATTGGCATCTATTTAGCTGTCGCTTTCAACGCTCGCGCACTCTCTGTGCGCTCGGCACTTCGAGCTAATAATGCGGAAAGCGCTGTCACAGCGCCTGTCACACAACTGTCATTGAGGATAATGAAGCAGCTTGGGTTTTGCATTTGACAAATTAGCCAAATGCCTTGAAATGACTCTATGCCGTTTTGCAGCAAAACTATTACACGAAATGCAGTACAAGAGACACAAATCAAACAATTGCTGGCCAAGTGATGGCCATGAGACTAGCAGATGAGATGCCCTGTAGAGGCAGCTGGAAATCACAAATTGACTTAGATTTTGAAAGTTATCAATTGAGAGGCTTAGGAAACTATCAATGAGGGAGCCCAAGCAAGAGTTCAATATTATTATATTATTAATTATTAAATTATATTATCAAAATTTAGTGGAAAGAGTTGCATGCTGAGATCTTCAAAAACTTCAATAAGGCATAAAACTTAGCTCAACTATTTCATATTTACTGAAGGAAGAGTAAATCATATAAAGTTTTCATTTAGCCATCTTTCAGCTAAAGATTTTTAATTAATTATTAATTTTATATATTTCATATATATTGTCAACATTTTATAAAATCTAAACAATGCACATATACACAAATTAAAAGGCTTCAATAGTTCCTTCAAAGTCTCAGCTGCTTGTAGAATTCTTTCTTTAAGCAACTCTGACTCTCGCAATATTTTTCAGTACAGGGTATACACTTAAGGCAAGTGCTCTTCTTGTTATAGATAGCCCAAAAGTTTGTCTCTCTTAATTTTTTTTTGAGACCAGCGACAATATTTTGCCGACTTTTCAACTGTCAGCGAAATTGGGTCAAATTAATAACCACAAAAAATGCGTGTACAAAATGTGCACAAGTAATGCGAAAGCACGCATAAAAATAAACACGCACACACACACATTCACACATACATGAGTGAAAATTAAAAACTAAATTAAATACTGGCCAAAAGGCAAAAAGTTGTCTACAAATTTACAAAGACAAAAAATCAAAAACTAAAAGCTGACACTTTCAATTTCACTTTACAGACACACAGATATATGATTGTGTGTGTGTGTGCGTTTAGCTGCCATTTGGCCGCATTGTCAGTAAAAATGTTTGAAGGTGGCAAGCGATGCGACAGGTGCAAAAGTTGGCGACAATTTTTAATGAGCTGCAAAAAGGCAGCGATAAAAACAACTTTACATACAGAATTATATATATAAATATATATAAATATATATATATATATATATATATATATATATATATATATATATATATATATATATATATATATATATATATATATATATATATATATATATATATATATATATATATATATATATGCACGGAACAGAACATGCATAGTACATAGTAGATTATCAAAGTCATTTAAATTAATTAAGTAGCCAACTAGCTGACTGTCAAAATTTGGCTGACAAATTGCATTTTTAATTATAATTTTCAGGGCTGCAGAGAACGAATTTAACCCAAGATCTGAGCTATAAAGGAAACAAAAAAAAAATAACAACAAAAGTTTTCCTAGAAAATAAACGAATAAAAGAGCAAAATGTTACAGAGATTTGTGTAAAAAAATGTTTGGGTTCCTTAAAAAAATATTTTAAGATAATTTGATTTATTTTTAAGATTTAAAGATATAAACTTTTATATTTGGTTTCTTATATATATCTAAGTGGAACGTTAAAAAATAAATCAAATTCTAAATAAATATACAAAATGGATTTGAGCTTAGTTTGGAAACATTTACCTAACGAACCGAAGCGAACTGAATCGAAGCTCAAAGCAGGAAGTTCAGAAACTAGAGGCTGACGGATCTGAATTTTTAAGGCAACTAAAGCATTTAGTTAGTATACAAGCTTAACGAAAATATTATAGATTTTTACTTGCCTTCAAAATATTTATAATACATTTAATTTCATTACATTAAATTGCAAAAATCTATACTTCAAATTTTATTTTACCAAAATTGGAACTGCTCAAGATTTGAAATGAAACTGTTATAGACTATGCATATGCAATTTTATACTATATATATCCTACATATAACTTAGTAACCCGGCCCGAATTATATCACAAGCCACGTTAAAAATATATTTGAAAATAATTGCTGGTCCAATTTGGTGGATTAAATGCCACCTGGCTAACGCCGGTTTTAGACAAACTCATTAAAAAGTCACAAAAAAAAAATAAATTGAAATGCATATGTAGAATAAATAATTATAATATTGATATTGTTGTTGTTTTTATTATTGCTTCCTTTTCAGCTCGAAGTAACGTAATATATAAAAAATATACAATTTAAATAAACAAAACATAAAAATAAAATAAATAAACAGCCAGAGTAACGTATCAGCAGCGATAGCAGCAGCGGCAGTGACAGCGGCAGCGGCAGCAAAGGCAACAACAGCAGCAAACAAAACGCAAAAGCAAAAGCAAAAGCAAAAGAAAAAATTTCAAGGTCAGCGCCGAAACGTGCATGCAAAAATTAAGCGCACCGAAAAAAGAAGAGCGAATAAAAAAGTAAGCAACATGAAAAAAAGAAAGAAAGAAACACACACATCTTCACAGACTGACAGACAGTCGAAGAGAGTCGAGCCAAGAAAAGAGCAAAGGAGAAATCAAAATTGTTCACGTTTTGCAAGTGTCTGCTGCAACATACCCTATGCTATAATAGAGAGTCTGCAAAGGTTAGAGCAAGATGGCGCCAATGCCAATTAACAGTAAAACTGGTTAAGCCTAAGCAGTAATGGAAAAAATGCAAAACTGTTGTTTTTTCCATACACCAAAGCTTACATGTGGCCACATGCTAACGGCGAGTTACAGGGTATTTTCTTGTCTAGCTCAAACAATATTATGAGCCGGCTCTAAATTTCTTTAACTGAAAATTGGCTCTGATACGTGAATACATACGTATAGTATTTTATTGATATATAGTACATAGATCTAGAGGGCTTTACTAACTATTATAAATATTTATATACATACTTAACATAAGCATGTATGCGTATGTGTATATTGGACTTTCCGGTCATTCATTCATGCTTATTCATATCTAACGCGTTTTAGTAATCAGCGCTGGTTGATAAGAAAGTGCAAAAGTGGGTTTGAACTGTGAAGTGTAGATTACATCATGTTTATTTTACAGTTAATGTCTAGAAATAAATAGCTCAAGTTTGCAAATCAGCAACATCGACAGCAATTTACATACAACTGTATTTCCTGCAGCCTATCTAAAGCCAATTCATCTCAGCATAAACACTTTAACAAAGCATAACATCAAAAGAAGACAAAAGTAAGAGAAAGAAGAGAGCGAGACAGAGAGGGAGAGAGAAAGGGAGAAAGACAGTTGATCCACATCAGATCCATTCCTAACCGGGGCAGTAACTGTGCAGGCAGGCAAAAGCAGGCAGCAGAGCTGAGACTCCAGTCACACTTGTCCTTGAATGTTAAGCGAACCAAAAGAAGATCACCAAAATCGCCAAATGAGCAGTAGAAGCGATGGCAGCAACGCCAACGCTGCCAAATGCAGTCAACGTCAACGTCAACGTTAACGTCAGCGGCGACGCCATTAGACGAAGCGACGGCCTTTGGGCTTGGCTGGTGCTGTCGCTGCCGCTGCTGCTGCTCCGCAGCGAACAACTGTCGTTGTTGCTTAGTGTTGTTGTTATTGTTGTTGTGTCTCAGCATAAATTCGCAAAGTATGCGAAATTTATTAGGGTCTGTTCGTATGGGCAGCTGTTGTTGTTGTTGCCGTCGTGTTTCTTCTAATTTAAAGTTCACACACATGCACACAAAAGGCTGTGCGATGTGTGTGTGTGTAACTGAATACACTTAAAAAAAACCCGAAATAGCAAACAACAACTACATGCGTATGTGTGTGTGCATGGGCCACTAACAACTACATCAAAATGTTTATATTAATTTTTTGCTGTTAAATTTTATTATTGGCCGTTGTTGTTGGTGCTGCTGCTGTTGTTCGTTTCTATATTTGTTGTGCTCTTTTAATTTTTTATTGATGTGTATTTGTTGAATTTTTACCAAAGCCAAACCAATACAAATGCACATTTTATTGCTTCGCTTCTTACGCTCTCTCGCTCTTTCTCTCTTCCTTGCTTGCTCTTCCTCTAGTAGACGCGCTATCGCTTTGTGCGTTTGTGTGTGTGCGTGTGTGTAACTTTTTTTTGGCAGCTTTTTATGTTTACGTGTGTGTGTGTGAGGCGATTAATGATGTGGATTAAACAAATGGAAGCGCGCGTGTTTCGCTAAATGTAAACGTTAACATTTTTAAAAACTTTTTATTTTGTAATTAAACAATTGATAAGCAAGCGGAAAGGAGATTTTTCATAACGGCATTTTACGTATATTTGTTATCTGAATAAAGTCACATTTCAGATAGGCAAACACTTAAGCTCAAGTGTCTGAAGCTCAGAAATCGACGAGCATATCATGATTATTAATAATATTTCAATTTATTTTTCATTTAATTATCTTTTTATTATTTAGTTTCGATTCTGGGTGCGTAATTCCCATTATAGTATAGACAAGAGTTTTGTTAATGAGTTTTTATCTTAGATATTTTTGCAAGGTGAAATGTTAAACTGTGGAAAGTTGGGATATTTCTGCTCTTCTATCATAGTATTCCTAACTGAAATTCCATTAAAGTCAAAACATCAAAGGGAGAATTTTGAAAGAAAGAATTTTGAAGTTCATATATGTTTAAGTCAGAGAAGAATTTAGAACAGGTTTTTATATAAGAAGAGAATGTTAAATAGAGAACTTTCCAAGATCTTTTACTATGTATCAGTTAGAACAGAATTTTTGAGTGAAAAGCATTAAAATTTGAGAAGGTTTAAAATGAAGCTTGGAAGACTGTTTGGTATTTAAGAGTCGGAGAAGGATTTAATATTTAATGTAGGATTGGAGTTCAAAGAGAAGTTTATAGAATATCTGGATATGTATGAGTCAGGAAGGGAATTGAAATAAGATATTAGGATAGATGTAGCATAATTTTGAAAGATAAGTTTCTAAATGAAAGACTTGGAAAAGATCTTACTTTAATCAGAAGGAAATAAGTTATTTCACTTAGTGTCTATGGGGCAGAGATACAAGATATACAAAATCGTATATCAGAATTAAATTTCTTTATAAACTTTCTAGTCTTAAATCATAAAATATATAATTTCTCTAAAGAGTACGTACACATATGAGCATACCCATACAAACTGTACCCTAAATATGGTACGCAATGAATGGAGGCCCCTTATAATATTTTGCAACTTGATAAAAATCATGTTAACCCTGATATGAGACATTTTAATGTATTTCGCACGAATAGGCCGTTTAGTTTTGTATTTCTATTTTTTTCTTGAGTTTTTTTTATTTTTGTTAATTTACCTGGCATTACATAAGCCATACCTGAGCAGGCTAACACCTCGAAGCTGCCCCTCAGAGCTAGTTAGATGTTGCAGGCCATTAGAAGCGAGTGGAAAACCTACTTCAGAAACATGTTTTAACCTTTTTCGTGGCGTGCAAAACTTCAACTTAAAAACTCAAATTGGTCAAGCGGCGCAGCTTACAAGTTCCCAAAAAAAAAAAACCATTTATATATATATACACACACACACTAGCACACACTTGACAACAAGAACAAGACAAAAGGGTAAAAACGAGGCACGCCAAAAATTTGCAAAAATGGCAACAAAAAACAACAAAAAAAACTGAAATAAAGCGAATTTGACGCGTCGCAGCCCGTGGCCAAAAAGAGCGCTGCCAACGCCGCTGCTAGCTGCGCAGTCAGCGTCATCGGCGACTGTCAAACCTTTGAGCGGCGATGGCGACTTAGACGTGACTTACAAACTAAACGCGCGCAGCTCAAGGTTAAAAGCAGTTTATTTGTTGTAAGCCACTAGCCTTATGGCCAACAGCTAAACAGCCAAGCGGCCAAACAGGCAGCAGGCGATGGCCAACAGAAAAAAAGAAATAAAAAATAAACGAAACTGAAAATGCCAAAACGAAGAAAGAGAATCTCAAGCTGTTGTCTGGCTTTAGAATACCCTGTAGCAAATGTGACAAATAGGGTATGTGAGCCAGCTGGAAAAATGTGCTGCATACTGAATACACATATGTATATATATTTGAAGCATTAACCCGATCTATAAGAATAGATAACAATATGGGATACTATTAGACTGTGAATAGACAGAGTTTATCGATAAATATCGGAAGCTAACAGATTTTGTTAAGCGTAGTTTTTCTCGATAATTGGAAAATTGATCGATACTTTGTTTTGGACTCACGATTAGATTCGATACTCGATTGGATTCTTAAGACTTTTCTTGAAGGTTATAGGCTTAATAAGAAATAAAATATGGCATTCCGAAATCTAGATAGGTCTTTGATTAATTTTGCAATTATCTGAAACTCCAACGAAATGCACTTATAATTCTCCAGGTATCTATAAATGTCTATTTAATTTAATGTAGCAAAGCAGACATACCTAGGAAATCTCTCTAAGCCTATCTACCTAAATATATTAATAGATAATATCTATTTAACTATCTATCTACCAAGCTATCTGTATATCTATCTATACTCTATATTTCTTGCTGGATATCTATCTATCAAACTATCTGTCTATCTATCTATCTATCTATCTATCTATCTATCTATCTATCTATCTATCTATCTATCTATCTATCTATCTATCTATCTATCTATCTATCTATCTATCTATCTATCTATCTATCTATCTATCTATCTATCTATCTATCTATCTATCTATTTATCTATCCATCTATCTATCTATCTATCTATCTATCTATCTATCTATCTATCTATCTATCTATCTATCTATCTATCTATCTATCTATTTATCTATCTATATATCTAACTATATATTTATTTATCTATATCCATAGCTATATGTATTCTGCTCGAAATATTCCTATATATAAACAGATGTTCAGTTTGTAATAGATAGAGAGAGCTACGCAAAGCTTCTTATGTATTAATCTCTATACAAGCCATCCCTTCATACCCCACATAAATCAATCATCAGATCAATTATGAATACATAGCTTCTCGCTAATTACAGGGTATCTGCCACGTCATCCACTCTTACTTTTTGTTATGCCTATTGTTGTTGTTATTGTTTTCGCTTTTGTTTCGTTGGAGGACTTTGCCGGGGCGAAGCCTGTGCCAGTTATTTTTGGCCTTTTTTTTGCGCATTTTGTGTCGTGGGCGTGTTTGAAATGTTAACAAAAAGCGCAGTTAGAAGCTGCCACCGAGGCGATCTTCGCTGCGCATATTGCCCCCAATTGTTGCCCATTGTTGCAATATAACGTAATAATAATAGCAACAGTTGCTGCTGCTGCTGCCGCAGTTGTTGTTGTTGTTGTGTGAAATTGATGGCCAGTCGGCTTTTGTGTCTGCGATAAAATGGCTTTCAATTAATTAGCAGGCAATATCGAAAATGTGTGCTAAAAGAAAAATCGTGTTTGCTTAACAAACAAATGATTCAACTTTAACCTGACCCCGGGTGTCTGTCACAGCAGCAGCAGCAGCAGCAGCAGCAGCAATCGAGCCAGCTGCAGGATGACATCACTTGCTATTTTTCTGCCATAGCGTATTGCCATTTGTTTAAACTAACAAAAACAAATAGGCATTCGCATACTGTTAAATGTTATAAATTACATTTGAGCACAATTGACCAAAAATGTGCATTTGCATTGATTAGAAAACGAAGTAAATGTTGTCGTTGCTGCTGTTGCTGTTGCTGCCACCCACAAGAGCAGTTGGCACGCCTGCGCCCACGTCGGCTTAGCCAGAGCTGTCAAAATATCTGTTGCTAAAACAACAACAGCAACAAGAATTGCAACAACTATATTAAGCATCTGCTGTCGTTGTAGGTGCAACAATTCAAATTATTCAATTAGCATTGCGTATACTTAATTTTTGTTTACTATTTCATCTATTTGGAACTGATGACGTCGCCCAGCTGAGCCCCAGTTAAAGCCAATTTGTCCTTGACTAAATTGGAATTGATTTGGCAACAGCTGCCAGCAGCTGGGCGCGGGCAGACGACTTTCAGAGCTCTCAGCTCTAACCCCACCCAAGTCGGAGCAAATTTTATGTGCTCAATTGATATCCAACTGGGCGCTATAAACTTGATGCGGGCCAACAGAGTTGGCCAATGCAACTATAATTGACCAGCATTGCAAATTGTTGTACAAGTTTTGCTTAGCTGGCTTTATTAATATGTGAATTAGTAATATTTAAAATCAAAATTTATATTATTTAGTCGGAGATATTTTGTGAGAAAAGTACGCACGGGTGAGAAGCTAACTTCGTACTGCTCACAGAATCTAAATATCTCTAGCCTAGCTACTTTAGCTAAAGACATTAAAGATCTTGGAATAGATGTAAAAATTAGAAAACCTTTCGCTTATAGATATGAATATCTCAAATTGGTTGTTATGCACAGCGAGTGAGTGACTTGCTGTTGGTCTATGGTAGTTATCTTAAATTTTATTTTGTATAACATAAATATTATTTTAAATAACAAAATTCTTTACTCTAAAAAAACTGTTATTAGTATCTAATGTACATACAGCAATATACTAAAAATAAATTCCCACAACAAAAATTAGTTTTTGCCTTGAGAAGGGTTTGACAAGTAATAGTTCTATAAATAATTATTTATCGTATAGGCAATATTTTTTTTTTGCAAAATATTCTTAGTACGGTTGCCTAAAGGTCAATAAAGAAATAAATTAAATAGTAAAATTTGAGAATATTTGATAAATAAAAAAATGAAAAAATAAAAATAATAATTAAAAAAGAATAACTAAAATAAATGAAATAAAAAATATATAATAAAAACTATAGAAAAATATATAATATTAAAAAAATTAAATACAAATAATATAGATAAATATAAAAAATATATAAAATATTTTACATAAAAATATAAATATAATAAATAAAACAAAAAACAGCACAATAAATAAATAACACACAAAAACTAAAATATAATAAAAAAATTAATTAAAAATGTATACCTATTAAAGTTAGTCGTGCATGAATTTGACTAAAATATGAATTTTTCCCATATATATATACATATGAGCAGACATGTATACCCATACACAATTTATATATATAAATATGTATATAATGTACCTCAATATACCTCAATAAGTAGATAAGAATTTCGTCAAATCATTAAAAACAACTTTTATAAATATTTCTGTGTCTAATATTTTTCAGAATTTGAATACTTGACATAAGATATATATGTTCATATATTTATCAAACATAACACACGTGTAAAAATTGATTACAAATTAATAGTTAACGTATCAACACGCACCTGGTCATTTCCGTAAAAAACCTTGTCAATTATATGTTTTTTTATAACATTTGCAACGCTTTGGGTTGGCTCGAGGTACAAAGCGAAGAGTATCTGACTTGAGTATTTGAGACTTTTGTAATTTGTTGTTTTCTTTTTTTTTTTTTTTTTTGGTCAGCTGCAGTATCTAACGGTTCAATTTTTTACAATTTTTGCACCAATCAATTATTTGTATTGTATCTTTTTATTGTATCTGGAATACACACGCGCATTCTAACGTTCGGGTTTGCCTACGTGCGACTTCCTACGCGAGCGGCACTAAAAAATTTTATGAGCTGTGAAGAACACGCGAATTATTATTTGTTGTTGCTGGCATTTTGGCAAAAATTATTACACAATTCGTTAAAGACAGACAGAGGGAGAGGGTGTGAGAAGAAGAGAGAGAGAGAGAGAGGGGCGTAGATAGTAGAATTAAAGAGAAAGAGCGCGTACTGTTTGGCTAATTAGTAGCTTGGACTTGTGTATCTGACGGATACGGATACACTTTGCACATGCTTGTAATATGTTCTTGCGGCAACAAATAAGCAACAAAATCAAGCAAAGCGTACCGCAGCAGCACGTAACGCCGACTGGCTGTACGACAGACCCTTGCCAATTCCCAATTCCCAAGTAAACAAAATAAATAACATAATTTAAAAGCACAAAAGCGCAAAAAAAAAACTGAGCAAAAATGCGAGTATCTAAAGGCGGACGGCAAACGCTCTTTATGCTTGTCTTTATAAATATATACATACATATATATACATATAATATGTGTATATAAGTATGTATATATTTGCTTTTTTTTGTGTGTTGCCAAAATTCGGGGCTGGGACGGATCGGGCATGGGCAAGGGACTGGCAAAGCTTACAGATATTTTGCCGCTGTCGCTGCCGCTGCCGCTGCTGCTGTCTCAGCTGCAGTCGCTGCTGCTGTCAGCTACGCAGTCGCGACATTTTAAGCAGCGGCAGCTACGATCAAGGGCATATTGGACACGACACGCAGTCGGCGTCGCAGTCGCTGCTGTTGTCTCACCCTTGAAGGCGCTTACAGCAGCGATCTGTTTTGCCTGTATCTGTATCTGTGAGCTGTAGCTGTATCTGTAGCTGTATCTGTGAGCTGTCTGTGTATCTGACGCTGGGTTTTCGCTTTCAAACGAGCAATTTGCGAATTTCTTCGGCGACAGCCGCTCGTCTGCTTAAGAGCATTTTGTATGTTTTTTATTTTTGTTTTTTTTTTTGCTTTTTATTATTCCTATTCCTCTTTTTGCCTGCTAACCTAGTACCCGATCTTTGGCTTTATATCTGCCTCGAGTGTGTGCCTGTGTGTCTGTGTAAGTCTCGTTTTGTCTCCTTTGCTGTTCCGTTCAGCATCATCCCCCCAAAATATATATATATATATAAAAGTCTCTGTCTCAGTCTCAGTCCCAGTCGCAGTCTCCGTCTCCGTCTCCGTCTTCGTCTTCGTCTCAATCTCTCATATCATTTTAATTCCCTGGAATTGCCTGAGACCATGCAAAATGTGCGTCTCACATGTTTAGAAACTGAAAGGAACTGACAGATACTTTTGGGTATGATGAGGATCTGTGCTGCTGTTGCTGCTGCTGCCTCTGTGCTCCCCATCAGCTGTTTGCAAGTTACGCCTTGTGGGCGTGCCTGTGGGCGTGCTGGGCTCTGTTGTGCTAGCAGCTTTTGTTGTTTTAGCGCAAATTCGCACAATTCACAATTTGCATTGGTTTGATCGCCGCTGTTGTGCTTTCCGCGTTATCACATTTGCATTTTCTACCGAAATCTATACTAAATTAATATTATTTTCCTTTTGAGTGATATATAGCATTACATTAGTGTGAAAGTATGCCTGCAAATAAGTCGTATGCAAATGTTTTCACTTGGGCGCCAAAAAGTTGTTTGTTCGCTGGAAAATTTCAACTTCTCCGGAGCGAGCAAGAGCTGAAGCTAGAGAACTTTTTGTATTTTAGTAAGTCCAAAATTTGAGACTCCCACATACTTTGCCAGTGTGCGAGTGTGTGTGGGTGTGTGTGTGTGGGTGTGTGTGTGTGTGTGCCTGGCTTAAATAGCCGCTGATCTCATTCAAAGTTCAAAGTTGCGCGACACATGTTGCAAGCTCATTTGGTTTGTTTATATTTGTTAGATATATATATATCGTTTATATTGCACCGATTTGAGCCGATTGTCACTATTATTTGTTTTTCTTAGCACTTGTTGCCCGTTTGGCCACTTGCGGGCTTTTAGTCTAAGACTAAGTTTGTTGTCTAATTTTTTCTATTTTTTTTATTTTTATTTTTATTTCTTGTTGCGATAGAAACGCGTGCCACAACGTTGCGGTTGCAGTTGTTTTTAGCGAGTGTTCGTTGCAAATGCTGCAAATAATGCTAAAAGTCTAAAAAGAACACGTTCAGCAGCAGCAAAGGCAACAGCAACAACAACAACAATAGCAGCAGCAGCAGCGTCTCAGTGGCAGCAGTTGCAGCTGAGAGCGTCGTCGTCGTCGCCACCGCATGTGGCAAATGTTGAAGCTGGCAAACTGCAATTGCTCTCGCATTCTCATGCTGCCTCTGCCTCTCAGTCACGCGCTCTCTCTCTCTCTCTCTCTTTCTCGCTCTTGCATGCACATGTCTCGCTCTCTGAGCAGTGTCTGCATGCATGCATTAGAATTGACTTAGATTAAGACTAAGTCCGAACCAAAGTCCGAGTGCGCTTCGTGCCTCTAGCTGGATCGCTTAGCTAGCTTTCCTGACATGCCGGTTTCCCAGCTCTCTCTGTGTGTGTGTGTGTGTGTGTGTGTGTGTGTGTGTGTGTGTGCTATTCAGTTCTTGCGGCACATGTGCGCAACAGCTCTTAAGTGGCTGTCGCTGCTGCCTCTGCCACCGCTGCTGGCCCAACTACTCAGCGGCTGTGTGCGTAAACTTTGCGAAAAGCACACACAAAAGATGCCACAGCAAAAAAAAAAAAAGCGCGCATAGATCGCCCGTTTGCCAACTATCCACGTTTTGTGCAAAAATTTTGCGCGCCTAAGCTCATCGCTTGCTCTCGCACACTCACTCTCTCCTTCTCTCTCACTCTCTCTCTCTTTCTCTCACATTTTTCTAGCGCTCCACACACAGTCAGGCGTTCGCATTCTCTCACTCTCTTTGTGTGCCCGACTCTCATGTAAAAGGCAAAGATACACAGCTGTATCTCATAGATACACGTACTCAAACGCTGCGATCGCACGCACTCGGCGCTGAGCAACTGGCGTCAAATTTGCGCTAATTATTTGCAAGCTATTTTTTTCAACAGCGTGGCACACACACACACACATACATACATACAACGTTGGCATATGAAATACATTTAAATAAAAAGTATCTGTAAATTAATGCATGTTTTTTGGTTTGATTGAAGGGGCGCTCTTTTAAAGAGCGCGCAATGTGTAGCGTCAATAATTTTTAAGGTTTGCATTTAACCTTTAACATTGCTTAGTTAAACATACACACACTCACACATACACACATAGCTGAGCATTCGCCACGCATACGCAAACAGCGCGGCGCAACGTACAAATTTTGTGGCTAGCTGTTGGCTATATGTGGTCGGGGGCGGTGCTAGGCAGGAGACGGTGGAGGGAGGCGTGCCGCAAACAGTAATTGGCAAGGTCGTTTCGGCATTTGTCGTAATCATTGGCAACGTTTTGCTTGGCTTCTGCTGGCGCTGCAAACGAACGAATGACAAAACAAACTTTGCCTGTTTGCATTTGTTGTGTGGCTCGCGAAGAGCTCCAAGTCAGGCCAGGCCATGCCAACCACCAGCCACAGGCAACCAGCAACTACAACAAGCAAATAAGAGTTAAGCACACATGGCGTTACCCTGTAACTCAGTTACGAGTGGCACTGAACGAAGTTATCTAAGGCTAAACTTTGAGTTTGCTGACTTTACTTTTAAGCCTATTTAAATTTTAATTTTATATATGATATAGTTGTATAACTTTCCTTGATGAATGAAAGTTTTCAAGTTAAAAATTAAATTATAAATATTCATAAATATTCGAAAATTTCCAAGCTATATCTACTCAGCTGCTCATCCATTCAACCCATCATATTTTCATAGCTACAGGGTATTAAAAAAACGAAGCTTGCTTGTAAAAAGAAGGGCATGCCGCTGCCAAATTTGATATTGGGCGACGTTTGGGCTCCTAAGTTAGCAAATATTTTACTTGAACATTTTTCCTTTGCTTTTTAAATTACTTTTCGAAGCAAGAACTCAAGCGACCCTTGATTGCAGTTTAACAAAACAAAAAGAGGTCAACAATTGGTAGCTCATTGAAGAACAGACTCAAAGAGCATTAGATATGCTTAAGATTGTCATAGGAAATGTAGCAAAAAACATATTTAACAGAAAGTGAATGCAAAGGCAGATTTGTTTTATTAAATTAACAAAAAATAAATTGATAAATAGTTTAAATTTTTATGAATATGTATAGCTGTTCATAAAAATAGTAGCGCTGCACTACACAACGCATTAACTAAATGAAAAGATATTTTTTAAATTGGAAAACAAGGAAAATAATGTAAGAAAATTAATTTAAAAAAATACCGTTACTTGCGGTCAAAATGAATTTTCTTGTGATGGCTTCAAAATTGAAAAAAGAAACATGGAAACGAAACAGAAATAGTAGTGCGGAACTAGCACAACTATGTCTGTGTTTCTATGGCCATGTTTGGTTTTTTAATTTCTAAAGCTACAATTCGTTATTGTTTCCACATATAATATGTTGTATATGTTTAAAAATTACTTTATTTACATAAAATTAATTAATTATCGCTAAAAGTAATACGTTTAAGCATGCAAATTGTCAACTCACTGAAGTATAAACAAGTTAGAACATTCCAAACGAGTGTTATTGACTGCATAATACTCGTTATGAATCCAAAAACAATTAAAGTTTGTCTATATTTGATGCCATGCCCCAAGTCTTATCCTTAGAGTAGGTAAATAATTATTGCTAATACTTGAAGATACATGATGCCTTGCAGCTCCTTACTCTGGATAGTAGAACACGAAGATCTTTGCTGCTGTCTCATGCCTCTCGCATAAATAAATACATTTCTAGGTAATTTATAGAAGAGGTTAACAGCACCTGATTTGTCAAAATTTTGAGCCTTTAGGCCTCTATGGGCATAACCCATTAATCTTAAGGAAGATCTCAACAACGAATTGTCCCACTAGAAGTGCAGAAAGCACAGTAAGCTTTTACATAGCGTATACTCAAGTTACTTCAAGTCTGTCGTGCTTCTAGAGCATTTAGATTGTAAAGGCTAGAGCAGTGCACGATATGATACATTAAACAGCTACAGAAAGTCCTGAGGTATACTCAACTATAAATACCATATTTCAAGTCTCTTATTTCAAGTTTTGTCTGACGCCGAATATACCCTTTTCAAATCAGTTTTGAAGAGCGTTTGTTATCTTCTGACCTGTTGCCATGATAAAGCAATAAATAATGCAAAACGATTTGCGCATATCTTATCTGAGCTATCAATCATGAACTCTCCTTCTCTCTCTTGTTAGTAAACTATTCTATATAGAAAAATGTATGTCTGCATATCTAGAGATATGTAATGAAAGTGAGTTCTTGTTTGCTATTATTGCAGTTGCGAATCTCTCAGTTGTTTATCGCGGCTACCAAGCAGCGTGTCTCTCTTGGGCACACGCTGCGTATGCGTAACGCGCTTTGCTTCTGCTTTGTATATGGCCAAAATTCTTTTGCAATTCGCACATTTGGCAAATACTGTTTAACTTTTCGATTCTGCTTCCATTTTTTTTATATTTACTTAGCATTTGGTAAAAGTTTGCACACATGTGTTTTCTTTTATTCAGCTAGCAGCAACAACAACCTGTTTTACAAATAAACGCCTGTAGGTGCCCTAAATTTTCTCGAAAAAAGTGGCTGATATTTATGTGTGTTACTTTAATGCCAAGTATATATACATATAGCCAAAATTTATATGTATAACATATATAGCCGATTAGCTAGTGGCAACCCAGCCGAAAGTAGGGCGCCATATGCACACCTAGCCGAAAACAATATGGTTTTTATCGCCTCAATTTTGATTATAGCGAAAATATTACACGCTGCGGCCGTATTTGGGGTCTTGCCTACAAATAAAGAGCACATGCGTGTTTGCCTTTGCCTTACAAAGTGTTGATGCTCGCCAGCATGGCGATCAAGGGCGTATTGGGTTGAATGCGGAAGCAAAGCTGAGCAGTTGCTGCCAGCTATATATATATATTTTGATATTAAAAAGGACTTGAACTTGTTTATATATACATTTCTAAGGGAGCGGTTCTTATGTAGATTAGAGGAAACATACTCCTGTATCGGACTAGATCTAAAGTATATAAAGAAGCGTGAACATAAATATATAAATTCTTCTATGATAGAATTTCTTATATAGATTAAAGGCAACACCTACAATGAGGCGTGGCACATAGAGAAAAATGTGTATTTCTTCAAGCTTAAAAGTTTAACTACTGAAACTTGACAGAAAGCCTTAAGAACAGTTATTCATAAGCATATCATTCGCAACTTTCAATCCTTGAACGGGCATTAGGCAGTTGATTACACCCCACGGCTAATGTTCCTTTTGTTTATGCACATTGTTTGGTTTAGTCGAATGTGCGTAATTTACTTAGCCCAATTTGAAATTCCCCATAAAGATATTGTTTACGCATATTTGAATTCCTGCAGCCTGGCTAATGAACCAACTTAGGCAAGTTGCAGATCTTTGGGAGATGCTGCCAGGCAGCACTCAATTATGTCACCCACAAGTATTTTGAGCTGCTCATAAATTTCGTTTAATGAATTTAATTGCCTGTGCGCATAAATCTAAAGCGCTTCAGTTGAGTTTTTACCCAGAAAACAAAAGCATTTCGGGCTTGGCGCCGCACCATTTATAAAAATCAACTGAAAATTGCGCCCGAAACTTGATAAGTCTACGACTGGCAAATACACTTAACTTAACTGAAGAGCTGTGCATTTATCAATGATTTGTCATATATAAATATTTAGCTTTACTTTGCTCATTTTGGCATACTTTTAATAAATGACTAGTTGAAGAACTAACGAGATGTATATATAAATATATTCATTATATATATAAATAATTTGCAAATGTTTTGCGTTTTTTATTTTATACATATCTCTTAAAAATTGTATTCACACATATTTTAAATTTTATAATTTTTTTTTGTATTATATTTGAATATTTTTAGAATATTGATTAAATATTTTTCAAAATTAATTTTTGTATTTTGTAAATTTTATTTATGTAAATTTATATATTGTTATATTTCATATATATATATATATATATATATATATATATATATATATATATATATATATATATATATATATATATATATATATATATATATATATATATATATATATATATATATATATATATATATATATATATATATATATATATATATAAATTTTGCTTGTAATAAGTGCCATAGAATTCCAAGTAAAAAGAAATATATAAATTAAAAATTATATATTTTTTTAATAAAAATAATATGCATTTTGAAAGACTTGTAATATATTAAAATAATTATTTTAAAGGTTATTATTTATCAAAATATTGTTTTTAAAACTAATATTTTCTTAATTTTTTAAAAATATATTTCTCGTTTAATTTGAATTCCTAGTTAATAATAAATAAAATATTTATATGTATATTAATTTAGTATTATATGACATAATATATCTGATCACAAAAACTATCTCAAACTGTGACAAGTCAAATGCCCTAAGTTCAAATGCTCTAAGTTTCAGTGTATCTCGAAGCTAAGACGCATTGCAACGTTGACAGCCGCAACAAAGGCGAAAAAAGACACTCAAAAAAATTCGCACATTTGCCCTTGAAAACAAATTTTAGTTTGTTGTTGTTGCTTTTGATTGCTTTTGTTTTATTTTATTTTTTTTTTGTTGATTTTTTTTGGTGCGCTGTTTGCATTTTGTTTAACATTTGATACACACAAACAAAACATAAACGCAGGAAGACACGTCGCCAAAAACCGACAGCAACAACCACAAAAACAACATCAGCAACAGCAGCTACAGCAAATAAAATAAATGTTTTAGTTTGCATTTTGAATGCTTTGCATGTAATTTAAAAACTGGTCTAGTGGGGGCCCCTGTTGCCGAGCGCCAGACCTTCGTTAACTTTGCCAAAATTATACGCGCTGCCCTCAGCAGACGCCCCACGACACCGCCCTGCCCCCAACTGGCCCGCCCCTCGACCCGGCTGCACCTAATGCCACGACAGGTCGCCGCGTAATTTATAGTTAAATATCGTAGAGCAAAACAACAACAAAGCAAGATATAAAGACAGCTGCAGTGGGGTGTGATCGACTAGAGGATACCTGCGGTATATTGGAGTGAAATATGAAAGTTATTGTAATAAGGAAATGAAAAAGAATCAGTTTTTTTCCTCCTTCTTTTTCATATTGTTATTTTGAGGTAGTTTTAGTACTCCTATTCTTGTATTCATACATCTCAAAGATATTCTATATATTATATTAGAGAAAAAGATATTTAAGGAAGATCTCTATGAAAGTTCTTGATGAAGAAGAAGAGGGAAAGTTCCTTACTTTAGTATTATATTTAAATATAAGCACTCTGAATCTTCTTAGTCTGCAAATAAACTAAATTATAATAAAGAAATTGAATAGGTGAATTATTCCGGTTTTTTAGTATGTGTATAAATATTTAATGTTTTTTAATTAATTGAGAGATTTATAGCTGTTCTTTTGTGTGATGTGACAGCTGTATCTTGTTCTTTATGCTGATTTCTAATGTTAAACTATGATAAAGCTGAGCGTACCTTAACTAAGAGATATGCTATAATAGTCAATAAATTTATATATAAGCGAAACTCTGCTGAGACATGAGACAAACATAATCTGAAGGAGCAGTCCGAGAGGCAGACAGAGAGTGAGTGAATGATAGAGGCAAGCGCTATAATATATATCGAGCAAACGGCTGCTCGCAGCCAATATACCCCAGCTTCACGCACACGTTTTCAATGGGCAATAATGTTTTTGGCAAATACGGAAGTTTTTATTTTTTCGTTGCGTGTTTTTTTATTTTTGCCAACTTTTGGTTTCTTCTATTTTTTTCCTCTTCTTAAATTGTAATAAATGTGTTCAGCATTTGTTGCAGTCATCGATTTGTTGTTGTTGTTTTTGTTTTATTTAATTAATGTATTTTAGTTAATGTATTTGCTCGGGTTTGGGCCGCTGCATGAGAACAGCCTTCAAAAGCGTTTTCGTTATCGTTGCCAAATGCTTTTTATTATTGTTTTTTTTTTATATTTTTTTATTGTTGTTGTTGTTGCTGATTTGCTTGACGACCTTTGCTATTTCGCAAAGCTTAGATTTTTGCGCTTTGTTTTTGCATATTTAGTTGTTGTATTTTGTTAAGTTGTTGTGTTTTTTTTTGGTAAAACATGTTTTTTCAGCGCTTACATAATCCATGACGCGATACAGTTTCAGTGAAGATGCGCGTCTCTGGCTCTGCTTTTTGTTATATTTGAAGAAGTTTTCGGATGAATAATGCGATCGAGACGTTAACTTAATAGAAACGCTTAAATTGATTGGGAAATTAATTAGCCCGCTTTTGCTTCTTGTAGAGAGCTGTGTGAAGCTTTGCTTTGATAAGATCTCCATGTTTAAGTCAATGTGTCTGGGCATTTGGAGCATTAATTTGAATGCTATTTAATAAGATACAAGTTGAGTTAGGGCACATTTTAGATAATTTTTAATTTGTTGTGAGCTTAATTTATTTATTTTTAATTATTACTAATTTATTAAAATAAATTCAAAAATATTAGTTTTCAAAAATAAAAAAATAATAATAACTAATAATAAGTAAAATAGATAATGTGGCTATCAGGAGCAACTGAGTGACCAATAACAATAAACTATTTATTGATACATAATATTTTATCGATTTACAATGCTGCAAAAGGCTAATTATACGAATGGAGTATATTATTTCGAACAATTTGCTATTTTCAAACAACTTTTATATAACTTTAATACTAATGCAATATTAGGCAATGCCATATACTAACTTATTTCAAATGCCAAGTATCTAGTTTCAATCAGAAAATTTCCCAATTACCATCAGAGGAGCACAATTGTAACGCAATGTCTTCCGAATAATATTCCAATATACTCTTTTGTCTTTTTGAACAAATAAATATAAATATAAATATAAATATTAATATAGATATAAATGATAAATTTAAAAAATTATTTTTGTAATACAAATTTCTGAGAGGTTCAATTTTTATTATATATTTCTAATATTCTATTACTTTAATGTCACTATTTAGAAACCTTATATCATATTATTATTAAACATTTTTTATTGCATGCTTTTAGGCTATTTCAAAACGTTAATAACTAACTAATTATGAACAAATGTTAAAAAAGATTGCATGGGAGTTAATTGTCAGGCTTTTGGCATTAATTTCCTTAAACAAAATTGCTTAAGCAAAACAAAACATTGAACTAAATTAAAATATAAAAATTAATGAAATGATAAAAAAATAAAAAAATTTTATTATATATTTATTAGGTATTACAATATTAAAAATATCTAGTTTCTGAGGGAGAAAACATTTAGTATTCATAGTATCGATTAGGCACTGTAGCCTGATGCACTGAATACTTTCTGTGCTTCTGCAGATTCAGCTATAAAAAATTTAGTTCTGCTCAAATCTGAATTTTTAGATAATTCTTAAGCTATAAAACAGATTTCAAGTACAGTTGTGTCGCGCTCGTTGGCATATTCAAATTCAATTGAAGATATGAGCTTGGTTTAGTCTCGGCCAAGTTGCTGGCTGATTTTTGTTGTCCCTAAGTGGCACATACATGGACAGCATGGACGGCGGCACCAATTAGCGAACAAGTTCGTCTTGATTTAATGCCTTGACTGCAGGGCAGAGCAGAGCAGCGCTGAGCAGTAGCTGGCCAAGTGCGAGTGGCGCGATGGATAGGTGCATTAACCTCTTGCGTAATGAACACCAACAGCGCCACCAACAGCGCGACAGGCAGGTCGACATTGCCACAGATGGGGGCAAGGTGGCAGTGGCAGTGGCAGTGGACAGACATTTGTGCGGCTCCAGGAGGTGTTCCCTGTGCAGCCTGGCGCGCAGCTGCGCTGTAAAATTAGAATTTTTCTAAGCCGCACTCGAAGATGGCCAGTTAGCTGATAAAAGCTCTCGCTCGCTTTCTCGCTCTCTCTTCGTCGCTCTCTCTGGCTAACAGAATAAAGTGCGCTACAAAATAATTGCAAATAAAATGCAGCTAGAGCTTCAACTGCACCTGAAGCGAATGTCTTCTTCGTTCTTGAGCCAAGCACCTGTGCGCGTCGTTTAATTTCATACGAAAACAAACAGCCCAAGCGCAAGAAAAAAACACAACACACAGACTAACACATATACAGACATACGTGGCACGGCGAGTGTACAACAAATGTTGCATGATAGCCAAACGCTGCGACGCGTCGCTTCTTTGCAACAAACCAGGGCCCAATGCAATGCGGCTCCAAAGTAACAGCATCGAAGAGCCGTTATCAATATCTGGTTTGTCCAGCTCGCAGCTCGCAGCTCGCAGCTCGCAGCGGGCGACGGCCCAGCGCTTGGCT
This sequence comes from Drosophila eohydei, assembly GCA_035045825.1. Taxonomy (NCBI): domain Eukaryota; kingdom Metazoa; phylum Arthropoda; class Insecta; order Diptera; family Drosophilidae; genus Drosophila; species Drosophila eohydei. The sequence continues at coordinate 4,299,350 of JAWNOT010000100.1, forward strand.
AGGCCTGGCTAGATAGGATTGGGCCAATGTACCTGAGTTGCAGCCACTTTGGCTAAGGAATGCGTTCAGCAGCGGACATTGCTTAACTGCAAATGCTGCCATTTATATGGCACAATAAACATTAGGTGTTGCCTGCTTCGCATGGGTGTGGGATATGATGTTGTTGTTGTTGTTGTTGTTGCTGGAGTGTTATCCCGTGCCAGCGCTTAGTTAGCCAACGTTTTGTATGCCCAGCGCCTTTGTCTGTTGCCACCATCCAACCGCCGCCCTCCACCTCTCCACACTCTCCCGTCCATCGCCTCGTGCAACGGAGTTTTGTTGCCTTTTTCTATTAAAATTACCATCAAGATTTACATTTCAGTAGGCAACAGGTTCGAGTTCAGCTTCAAGTTTGGCTCTGCCTCTGCGGACGCCTTTTAGGTAAAAATGTGGGCAGATCGAAAAGAATAAAAAACAGACAGAAGAGAAGAAAACAGAAGGAAGCAGGCGACTCCTGCGGGGCGACACTACGGCTAAATGCTTTGGCCAGCCTCTCGCTGCCCACTTGTTTCTAAATGCAACGCTCAAGTCAAGTGGAAAATTGTTGTTGTTATTGTTATTGTTGTTGCTGTTGTGGTTACCCTCATTTTGCATTTAATGCCCATTTTTAGCTAACCTGCCACGCGGCATTAGCGGCAGCAAGACAAACAGCAACTGCAGCAAATATGCCAGATTTTATTTTGATTTGCACCCGCAACAGAGCAGCTAAAGTCAACAAAAAATTATATATTTTAATGCCTATCAAACTAACAAAATTTAAAACCAACTTAGAACATTAATATTTTGAAAATTTTGTTAAGTTTCTTAACCAACTTAGATTATTAATATTTTGAAAATTTTGTTAAGTTTCTTAACATAACAAAATTTTCAAAATTTTAATGTTCTAAGTTGTTTTAAAATTTTGCTAGTTGGATAAGTTAAGCCTATATTTATATATCTTGAGATAGTTAAAATTATTTTTCATTTTGTCAATTTTAAACCAAATTAAAACAATTAAGATATTCAAGACAAAACATAGACCATAATTGCTTCAACTTGATTCACTTTTCGTGCTGCCTGCTTCACTATCAATGGATAGAGGACAAATTTAGTATCATGTGAAGCTTTAAGTGAATGAATCTAAAATTTTTTAGTCTTTGGCTATTAAAAAAAAATAATGATACGAAATAATAAGTGAGAACGTCTAACATTTAGTTTATGTTTAAAAAAAAAATAAAATTTTTTTTTTTAAAATCATGAATTGTGAATCGATATTTCATGCCTTCAGAGTTGGAACTTATGAGTTGATGATCTACCTGAAACAGTGATTAAACTGAGCATCTTTAAATGTATTGTAATGATCTTGGCTTTAAATTGTGCGCAGTATAGTTAGGTCGGCCACGCCCCTAGCAAAGGTCAAGCAGAATCCATCTAGAAGACATATTTAAAATATATCTAAAAAAATACATAAATTTCATATACAAAATTATAGAATTTCTGAATTAGAAATGAATTAGAAATTTCGGAATCTTTGCTAAAATCTTATGAAATTAATAAGCCATTAAACTAAAGCTTTTGTAAAGTCCAGCCATTATTATGCTGACAATCATACTCTAAAACATATGAGCACTATTTTGGCTAGGAATTTTAAGCATGTGCTGCATATATAAATCAGATCTGATTATGTTAACAGAGTTTGTATTGTAAAAGTATCTAGATACACAGTCTTAGAATGCTGCTAACAAACTAAAATAAAATTAGACAAAAATTTCATTACAATTTGTTAGCTCAAAAAACATTTAATTGCTATAAATATAAATACTAAGCAGCTCTAAGTCAATTGAATAAAGTTTTACTTAACTTTTGCATAGCTTGGCTATAGTTTGTGATTAGTTGACGCATTTGTGGCGTTACCTTGACTCCGCGTCTGGCGCCTGGCCCAAAAAAAAAACAAGCAATTCTGGTAAGTAGTAGCTGGCCATAAGCAATTGAGATAAGCATTGAGCACAGCTCGAAGCTGGCTAACCACTTGGCCATATGGGCGCGCATTGGAGACGTCAATCGCTGCTGTGGCAGTGCAATAAATTTAAATTTTATTTAACATTTTACAGGCACTCAAAAGGCATAAACGGAAATTTAAAGCAGGTACAGGCGGTAGCTGCAGCAACAGCAATTCAAATAGCAGCAACGGCAACGACAACGGCAACGGCAACAACAACGATGCAAATCCCAAGCCCAACAAGGAAGCAATTGCGTTAGCTGCTGCTCTCCAGCCGAGCGCTGCTTTACGCATTAGGACATGCGTTGGGCATGGGGCAGCTCGAGGGAGGGGCAGTTGGCTGGCTAACAGCACTCCAAAGCATAAAACAATTTAAATATTGCCGCGCTGCACTTGCAACAACAGCACAAAATAATAACAGCAACAGGAACAGCAACAACATTGGCAACGGCAACTGCAACTGCAACTGCAGCAAACTTGTTTTTTGGGTTAAGAGCCAGATGCGAATGCATCTGCAATCTGAATCTTTTGCTGGCCCGCTGCTAATCTTCATTATCGCCACCTGCATCACGATGATGAAGTTCGTCAAGCGGTGTCAGCTCTATGGGCAACTAACCGCAATCGCGGCGTAAAATCGCAGCCACAACCAGGCGGAAGATCAACGCACACACACACACACACACGCATGTGTGTCGGCCTGGGCATTAGCCGCTGTCCGACTGTCCATTCCCAGCCAGCGCCAAGTTCATTTAAATCTACAACTTTTGGAGGGACGACAAGTTGACTTGAGACCCGACTGGACCCGGGTCCATGGCTCTCCCCACATGTGAGAAAATTGCGCACTTGAGAACCTTCGGAGAGGCAGAGGCAGAGGCAGAGGCACAGACTTCCAGACCCGTTCCAACTATCAAGTGAAAGAATTCCTTGGGCAAGAGCTTATCGCGAATTCATTATTGAAATAATTCGCAACTTGAAGGCCCTATAGTTGCATAACGGTAAATAGCCAAGGGATCTAGACAACAGCTTAATGAAAATTGAATTTTATGTTTATTAGACGCAAGCGAACAAAAAAAGATTCAGCCAGCCCTCCACACACACACACAGGCACACACGTAACCTTTTAAATATGCCAGACCGGATCGGAATGGACCGAGTCTCAGCCCATGGGCAGCCAGATGCCAGATTCTAAATGGTATTTGGTGGACCTACTCGTCGTTGGCCATAAGACGCGACCAAAGACCGAAAGATAGCGGACCATCGTCCACCATTGCCATTTTCCTGTGCCAACAGGCAACAGCAACAAGGCAGGCAGCAGGGGGCCACGTGCAACGGCAACATGTTTCCCTGATAAGTGAAATAAAAGTAATAGAATCCCATCAAAATCCAACTGTAAATGGCAGACAATTTTAATACACTATAGCACATGGGCATAGCTATACTTACAAGGTACTTTAGTAGATATATAATATATAAATATATATATATATATATTTAGTTTTTTTTTAATATTATTTTCTTTTCATTATTATTATGTTTTTATTTATATTTTATATTTTATATTTTATTTTATTTATATTTTGAATGGCTAACTTATATTTAATTTTTTTAATAAATATATTTTATAAATATTTCTATTTTTTATAAATAACAATATTTTTTTTATATAAATTTTTATAATTAATTAATTCATTAATTATTCTCTTAACGGGAGAATTTATTTATTAACTCATTTATTGGATTTTTTATTCATTTTTTAAATTAATATATATTTAAGTATTTATATATTTTGCGAATTTCTTTTTATAATTTTATTGTTTTTATTTTAATTTCAAATATATTTATTTATATTTTATTTAATGATTATGATTCATATTTCACATTTGTTGTATTTAATTATATAGATCTTATTGTTTTAATATTATATTTCATTAGTTTTTTATAATTAATTAAATTTTTTTTAATCATATTTAAAAAAAAAACTATTGTGATAATATATATAAAAAAATGTTTTAATATACTACTATATATAAATATATTTCAATATATTAATGTATTATAAATTATAATATATATATATATATATATATATATATATATATATATATATATATATATATATATATATATATATATATATATATATATATATATATATATATATATATATATATGTGTGTATTTGGTTGCAAACAGTCTAAGAAATTGAATTGATCCGGCTAATCATACCACAGTCCAAGGGACAGCGACATTTAGAACCCGTCAAAGAACCAGGCGAGTTTCTACACACACACATACACACGCACACACACACATGGTCGCACAATTACATCAAGCCGCTCGATGCAACTAGGAAGCAAACTGATCTGGCCTGCAAGCTAGAAAGACCTTGGTATGGGGCATGCCGGCCTGAGCCCAATGCAACGAGCTGCAACGGCAACCTGCCACACGCGGCCTACGTAAGTGGCAAGATCGCACACAGCCGCCCGAGCTTGCCACTAAAGGATGCCAAGCGAAAGGTGGGCAGGTACACACAGAGTGAGTGAGAAAGAGAGCGAGAGAACGAGAGAGAGTAGGATATGCACATGTGCGCATAGGTCCAAACGGGCTGCATGTGGGTTGCTGCCACTGCTGTCGCTGCTGCTGCGGCTGCCATGCCCCCAAGTTGTTGCATTGATTTAGCAAACATGCATTTTTATAGCCTTACAACGCGCCCAGGCAACAACAAGTTTCTCTATTATTTATTCCAAGCTAGCGGCCACAGTGCACTCCAGAATGCACTGTTTCTTCTCTAGACTTCAACTTCTGCTTCTGCCACTGCTTCTTCATCTACTTCAACTTCTCCCTCTTCTTCTACTGTCAGATCTCTGCCCGCTCCTCTGATTATTTTGATAGCAGCTGCAGCCAGCCACCGCCTTGCCCCTTGGATTAAAGTGTTATTAATGTTTATTATGCCTGAATGAGTTTTAATGTCTACCGAAGTAATCATTAAAATGTTGTTAAAAGAAATTTGAATAGCAGCAGCATGTGAGAACAGCGATCACACATTTTGTTTTTGTTTCTGTTGCTCTTGCTGATCTTTTTTGGCCAACAATGTCGCTGGCCCCACTGTAATTGGCCGCAAAACTCTCAGCGCCGTGGCAGGAAGAGCGTGTACTTTATTTTGATTGGAGCTGCCATGGAATTTCTTTTGTGTGTTCGCCAGAGATTTTTTAATGATCGGTGACAGGATTATTAAAGTCATTAAGCGGCCACTTGCAGTTGTTCTCGTTGTTGTTGTTGTTGTTGCTCAAGTCGAGTTGTTGTCGTTGCTGACTTGTTCTCAATGGCGGGGCTAATAATGTTAACTGTAACTGGCAATGGCAGCAGTAAAAGTTGCATCGCCCGCTCGTATGCTGATGCTGATCGCCTGCATGCAGATGCCTTTGACATGCCTCACATATAACAGCATTGCTGATCATTGAGATGTTTGGCTTATGGCTTTGATATAATTACTGATTTAATCTGTCAGCCAAATGCATATTTATAAATATTTAAGCCTAACTGGCTTCAGCTGTAAATTTCAATTAATTTCTAATTACATTATTGCTACCTGAGTCAGCTGCAAGGTTAGCGAAAGCTCCTCTTGACTCTGCCTTGCGTCTTGCCACAATAATGTCCCCTTTCAGTGTCTTCTTCTATGACAATCATATGTTTTTGTTGATCTATCACGTTCATAGTTAGTCCTTCAGTCAGTCGGTCAACAAGTCAGTTAGACAATTGCTGACTTAATATCAGTCAGACAGTTAGGGATTCATACAGTTATACAGTTATACAGTTATACAGTTATACAGTTATACAGTTATACAGTTATACAGTTATACAGTTATACAGTTATACAGTTATACAGTTATACAGTTATACAGTTATACAGTTATACAGTTATACAGTTATACAGTTATACAGTTATACAGTTAGACATTTATACAGTTATACAGTTATACAGTTATACAGTTATACAGTTATACAGTTATACAGTTATACAGTTATACAGTTATACAGTTATACAGTTATACAGTTATACAGTTATACAGTTATACAGTTATACAGTTATACAGTAATACAGTTATACAGTTATACAGTTATACAGTTATACAGTTATACAGGTATACAGTTATACAGTTATACAGGTATACAGTTATACAGTTATACAGTTATACAGTTATACAGTTATACAGTTATACAGTTATACAGTTATACAGTTATACAGTTATACAGTTATGACTGTTCAGGCACTCTGGCTCTTAGTCATGTGTAGCTGAAAGTTCAGTCAATAGATTTTAAATATTTTAAATATTTCTTTTAATAATTATAACAGTCGTTCAAGGCTTTCGGATATGTCAAACGCCATTCAACACTGGCACTTGACACTTTCTCTAATTAGAGGCCTAGCGCGTGTTAGACATCTATGGACATATTAAATGAACAGCTGGCCTTGTCCCAGAGGTAGCTGTTTGCCAATTGGAATATTTGTATATCTGACTAAGACCAGTTTCAGTTCTGGGCTTATACGAGATAGAGTTCTGTTCTGCACAATGAAACGGATATTCCAATTGATATATCCAGCTCCGGTTGAATTTCGGCTGAGTTCCAAGGAATCTTTTACCTATTTCTATCAGGTGGTCAAGTTCATTGGTTGGAAACCTCCGAGGGAGGGTGTGCAACGTTGTCTATATCTAGTTTGGTCTACTTTGGTGGTCACTTTCTCACTGTTGTATATACCAATTGGAATGGCTCTCAGCCTTGTTACCAACTTTGCGACTTTAAATCTGGATGATTTTCTTAGCGTAATCGAACTAACCATTAATACAACCGGAACAATGTTCAAGGATATGTTGCTTTTATTTAACTTTTCACGAATGAATCAGATCGACTATGTACTCGACCGTATGGATGATCGTGTGCCTCTGGCAAACGATCGTCGCAGGATCCACAAGGCCGTTGCCGATGCCAACTATATCTTCTTGGTATACGCCATATTATATGTGACCTATGCGACCTTTGTGTTCATGACTGGCATACTGAATGCCCGGCCGCCCTGGATGTTATACAATCCGTTCTTTGATTGGCGAAATGGACTGATCCATTTAATATTGCATTCAGTACTGGAACACTTCTTATTCTTTCTGATAATTATTTCGGCATTGCTCGTAGACACGTTTCCAATATTAGTTATTATCATATTGCGAGGTCACATCGATGTGCTACGAAATCATATTCAAAAGCTGCGCACTGACCCACTGCAGGCCGAGGCTGATAACTATGAGGAGCTCGTTGACTGCGTTCTGCACCATAAGCTGATTTTGAGGTGAGTATATAGAGTTGAGTTTAACTGTTTTGCTCCTTGGCTAATAACCTACTTATTTCAGTTGCTGTGAGATCTTGCGTCCAGTTATTTCGGGCACCATTTTCATACATTTTCTATTGGTTGGCATCGTGCTGGGCGTAACCATACTCAACATATTATCTTCTACGGATGTCGCTCATCTCGTCGTATTGTTTTTATTTATGGCTGCTTTGCTATTAGAATCGTTTCCCTGCTGCTACCTCAGCGACCTACTCGCCGAAGACAGCATGGACTTGTCAAACATATTGGCCGAATCGAACTGGCTTAATGCCGATAGCAAATATAAATCCACTTTAATAATTTTCATGCGACACGCTCAAAAACCAATTGTCTTTATAGCCGCCGGCATCTTTCCCATCTCCATGGCTAGCAACATTAAGGTAAGTAAAGTTATATATATAAATATAGATATATGGCTATAAATTGAAGCACAATAAATATTTCTCAACATTTTTAGATGGCAAAGTTCGCCTTCAGCGTTATGACCATAATGAAGCAAATGAATCTGGATAAACGCTTAAAATGAACTTGTTGTTCGTTAATTAATCAAAATAACTTGATTGATTATTTTAATTTCTTATTATTTTTATTTAAATATAAATTGAAATTCGATAATTAACTTTGGCACATTATTTCGGAAGAATCAGATTCTGTATGATTTTATAATTTTAAATAGAAATAAAAATTCATGAAAATTCTTTTTGCTGTAAGCATTTATTGCTTGTTGCTAAATTACAGGCCAAGTGAGTGTTTTGTGGGCGTGTCGAACACCTTGTCCAGCTGAACAATTGCTTCATTCCCACAGACATTTGTGGAAACATTAAAGCTAAGCAAATGACAGTTTGCTCAGAGTATTCGCTAGATTGTTCAGTATATGCAGGCAGCTTGACTTCTGCTGCGGCTTTGGATTTTTAATTCAAAACTAATCCTTAATTTTTTGTAATTTACTAAGTCTAGATATGTTAAATTGGAATATATATGGCTGTCTATTCGATGTAAGCTTAATATGTTTCTTTTTCCTTGAGATCTCATTTTTGTTCTTCGACATCAATAAAAATTAAAATTTTAACTTTTTCACTTTTAGTTTTAAAGGCATGTCTTGAAGAATGTGAAACCCTTAAATACTAAAAATGGTATGTATGACGGAAGTCCTTTTTAAGGTCAACCGATTAAGATTGTTTCAGATTTTCTATGTGATTTTATCCCACTAGAGAGTCTAACTAGCAAAGCATCGTTTACCTTAAGCCATGTTTTCTTGCTTTTATACATATACTTTTGGTGAATATTTTTCAGGGTAACATTAAATTTATAAGCTAAATATTCACTATAAATACTCCTTTATAGTTGTATATTGTGAAAGGCAACAGCTTAGAGCACGTTGATTAAGGTATTAACAAACAACACAAAGGTGTCGCTGCTTCAGTACTCTGCCTGGCATGTTTCTACTTCTTAATTCTTATTATATTTCATTGTTATACTCAGCACTTATCTACTCTTGTAGGCTTGCACTGACAGCTATATGATATGGATAACTGAAATATAAGATCTAAGCACCAGCATAGGCTGACAGCCTGAGTGTCCCTTAGTAATAACAAAAAGTATGAGATGAGAGCAGCTCAATTGATTTTAGAAACTATAAGAAAATTAAAATACTTTAGATGTTATATGTTAGCTGAGAGTATACTAGCCTTCAGCTAGAAGTGTTCAAAAATAAAATTTAAAGAATTTACAGGGAAACACACAAAGTGTCGTGTCTGTTTATATAACTATATAGATACCAATTCAATGCAGTTCGCATTCAATTTTCTCTTAACTAAATAGAGTATTCCTTTAGCAGCTCGCTCATTCATTCTTTAGCCAACAGATCAGAAAAATATTCCACTTCAAGTGTAGCTGCAGCAGGAGTTTCCTTGACAGGCGGCATTAATGTTGGCACGTTTATCAAATTGCAGCTTACAAAAGGCTGAAAGGAGTTGGAAGGCGTGCCACTTTATTACTCAGCTCATAATGCCGACAGATGATAAGCCAAATGCCGGCAATAGTTGGACGAAATAAAAGAAAAGGAAAAACAGAAAAAACTATTCGTTGTTGGCTCAAATTGTGTGATGTAATGACACGCACGAGTGCAGAGCGCCAGGCACGCCCACACGCCACGTGCGCACAAGCTGCAGCTTCGAGTGAAGCATAAAAACGATGCCTTGGTCAAGGTCAGCCACAGCTGCAGCAGCAGCAGCAGCAGCAACAAGGCAAAAACGAAAAAGCAGCAGCCAAGTGGGTGGCTCAAAGAGCTCTTCGAATCTATATTGGCAAAAGAATAAATGATTTAAAGCAATTGCAAGCACAAGTTGAAAAGAAATTTGTGTTAAATGGCCAAACTGGAAAAGATGGCAAAACGAGGCGAAATGACTAATTTAATTGCCTGGCATTATGGTACTTAAGGAGGCGATCACATGTTGACCGTTAGATGGCCAACACGATGACGACAAAATGGAGCACAAACGTGGCTAATTGTAAATTGTTGCAATTTAAATTGTTGCAAAAGAACAGTAAGCAGCGGCAGCGGCAGCAACTAACTGGCCAGCCGGCCACATCTATGGGCCATAAAAATGCTGTTAAGGCCTAAAAGCGATTGTTGGATGCCAGCCACTGCAACTGCAACTGCAACTGGCACTTATTGAATGGCCATCGGTTGTGTCTTCTTGTTAAAAGGCATCGTTAAAGGGGGCAGGCGTCGTAAAAATTTGCGCATTAATAAACATTATGCAAGTTGCGACAGACAGCAAATGAGGCGACACGTTGCCAGCCAATCTGATGCTGGCTGCCACAGAGAACCGACCTCCTACTGCTCCACCTCCTGTTCAAGCAGCTGGCATGCAGCACAGTTATAACGATCGCCAACAGCAACAACAACAACAACAACATTTAACGATGCGTTTATTGATATCGCCAGCAGCTGTGGCAGAGGGGCGACGCGACGATCACAGCGAGTCTCAATTTTATGCGCCATTGCACTGGGCTTTATCTCCGTTATCAATGCGCTTAGAAACTCATGTGTGTGTGTGTATTTTACGATCAATGTAATTAATTGGCAAACGTAACTAATATTGGCAACAAAGTCGCCGATTGGCCAATTGGCAACATTCTCGCTGTAACGCAGCCTCTGAGGCCTTAACGATCGCATTAACAGGCCGTCGATTTATGGGCGAGGAAATGTTCCTTAAATTGTGAGCGTAATGTAGCTTGGCGAGCTCTTGAGGTCTATGAATCATTTATAAATAAAATGTAGACTTACTTTGGAAAATTATTTAGTTAGAAACAGTAAGCTAAAGTGGTAAGGTCGGAAGTGTGCAACTTGTATATATCCTGACCTTTGACTCCACATGCCTTCCTCTGCATGCTACATACATCTTCTTATAGCAGCTATTTAAATATTCACAGTGAACTGCATTTAGTGTAAGAAATGGAATTGAATTTAATATAACACTAATATTTTATAATAATTTAAAAATAGGTCATTTGCAGCATTCATATAAAAAATGTTTTCAGACTCATTTATCTTTTCCCTAGTTTGTGCAGTATAGTATAAGCATATAAATTGCTCAGAGATGAATACTATTATTATAATATTTTGTGTTGAAAATTTTTTACAAAACATTAAATTTATAATATAATACATAAATATTAAATATTAATATATGTATATATGTACATCTTTATATATGAAAATAAATATAAAATATATATGTATATATATAAAATTTCGTTTATATGGATGGAAGCTTCAGAAAGAAAGTCATAGTAATCGTTGTCTAAATAGGACTTGTAGGAGAAGAAATTGCATTATATAAATAAAAGGGGTTTATATAATTTGCATTATCTCCATGATTTCCTTTTAAGAGATATTTGATTTCATATGATTGAGCCCTCATAACATTCAAATTATTTAATAACTGAGCTTAATTTACAATATATATTATTTAACAAATACTTTCCTCTGCAGTACAGCCTTAAGACAACTCATGATTAAATGGCAAATATTAAAAATATTTTTAACATAAAAATAAATATAAATAATAAAAAGTAAATAAAATATAATTATTTGCAAAAGTTATACTCTAACTGGGTCCGTCTATCCAATATAGAATTATCCTAAATTGTTCGCTAGAAAATGTTTCATTCTTAAATGCTAAATGCTAATAAAGCATGCCAGATGCTTTCAATATAAGTGGAAAGCTCATTTATTAAATTTCAGTTACTAATTGATATTTTTGACTTGCAAAGAATGATTAAAGTAACGTTCTGTCTATATCGAAAAGGTAAACCGCTTTTTTTTTCATGCCGATGTCAATGCCAATCCCAACTTTGGCATTCAAAGCGCAGCAAACGCTGCGATTTCCCAGGCAATACGAAGAATGAAAGAGAGGACGATAGAGAGGTAAGAGTGAGTGGAGCTCAAGAAAATACTTCATCACATTTCCCATGGACGGCCATTTATGGCAGTGAATGCCAGTCCGAATGCCGATCTGCGAGGCGGCCTTTTCTAACTGTCCCTCTGACAAAATGCCGCAACCTGCAAGTGTAACTGACAACCAATGGCCCAATGGCCATTGACCAGGCCGACACAAACAGAGCGACAGAGAGAGAATAATATTATGAGCGATACGTAGAAAAAAATAAATCAAATTTTCTCATCAATCTCATCGAACATGAAAATGCACTTTCAAAACGCATTAAATAAACCATAACGGCACGCATGCGCAGCACAGCACCAGAGTACACCAGCACTGCCACACAGCACCACCAGCAGCCCAGTCAGGGCGGTGCTGTGCGGAGTGAGACAGGGGCCAAGTGCAGGCCGAGGCCGCGTAAATCTTTCACTTTGAGCAAAATGCAGCACAGCTAACTGAGGCTAACTGGAAAACTAGCGGCAACAAATAACGTAAACGATAAATGCGCATGCGCAAGTGCAACAGCAATAGCCATAGCAAGAGGCAGCAGGCAGCAGGCAATAGGCCAACGAACAACTGGCAACATGGGGCAACTGGCCACAGCAAGAGACGCGGCATTTGCTGTGGCCCGACCATATTTGGCATTGGCTTTGCCAACTGCCCAAACTAAAACCCAAACCCAGACACGTTGCAGCTCTGCTGACAAATTGCTGCAGCCGCCTCCTGCTGCAGTTGCTGCTGCAGCGGCTGCTGCTGCTGTTGTCGCCAACATCAGCTGCGAATGCAGGTCCTCCGGCCAGCATGGCGCACAAATTTGGTAGCACGCCGTGCGGCGGCAGTCAAAAGCGTCCAATAATTCATAACACAGCCACTGTTGTTGCTGTTGCTGCTGCTGCCGCTGCTGCTGCTGTTGCCAAAATTGGCAAGAGTCGCTTGATAAGCTGCCGCTGCACACAGTCGCCAATCGCTGCGCTGCCACGGCGCGTAATAAATCTGTGCAATTTGTTGCACGCTAATCGCGCCATCGACTGCGGCTTTCAATTGAAAGTAAGTATCTAGCGGGCTTATTGGTTCGCAGGTGTTTCGCCTGCCCAAAAAGAGAGAAACAAAACACGTTTAGTGGGCCAAATAAATCAACAAACTAATTATAAACAATAAAGGCAATGCTAGCCTTAATGCGCATCAATTAACTAAAGTATAAACAAATGATTGGCACTAGAAGTTGACATATCTGTGCTGTTTAATGTTGGAAGAGACGTATCCGCATTCGTATGCCTATCGCATCTATATCCGTAACCTTATCCTAGTCCATATTACATATCCTTATTCATTTTTATTCTTTATTTTAAATATTTCCAGAAAAGTAAAGAAAATAAATAATAAATAATAAAATATATTATTATCCATATCTTTACCCTTATCCATATCCATATCCATATCCCTACCTATACCATAAATTCATATTTACATATTTTATTATTTTATGTAGTTTCAATATTTTAGCTATTTAAAAAAAATTTAACGATATATTCGTATACCTATCCATATCCATATTCTTATCCTTATCCATATCCATATCTTATTTCGTACTCATACTTTTATATATATATTCATAGTCAAATCAAATTTTTAATATGAATATATTTTTTATAGAATGTAAAGCTTAACATATACTCCTTATCCTTATCCTTATCTATTGCTACTTATATATATTTCATAATCATATTCATATTCCTATCCCAATCCCTATTCCCATATTCATATACTTATCCCTATGAATATCCATACTCATATCTCTTTTTTAATTAGAGAATAGTTCCTATTACAAGAATAGCTAAAGATTGATTCCTATCCGTATCCATTTCCATGTCCCTAACCATATCCATATTCATATCTTCTGTTTAATTTCAATTTATTTCTTATAGATAATCCGCACATTATCACAATAGAAACAAATCGTTGTAAATAAATAATTTATATGAATTTCAAAAAAATTACTTTTGCGTAAACCTTATCTATCTGTATGGCTATAACTTATGAGGAACTCTCCTCTTCCACCAGAACGCCAGCAAGCTGTTCAAGCTTGACAACTTTTTGCCCCTTTTCTTTGCCTCAATAGTGTCCGGCTGCTCGGCTGCCTGCCATATCTTGCTTTACAGTCTTTGGCTAATAATAACAATAATTTAGCCAGTAAATGAAATTAACATGCATTACACAACAGTCAAGCGGCCAATAACGGAACAAACCTGCCATTGATCCTTGGGGCGTCCCATTGGGCGGCTGCAATTGCAATTGCGATGCCAGCGAAGTCGCCAACTGTGTTCCCTAACTGACTGGCTGATTGAGTTGGCCCGCATCGCACCGGACGGGCTGGCCATCAATGAAACTTCAACTCCCAGATGCTGCATGCTGTGGGTACCTAACGGTATCTAGCCACGTAAACCCATCGAGCGGAGCCAACTCTACCCCACCTGCCGCCGCCGACTGTCTGCCTGCCCATCGGCTCTTTCTAATGGCGCACGCATCGCGTTTGCCGCCTCAATGGCCAGCTGACTGACCAGCAACAAATGCACCGGGATGCACTTCATTTGCTTCTCCATCGTCTCTGACTACAACTCTTTCTCAGCATTTGCCTCGGTCTCTTGTCTGGGCGCCATGGCGTATGCATTTTTTATGTAAATTGATTTTTTTCTACTCATTTTGCTGGTCGACTCCGTTGTCTCCGCTTGTTGTTCTCGTTTGCTGCTTTTCATTAGTTATGATAGATGATGTTAGAAATTATTTAAATATATTCAATTAATAATGGCAAATGCTTTGCCTGACACGAAATAAACAACAAGTGCCACAGCCCTGACTGCCTGCTGTAGTTGCTCTTATTTAATATTTTTAAAAGCTGAGCAAATTCTTCGAGCAAATTGGACTTAAGAAGTGAAGCTATGCTCATTTTATTTATCATTTAACCTTAGGTTAATTTTTGGGAACGAATTGAGTTAGTCTGAAATTTTTTAGATTTTTAACAAAATATTTTTACAAGAAATAAATTAAATTTTAATGTTAAAAATGTGCTTAAATTAATTTTCTTTCTTACCAGATATATACTATTTTTTTTATGAAAAAACTATTATTTATTAAATAAAAAAGATTTTTTTAAATACTATAGAATTAATTTTAAAGTAATAAATATATATAATAATTTTCCAGTGTAAAACATAAATTCTAAATTTTTAGGAATTTTAAAAATATCCAAATTTTTAAAGTTAAATTTTAAAAAATTTTCCTACAGCTTTTAAACACTATAATATTATATATAATACTATATAATAAAAATGTATTGAGTTTATGATGATAAAATATATTTTTCGCATTTGATTAAGCTTTGTAAAATATGTAACCATTTCATTGGCTTTCCCACAATTAAGTTAATTCTTACATAATGACTTAAGCCATTTACATTATTACACATACGCCACGTTAAACAAATAACAAATATTGATACACTTTCAGAAGACAAAAGGCCATTGAAGACATTTTAATTATGGTCACTTTATTTACAGCAGCTGCCAAGAGTTAATAAATGCATATTTGGGGCAGGCAATAAAGTGTGTAACCGAAGTCAAAGATAAAGGCCGAGAAAGAGAACGGACAAGAGCAGCAGATGGGATTGTGGGCGAACATGAAAAGCGTGAAGCAGACAATCAATAAATGCACAGCTGAGCAGGGTCTGTGGCAACAGGTAAAGGCAATTACCAATTGTCCTGAGACTGTGGGACTTGCTCAGCAAAATATTGAATGTCAAATAAAATGCAATAAAATAAAAGAAGGCAGACAAAAAGTCAAAGACAAAGGGGCCACGAATATGATTTACATGCAACGACTGCAACTGCAACTGCAGCAGCAGCAATTGCCGTTCTTCGTGCAACGTTTGCCACCTGTTCCTGTTCTCTTCGACTTAGTTTGCCGTTATTGTTGCCTGGTTCTGCCTTGCCTTCCATATCGTTAGCTAATTTTATTGTTACAATAACTGTTGTTGCTGCCGCTGCTGCTGTTGCTGCTATTGCTGCAGTTGCTGCCTATCTTTCGTGTATCTTACGACCGGCCTTGTTTATATCAATTCTATTAAGCACAACAGCTAGTCAGCTCCTCTTGCTCTCTCTATCTCACATTATCTGCATTTCTTTCACTCTGCTGCTACACCACTCTCCTTTCAGCATGTGACTAATCATGCACAGCCAATCATGCCACAAGTTTATTTATTTTCACATTGCATTTGCAAAAACAAAAAGAAAAACTGGGTAATCCACTTGAAAATTCCTCGATTTTTGCTAACCCTGTTTATTGTTGTTGTTGCTGCCTGTTATCGGGCAGCTATCAACGCCGCTTGTACTCGTTATTGTTCCCTGTTGTGTTTGTTAGTTTCTTTTGGCTGGGCATCGACTTGTTGCCTGTTGCATCTTATAAAGTGAGTTATCTGCTGGGCTGTCGTGTGGCATTGGCCAAAGTAAATGTAAGATATATTCTGGCTTATTCTGTCCTCTTCTTCTTCACCTTTTTTTTCTTCATTATTTGCACTTGTTCTTGTCATCTGAGTGTGTGTATGTGTGTGGCTTTACCGCTAACAGCGACTTTGCTGCTGCTGTCACTTGGCTGGCCGTTATATGTCCTTGAAAGAGTTAACTGTATTTGATTACTGCCAAAGACAGTATGTGACTTGGAGCTAATACAGTGAACTCTCATATGGGAACACACAGCATGTGCAGCTGCTTAAAATATATATTTTAATCAATTTTATTTTTATATAATTAGACTTAGTTTAATATTCAAAAAATTAAATTTTGCTTGCGGTTTATAATTGTTGTAGCTAATATAAAAAGTTATTTAAGAAGAGTCGCTTAGTTAATGTACAGCAAGCCATAAAGCGCTTTAGCTCCTCTCAAGCAATATTTAATCCAAACCTTGGCTCGAGCTTAAGTTTACCTCGCTTCTTCTCTATATATAAATAAATCCAGAGGAAACGAAAACTCAAAATATCAAAATATTGCTGCAAGTTTTCAGTTTGATTACAGGGTATCTACTAGCCAAAAATTTGCCTTATATATTAGTTTCTTCATGCTGTTTCAGCTATTTCTAGTAAGGCTCTGATCTTTCAGCTGCAAAAATGGGAACTAAACAATCAGAAATAAATATTTTTGTTGCGTGTCTGCATTTTAAGCTGTTGACCTGATTCAGGTTAATGCGGCTGTCATGTAGAATAGATTTACTGGAAAAAAGGTCACAAATATCATTTGTTTTGCTGCGGCATTGACAGCAGACAGATAGCAAATAGTTTATATAAATAATAAAGTTTGTAGGCGAAATGTGCTGAAAAACCATTTGTAAAATGGCAAAGAAGAAAAATGGGAAATGCAATGGAGCCAAAGTAAATAGGAGGAATCGAAAGGTTATATATATATATATGCATGATATATGGAACAGTTTTTGTTATTTTCTCGAAAGATCATCATAATCAAAATGAAGCTTGGAATCTAACTGAAGCAATCTTCAAATTGGCCGCATAAATCTTGATGGCACATCTCTTGGCCCGGCTGTTGGCTAAGCTGTCAGCTGTTGGCCAAGCTGGCGAATACAGTTAGATTGAAGCTGGAGCAGGCGCAGATGCCAATGTCGATGTGGATGCCACTTGCTGTAAATGTGGCAAATGTCGAATGCAGAATACAGAAAACAGACTACAGAATACAGAATGCAAGCCAGCGTAATTGATAAAGACCGACAAATCCGTTGATGGCGATGTTAATACTGCGAGCTATGCGCAGCTTGGCCAGGGTTTGGGCCAGGCTTGGGGCCGGACTTGGGGCCGGGCTCAATGTCGCTGCGAAACGATCTTGTTGATGGCAGGAAGACAAAGACCTAAGATTGCCTGTTAATGCTAGTCGAAACGGTTCGATGTCTGTTGATGACGCGTGCAGAACCTGTTGGGCTGCTCTTGTTGTTGTCGTGGCAGTCAGTTCTAGTTGCTGTTGTTGTTGTTATCGAACAGCGTTCGATTTTTATAATGATTATCGCCATTACCGACAGTCATTGTTGCTGTTGCTGCTGCTGTTACTGCTGCCAGCTACTGTTGCACTGAAAAGGCAGCTAACAATGCAATCCGTTGCCTGCAATTAGTTTGGGCGTGGGGCGCGGCTGGAGCGCGCATAAATTGCGTTAGGATAATGATCGCGCTTTGGCACAGTAAATCGCAATTCGAAATTCAACGGACACGGAGAGTACAGTTTGAATGTGCTGCCTGTTGCTGCCGCCCAGATCGCAATTGCAGCAGCTGCAGCTTCGAGTTTTAACTGGTTCGGCAACAAATTTGACGCGCGCTGCTACAAATGAGCCCGATAGAGAGGGACACAGAGAGAGGGAGAGAGTGCGGAAGAGGCAGAGGCAGAGGCAGAACGATAGACAGCTAGAGGGAAAGAAAGCAAGCGAAATGCTGAAGGAAAACCAGTGGAAGGCCAAGCACCAAGCACCAAGCACCGTTTTGGCCACGCATGCTGGGGCGCCATTTAAATTGAGATTTATTGCAGGCAGCATCTTTTGCTATTGCAGTCAATGATGCGCCAGTGGATGCTGCTGTTGCAGGTGCAGCAAGCAACGGTTTTGTAGCTTCGAAGCGAAAACAAAACTGTAAAACGCTGCCAACGCTTGTCTTTGACCTCGACGAGGCTGCCGTAGTCGAGCGAACAGAGGCGAGAGCGGCAACCAGCTGTTATATATAACAGTCAACAAATCGTTGGCCATCCAATCTTAATGAAGTTATTAGGCGAATCAATTTTTTGTTTTCTATTCTCTCTTGCTGCTGCAACGTTTTGCTACTAAGTTATTGGGTTATAAATGAAGATGGCTTTTAGTAGAGTATGCAGCTTAAAGAGTATTTATATTATTGAATATAATTTCATATTATGCTATTCATATGAAATATATGTTTATATATTTGTATGTCTGTGTACATACAAGAATTTTGTGTATTTTCATAAATTATTTATATATTCATAAATCTTTGTTATGTATTCTTTAAAGCTTTTGGCCAGTGGGCCGAGAAGAACTGCAACTGATTTAGCTGTTTAAGTGGGGCTAAGTTAATTAAGAGAGATATATTCTTAACAGATCGACTAAAGCAATCGACATTATATATTATATGAGTATGCAAAAATATATATTAGAGATCTATAAAATGGTTTTCTACAATGTTAGGCAAGTGCTCGAAACAGAATTGTATATGTATATATATATTGAAATAGATAAAATGTTATAAAACTGATACACGACAGTAGTTGAGGCAATAAAATATGTATTCTTAAATAGTAACAATTTTGACTCTTATAGCAACGTATAATATTAATAATAATTAATGTGAATGATGATAAATTTAATAAAATATATTTATACATCATCATTGTTAGCATAAGAAAAAAAATAATAATAAAATTAATAAAATATATAAAATTATTAATATTCAATAAGCTTTAATTTTAGCTCATTTTATGCATATGCCAAAGTGAATTATTTAATTATATATTAGAATTAATTCCCTTTATGCCTTAAGTGCATATTAAGTAAAGAAATTTATGACTTAACTTGAGTCAACATTAAGTTAATAATAAAACAATGAAATACGAAATGTATTAAATTTATACAATGAATGATAAGGCCTCATAAAAGCGATAGATTTAAATGTTGATGAGCTGAGGCGTTTTAGTCACGTCAATCTTTCAGTTTTAAGCAATAAAAACAAGTTCATGAATCTGTGAAGCTCCGCTCGAAGCTCAGCCTAACTCTTAGTTAGTCTCTGCCTCAATTGGGGCTCTCTCTTGTTTTAGGCATTAAAAAGAAACTAAGTCGAAAGCTTCCCTAGCAAATTAAGTTCAGATTAAGTTATGTACTAAAGTTAATATAGGTTTCCCTAAAAGTTATATAGATGAGTCTAGTTGTAAATATAAAATTCTCTTTTATGTCACTGAAATAGCTTTTAAACAGAAAATTAAATATGATATAGAAGCCGAATGGATTCAAGCGCTATGCCTATATATCAATGTTTGTATATCTAAATTAGAAAAGTATCTAAAATGAGCACAAATAATTCTACTCAGCCTTAAAAATCCAACTATGCTATTTCGTTGTCATGGAATGATTTCTAATTATTGCATTTTCATAATCTGTATTTGAGGATATTAATAATTATTTGCAAATTATTGACATTATGTTCATAATCAGCTGAGGTTTTTCCTGAGCCGCTCGTCTGGCTATCCCACTGTGCTTTGCCACTAATTACAGGTGACACTGATTAGCGCGTTGAAGGAGACGAATGCAACGGGGCGTTAAGTAGCCAGAGGCATCTCCTATAAGTCTGCAATGTGGCAAAACATAATTTCTGCATGTCACTCGGACAGGTTGGAGTCAGAGTTGGAGTCGGAATCGGGTCTGTGGAATCGTTGTTGGAAATGGAGATGGTTGTCAATGCGTCGGCTAATCCTGCTCATCATCTATTGCTCTGCAGCTCGTGGATCAAGACGAATGCAATTTTTTGAAAAATCATTGAAACCGGTTACAGCATTTGATGGAAAAGTTGCTGCAACACGGTTGCAGCTACACGAAACATCACGACAGACAGACAGACGGGCAGTGGAACAGACAGACAGACAAAGAGACAGACAGACTGACTGACTGACTGGCCGGCACCTGTAGATTTTATCCTGGCCATTTGATTGTCTGCCGTTGATTGCCGCTGAGATGTTTTGCAGCTGTGTGTTGCAAGCGTCGTCTGCCTGCCTGGTTGCTGAATTAAGTTGCTGCCTGGCAGCGTTTACATGCTGTGGCTGTTGCTAGCTTTTGATGTTTTAATGATAAGATTTTCGCGATTGATTTTTCCTGGGTGTCGAATTTGGTGAATAACCGGTTACCGGCAGGAAGTGCCGCCTAGCGGCTCAAGTGGCGCAAAAACGTGCCGCATCAATCAGTCGCCCACCGCGACCGCCTAACAAGGTCAATGGGTTAATGCGCCAAACTGCAACTATATACTCTATATATACACACACACATATATATATATATATATATATATATAGGTAGTTATACGCCCACAATAGCTGGTCTTTGGTGCTGTTAAGGCAGCAGGCCGAATGGATTACAATAATTGCACACTGCGGAGGCCATTCAATCCGCAAGTGCAACTGTAAAGTGCCACCGTTTGTGGTGCTGCCCGGCAGCCAGCAGAACTAGAAGAAGCCGAAGCAGCAGCAGCAGCAGAAGACAACGATTGACAGCAGAGCTGAAGCTGCCACTCAGCTGTTGTGACGGCAAACGGCAAACGGCGCATGTTGGCCATCAAATGTCTAGGCTAAACATTTAGATTAGAAGCGAAAAAAAAAACTGAAGTAGGAAAAATAAGACGACGACGACTGCTGCTTTGGCGAGTCTTCCGTCAGGAATGCATTTTTATGGAGCAGACAAGAACAATTGACGTTGCTATGGCCAAGTCGGAGGCTAATCTAAATTGTTGCATGCAACAACAATTGTGCACAGATACAAGTGTCCGGTGCATACAGCGAGGCAGGTAATTTCAGCTCAGCTAATTGCGAAAAGTGCTCCTGTAATTCCAACGGGGCCAACAGACAACTGAAAGACAACAAGCGGCCACTAACTCCGACTCCAACTCCAACTCCAACTTCAACTTCAACTGCAACTCCAATTTCTGCTACTCTGGCCTGCACCCTATGAAGCCCCTCGGGTAAGTGACACCTACAGCGGAGACAGCTTTGGCAATTGTGTTTGCCAGGCCCCACAAATAATAGCTTCATTGGCCACCAGAATCCCGTCGGTGCCAAAATGGGCAATGCCAATGTCTCTGGCCATGGAATTTGCTCGAGAAATTTGCATTGTCCTCGGCCTCACTCAGTTGACCAAAAATGGTTTGGCTAAGCTTGACATTATTGTGCCTTTGCTGCCTAATGGCTCTTGATGGGCATTTAACTGTCTATCAATTAAACAATTAACTTTTTACATATAAATAAAGTATATAGATATCCGACCACATCTGCATTAGCTACTCACACGTCAATTTACCTCTCGATTTTTGTTCAGCTGCGATTTTACAGTCGCGACGTTTTGCCATTTACTGAAACTGTTCAAACAAAATGTGGCTTGCCAAGAGGCAAAATAATATCGTATACAATTTATGGTCTGCGCACATAACTAGCACCCAAAGGTAAAATGGTGGACCAGGCAAAACCAGGTAACTGTAACGCCACGCTGAAGGTTAGGCCCGCTGCGTTTTGCTTCTGACATACAAAGTGCAAAGCAAAAATAAAAGAAAAATCGAAAGCACAAGTGAAAAGAAGGCAAAATGTATAAAAATTACTAAAAGCCGCTTTAAGGTATGGTTTGTGGGATACACTTTCACCATGAGTCCATTCGCTTGACTATGAATTAAATAAGGAATGAATGAAGATATATCTATTTTTAATATTGTTAAATAATTCAATTTACACATTAAATATAAAATATTTTATTTATATTTTAATGTTATTTATATCGAAAATAAATAATTAAATAATGTTAGAATTGATATATTTTAAAAATTTCAAATTCCAATTAATTAATTAAAACTAAATTTAAATATAAGTAATTAAAATAAATATAAATATCTCTTAATATAATTTAATACATATAAAATATATATAAAATATATAAATCAATATATATTTAAAATATATATATTGTTTTTTTCGTTTTGCAATAATATTTTAAATATATAAATAATAAATAATAAATGAATAAATATTTTTGTCAAAGTATTAAATCAAAATAATCATTTGACATTAAATTTAAAAATGTCATCTAAATTCCTATATAATAATTTTCGTTCATAATTTCTGAGTGCGTTCCTTAGGCCAGCTACCTTATCGCAGCTTTTTTTCATGCCGCTTTTATTTGCGTCTGGCGCTGCCTTTCTGGCACAGTAGTTCAAGCAAAGCAAAGTGTCACAAGTTAATTAGATTAAATTAAAAATATGCATAGTATATGCTCTTATACTAAGTATTGTTATATATAGTTATACTATATATATAATTTTTGCTTTTTTACTACTTAGCATTTCGTCTCTTCTTTCTTGCTGTCAATGTCAGCTTTGGCACTTGCCACATGCCATTGCATACTTTTAAGCTGGCGCTGCTTTAGTTTCAACGGACGCACAAAAGTAGGCAACATTTTTTTAAAATTCCCGATTCTAGTTGGGGGAAAATAAAAAGTTTCTTTAGCCAGGAAATGCTTGCAGCGCACGCATATTAGGCTGAAAAATGTAATTTACAATTTTAATTGAAACACTCAATACTTAATCCCTCAATAAAAAAATGATGCTTGGCGCATTAATTAAAAGAAAAGCTAAAGCCAACCAGGCACTTCAACAATTCAAATGCAAACAAGCTAGGCAAATAAAGAAGGCTTATAAGGTGGTGCGCTGCAGGTGTGGACGTGAGGTGCGTGCATGGAAAAAGTTTCACTTTTTCAACTTATGCCAACGCACAAATCTCGAACGGCCAGGCACAAATGACGCACAGTTCTACAAGAGGCCCACGCACGCAACGAAGCGAACAAGTTCTAGTGCTAAAGTGTTACGCACATGAGTGTGTGTGTGCGAGTGTGTGTGCTAGAAAGCAAATGCATTGCACTATTATGTAAGGGCAGGGACTTAGACGTTGGCAAGCTCTCAGCCAGGTCTTGACTGCACGCAATATTTTTAATGAAATATGCAACAATCAGAGCCACGTCCCCCGCTTTAACCCTGGGCCAGTTATTTGTCTGGCTGTCTGTTTAATATGGCCATCATTTTTAGACTTCCTTCAAGCAATGTGAGCAGTATATATAGCCATATGTATATGCTTCTATGTACAGTTGACTGTGTAAGTGGTAATCGTTGTGTTTTTACCATTGTCGAGATGTTTTGCATTTTGTCTGGCAATTTAATAACACCGAACGCAAATTACATTCTCGAATCCGAGCTGCACTTCGACGCTAAGTGACCCAAATTGCCAGGCTAAAGGGAGTGCAAGAGAGAAATGTCGACGGAATGGCTTTTAGACGCTCTGCATGTGCCCGAAACATTTACATGCGCCACCGTGCGTATACGTAACGTGAATGCTGCACAAATCATAATTGCCGGCAGCAAGTCAAGTGCAAAGTCTTTTAACTGGCCCACGGGGCGTATAATAAATAATGTAATTAAATTACCAATGCAAGCAAGCATTGCTAACCCAGGGCCAAGGCATGCATACGCCTAGCCAAATGGGCTTAATGAGCAGCTATTTTCCATTTAATTAAACAATTGCATTTGCGGGCGGGAGCCAGTGCAAACACCTACATAATATACCATATTAGAGCAATTGAATATGCATATTAAATGAAGGCACTCAAATATTTATATTCCAAACAAAGCGCCGACCCCAATCCGAATCAACGTAAATAAATTGCAATCAACGGTAAATCAAGCGGAGCCTCAGCTGCAGGTGGAAGAGCTGCGTTCCCTGGGCGAGGCGACTTACAGAAGCTTCCTCTGCTAAGGACCTGTCAGTCCATTTGCTCGAATGATTAGTTGCACTGGCAACACAGCAGCCACTCACTATATGCACTCTATACATATTTAAAATTATGATTTGTGACATTGGTCACAAGGCAAAGCCGTTGTCTTGTGGACTGTCAACAGCTGCAAAGCTCGAGTGTAAAATGTGCACAAACAGCAAAGTTGACAAAAGTTAATTATAAGCGGCATTTACCAGTTTCCTCTTTATGCAAGCTTCACTTTAAGACCTTTTTGTTCAGCCCGAAGAAACTTTAATAAATTTGCCAATTTATTAAATTTTATGTGAACTTGTTTCCCAGTTGCCAATTAGTCCAAAAAACTTCAAATGAAAAGCAAAACTTTTTGTGATTTTTATTAGCTTTTGATATTTGTACCCTGCAGCTGTGTAGAACGTGTGCAGACAAGGGATATATTGCTGCTATGACTTAATGTAAGTTAGTAATAGAAGCAGAATATCAACTGACTCTGTTAACTTCTGGCTTCCATCTTCGGCTTGTCAGTCTGTCATTCATTTTGATATCAGGAATTCTTGAAGATTAGCAATTAATATTTTATACAAATTTTCTTTCATTATTAGTTTAATTATAACTTAAGAAGCCTTTGAAAATATCTATGAAAATTTTTTAGTTCAGCTCGCTACTGCTCCCAAGGTATCTGATAGTCAGTTTCTATTTTTATGCTCTTAACACTTTGCTTAGATTTCCATTGTATAAGTTGCCCATAAATTTGTGATTGTATTTTTATTAATATTTATTGAAACTTAAATAATATGTTTTTATTAAAATTTAAAACTAAATATTTTTCTTGGTAAAATATCTGTAAATTTAACTTTGTAAAAATAATAGAAAATTTATTACTTGATTTGGTAGTCGATATGACAACTCACATTGGAGGAGATGTATTCATAAATGTAATTTTTATATATTTGATGGTTTTTATAGAATATTACAAGTTTAAATTATATTAAAGCCAAATAATAAATTTGTAATATCAATAAAATAGGCTTTATTAAATTGCGAATTTAATGACATTGTTTATAAAGCGCTATCTGGAGCAACAATTTTTATAATCATTCTTCAAAATGAAATGACAAACCAAAACCAAAAAAATCGGCTAAAATCAGTTGGCTAAAAAAATCAGTTGCTAAATAAGCTATCAAAAAAATGTTGCTAGCTATAAGTATCTAAAATAAATAACAAATTTTATAAAGATCGAATGATATACTTGAAATATATTTCTATGAATATAAATAAGATTACAAGTCTTACTCAAAAGTATATAAACTTAAAAGAAATCCAACGCAAAGATAAAGTTGCTTATTCAATTTAAGCGCGATGTAATATAAATTAAACATTAAACAATTTAGACCAAAAAATGTCTCTAATATGTTTACAAATTTGTAAACTCTTAACGGCAAACAGTTTCATTTTCACTTATTAATTTACAAAACTTCAAAGTGTGTAAAGTGGCGCCACGCTGCGCCGAGCTTGGGCCCATAACGGAAGCGGAAATGCTGCTAGAACAAAATATGGCAGACCAACAAAATGGCGCGCCATGGCAGAGGCAGAGGCAAAAAGTTAAGCTGCACAGCTTATGCCAAACGCAACCGAAACTGTGTTAAAAACTGTAAACAGTTTTTGTACTCGACGAAACCTTGAAACTGTCAGCGCGTGCCATGAAAAATGCAACAAAATTTGTGTTTTTTCTCCTTCTCTCTATTGGTATTGGGTAGAAACAGCTTAGTTTTTCTTTTCTTCGCTTTGGCTATTGTGATTTATTGACTCGTTCGAGCCGCAGGTGCTCCAGTGCTCAACTGTTTGCGGTTTGCTTCCGCAATTACTTTTGCCACTCGAAACAGTTGCCCCTTGCTGTTTAAATAGAATGCTGCCAATAGCTTTTACTGTCCACATCCGGTAAACATAATTTCACATGAACTTGAGCTCTACAGGAGTTTTTAATTACAGGTAAATGCTAGGCATAACCATGGGCGATTCCTTTCAAATATACAAATACAAGCAGCGTACAGCATGCGGCCGAGGCAGGAGGCCACTTAGAACGAGCAGGGAGCAGTGGGCAGGCGCATGGCTTGGCATACAAATAGCAGCAGCATTTTGCCTATGCATATGTGTGTGTGTGTGTTCTTGTATTGGTGTCAGTGCGTGCTTCCTGGCAGCTCCAACAGCGCCCGATCCCAGCCTGAGCGCCTACTCAGCCCCCTTCGCTGTCGCAGTTCCAGTCGCTGCCTTAGCCTCGCTCTTTTGTGTTTATCCTGCTCCAGTTCCACAGTCTGCTGCATTCATTAGACTTGGCCAAGTGGCAAGCAGGCATAGTGCCTGCACAGTATTAAATTCCATTAACAGACGCTGCCACAGTCTCTGCCTTGGCCTTCTGCAACTGCAGCTCTAGCCTCTCTAATGGTGTTACATGACTTGGGGCCAATTCCTATGCATATTACGATTATTATAAGCTCGTCACATTACTATAAAGCCTAAGCGAGCAAAGTATTTAACAAATCTGTCGTTGTCTTTGCTAGCCACGTCTCAGGCCAGCCACGCTGCAGGCCAAAATTGGCTCCGGACCAGCACTTTGACAAATTGCAAATTGAGACGTTTCCGTTGTGCCTCGAGCACTAACTAACATCATATTGATACGAAATGTTGATGGCATTGTCACAAGATTACCAATTGGCATGTCCGAATGCCACAAACTCTGGCATTTGACTTAAAGCGCAGTTATTTGTGTATATTTACACGTGTTACTCGAGTTCGGGCGGAAATGCATGACCAATGCTCGGCTGTCAACTTGCCACACGTCATGCCACACGACACATGGCTGTAAAAATGTATTGCGTTGCATGTGGCACGACTCATTACAACTCCATCGTTGTGTAAACAAAACTTCAGGAAAGTATGTGAGAACAAAGTCGAGGCCTAGCTAAGGTCTTGCACAGGCATAGACGAAGTTCTACGAGCTTTGGCTGCATAGTTCGAATCTTATACACTTTATAGAATATTTGCAGAATTTTTAATTATAGTTTTGTGCACGTTATTTGTTATAAAAATGATTAGTTATCTGAAGTTATGATAGTCGATTATCGATACGCAGAATTGCTTGGGAATTTATCACAGTTCTATAAATGTTTTATAGTGTTTCGTAGGAATTCGATAACGTAGTATATTAATATATTAATATATATGTATATATAGTTGATTATAATA
Source organism: Drosophila eohydei (assembly GCA_035045825.1). Lineage (NCBI taxonomy): Eukaryota > Metazoa > Arthropoda > Insecta > Diptera > Drosophilidae > Drosophila > Drosophila eohydei. The sequence continues at coordinate 4,327,032 of JAWNOT010000100.1, forward strand.
TGAGTAAATATAATAAAATTTTTGTAATATAGTTGATAAGGGAAACATGTTAAATATACGAGTATATGTTGTAGAAAGTCAAGTGCTTACTTGTCTATATTTATAGGTCAGGTATATATAAATTTAAATTTTAGATGTTCATATTATTTCTGATAATATATATAATAAATAATATATAATATTATAATATCAGGAATATATATAAATTTAAAATTTAGATGTATATATTATTTCTGATAATATATATAATAGATAATGTATAAAATTATAATACATAAACTAACTGTTAGTCTACAAAGTTTTTAGCTCAGCTGATAGATACGGTCGAAGCACCATTTTCTACATATGACTCTACACCTTATTGAGCATATTTAGACCCAAATAACTTTTGCTTTTGTCAGATATTTGCAGTCAAATAAAAGCTGCTCTCATTATTTATCACATTTAAAGTCTATATAGTCGCCATGGGCTTTATAAAATATATGCTGAGTCAATTCGAATATTGTTCGCGAGTGGAGAAAGCGACAACATTTATTAAAAGAGATATGCTCTTGACAGCTTGCCACTAAATATACCAAAAAAAATTGCCAGATCAGCAAATATTTGTTTAAAAGAAGTTTTATAAAGCAGCTCGACCATTTGCTGTAATCAAAGTTTGAGCAACTTGAGGCAACTATAAGAAAGCAAATTACTCAACTAGTATTAGCTGCCATTGTATAAATACTCAGTCAGTCAGAACATAGAGACAGAGAACTTTGTGTACTGCATGACTCATATATGTTATATATTTTTAAAATATTGTCTGTGGACTCAAGCTCAAGCAGTCTGTCATTCAGTGCATAAAGTATTATATCTACATCCTCTGTCATATAGATAAACTACTCTGTTTACTGAATGATTAACTGCTTGCGCTGAAGTTACTGCAGCCATAGTTAACTTTTCATACATATAAAATATATATATTTTTTTTAAATAGCATATACGACATACTTTATCAAAACAAAATTAATTTCAAAAAATTATTCCCATATCAATTGGTAGCCAAGGAAAGAGTATTCCATGTCTACTTCGCTATAAAACTCACTTTTCGCGTGTTTCGCGGCAATCGAATAGCGCACATTAGGGTTCTTGTAAAGACATTTCCGTTAGATTTGATTATCGTCGATGTTGGGGGCTCGATTGAGCAAAGGGCTTAATGCAGATATTTGAATCTTATCGCAGCTTAAATTGGCATTCGCATGAACTTGTTGACAAAAAAGCAAAATTGCTTTATATATATATATATAACTTGATGGGTTTCTTTTGTTGCATGTGCAGCGCTCGGGATTAAAGAATTTGAATTAATTATAAAATATACAGTTACTTGGAGCTTATGTTGCATGTTGCTGCATCGTTTGGCAGCTTTAAGAGGCTCACAATGGTTTTTTGGCATGCGCACAATGCAGCTAGATCTTAAGTACTATGTAGATCTAAGCTTATATATAAGTATTTTTTACATGCAGCGCAGCCCCACGGTCGCCCCCACTAAAATGGCTCCATGCCGCACTCGGTATGCACTACGTTTGTGAGTGAGTGTATCTACGTTGGCTAGACACGCACGTGATTTGGTTCTTATGCAGGGAGTACAGATAAATGTAAATAGCTCTTGACTTACCGCGCTCGTTGACAGGTGTTTGGGTGCATGTTGATTGTTGGGTTTTCATTACATTTATAGAGATAGATAGAGTTTTTGTGAGTGAGAGAGAGAGAGAGAGATGGCTAATAGCTAATGCGACTTGCTAAGCTAATATATTGTTGATTGTTGATTGATGATCGGCTGCTCATTGTTGATTGAAGACGTTGGCAACTCCGGCGCACTCGTTGGGGGCTCAGTTTCCCTGCTTCTCACAGTTGTCCTTGACTTTGGCTTCATATGTTTTCCGTATATATATATATATATAAATCTCTTAGGATTTCGTACGTGAAAAGTGTTTGCTTTACAGTGCCTTAGAACTACTTAAGTACAAGTTTCTGTTTTGTTTCCAATTTGTGGGCTCAACTTTTTCTTTTTTTTTGTACTCTTGGCTTAAAATTTTGCATTTTACAATGTGCTCGTTAGGTGCGTGTTTATGCCCAGGACTTAGGATTGATAATAGTTGATAGGCATAAACATGAATCGCTTAGAAAACTACAAAATTATTCGCACTACTTAAATACAAATAGTTATATAATACTGGTATACATTGTATATTGATATCGATAAGATTAGCTACTTTTTGGTATGTTTATAAATATTAAATATTATATTTTGTTATGGAATATCAATTATTGTTGAGTGTATTGCTTGAGCTGAACTACAAATTCTACAATTTCAAGAGGCTATTCGTGTACGTATACTTCGAGTTAACATTAGCTGTATTTGTTATTGTTGAAGCACTAAGAACTTGATAAGGGCAATAAGACTTTAGAATATCATATATATTGTATGTTGTTCACTACTTTAAATGCGTATATATATCTTTATATATCTATGGTATATGCTGTAGTTATATAAGTATTGGGAACAACTGGACCCACAAATTTAGCTGTCTACTAAAATGCTATATATATATAAATATTAAATATATATATATATTGATTTGTAGTTAGAATATTGGCTTTAGTATACCTTTCAGTATATTTATATATAACTGTATAATATTTTTATTATATACTATATTATTTAAATCGACTATTTAATACGCTGATCTGGGCAAAGTTGAACACTTTAAATTTGTATATAACAGAGACAACTATATCATAAATTTGGAAGTTAATAATATTGTTAGTTATATTGCTATTAACTGTACTTAGATATATAAACTAATCTGTCTGCCTCAACGGTACAAGTGCTCTTCTCTGCTCTGCAATAGCTTACGATCTATAGTCTATGGCTTAATAGTAGTTGGTGTCTTGTCTTACAGGAAATACCATATGCACATGTTCAGCTTTCTGAGCTAAGTTTTCTTTTAGTTAGAATAGTTTTAAGTGTTAGTTATCTTAGCTTAACTTATCTTAAATAGCGTAGCAAACACTTTTCCTTTCTTTCAATTGTATTCTCTCTTTGGAAGTCTCTCTTTGATGGGTTTAAAGTCCAATTTAGTTTTCGTAAAGGTTCAACAAAAGCAACTAGCAATTGATTAAAGTGACTCTAATTGATTTACGTTAATTTAATTCTTTTTGTTTTTTTTTTCTGGCCGTAACTATTTAAGGGCTATTTAACTTGATTTGAACGCTAAGAAAAATGTTTTTTTTTTTACAAATAACAAAAACTCAAACTTGATTTAAATTTAGTTTGCTTTTTTTTGCTTTGGTGTCGGTTGAAGCGCTTGTGTTGATTGAAGACTTAGCATAGAAGAAGTGTTGATGTGTTGCTGATGATATGCATTTGGGATCGATATTCGATTCTGTACTTTCAATTCTGTGCTTGCTTCTAGCGCTCTCCCGCCTCCACACTCGACCCGGGCTTACCTCGGCGATGCGGCCGGTAGCGGCGGCAGCGACAGCGGCGGCGGCGGCAACGGCGGCGGCGGCTGTGATCGCACATCCGTCTCAATGTGACGTTTGTGCGGCGACTGCAGATCGAGAGCTGCGTATGCGGCATGCGTGTGCCCAGCCACGCCCAGCGGCGAGCTGCGTGGCCGCATGGTAATGGGCGGACCGCGAAACAGCGCATACGGATTGCCAAAATAATCCTGTGAGGTGGCCATCATATCGAAACGTTGCACTGCAATCGAGAAAGGAAAATCGATTAAGCAGAGAATTTATTAAGAAAGTGGTTCAGGAAACAAAGCAAGTGGCATGCAAATCGTTGAAAGTAATTCAAATCGTTAATTGATGGGAAATTTAGTCAATAGCAATAATGTTATTAGAGCTCTGCTTAAATTAATGTCAATATTTTTTTTTTGTATTTTTTAGTTTGGCATATAAAACTTAAAATACAAAATTTTATACTCTATAGCCATGTATTTAATTAGCCAGCATATATATAAAACCTTAAGTCTAGAGTTATTGAAGCATTTTACAGTCAGACAGGCAAGCTGCTTAATCAATTTAGCTTGTCATAAGGCGCAAGGCAAAGGACATTTATCTATGCAGCTTGTCACGCTTATCAGAAATGCCTTTTGCACTCTATTACATTGCAGTTGTTATATAAAACACTCTACCAGATTTTAGTTTCGATTAAAACTTTAAGTTCTATCTGAAGACAACTTGCTAAACGAAGTTTCCAGGACTCAGTTATGGTGCCAAAATGAAAACCTGCTTAAAATGCAGTTTTCTAGACGCTTAGCCTGTCAGCGTATCATTCAACGCCAGCTGATATATCTAGCTAATAGCATCGGGCTTATAACAGAATAAGTTATTGTTAGCTCTAGCCACATTCTCGCACCTATTTTCCACTAAATTAAAAGCAAATAAAGCGACCTTAAACCGCAGTCGCATTCATATTCATAGACACTTTTGAAATTGTGGCATGTCAATAGACCATTTTTATGGGCAGCCATTCAGAGCTGACTAAACGATGGTAGCTTATGTGCGTGTGTGTGTGTGTGTTATTTGTGCAACGTGCGTGTCCTGTCCATTCATGTTTTTTAATTTAATAGTCATGTAAATATGTGAGGCACGCGACTGCATTTAATTTTTTGTTGTGAAATGAAATTATTGTAACATGTCCATTTGATTGATGCCCACAGCACGGATTCAGCCACGCACACAGTCACACACACACACACATGTCGAACACGCCATAATTGACAGGATACATCAGCTATTGAGCACTGAGCAACGGCCAACGGACATCGGACAAGGGACAGTTGTCAGCGCAGAACATGACATGACGACAGTGCTCAATGCATGTAATTAAGTGTCCTGTCCCCGCCCATCGCTTTAAGTGCCGCCCATTTTGGAAAGTGCGCGTAACGAGCAGTTGATGGTAGTGTCCGCATTCCCAGTAATCAAGCCAAACAGCAATTATTGGCGCCTATTCTTCAGCAAGGGACACTTTTAAATTGAATTGTTTATGTTTTGGTTAATTAAGGCGTTAGAGAGAGGTGGAGATAGATAGGAAGGTAGGGACAGAGAGCGCAGCATAAAAAGGGTTCTAAATGTACAATAAAAAATTATTATAATAATATTTATTATTAGAATATTTTAGATAATATATTAATTTTTATAAATATGACCTTGTCCTATATCTTTTATATTTGCCACACTTTCAGCAGGGAGTCCAAGCATTTTTTTGACTGTGACACTCAACTACTTCCGACAAGCTTCACTTTCAGACTGACACTGCAGAGCCACTGATCGAGCGACTGCTCTTCGCTCACTACCTTCACTCGAACTCATTGACTCGCTCTGGCTGCGCTGCTCAGAGCGCAGTGTCAGGTTCGTTGGAAGGGAGCGCACACAGCGATAGAGCAGAATTTAACAGAGGAGATATATACATATAGCTGTGCAAATTTTCTCTTTAAAAAAATACTAATAAGCCAATTTAAGGCTTGCATATTTTTAGAAATAATTGATGTAAAAAATAGTCAAAGGAGACAACTTTATATTTTCAAATAAATTATTAGTAAATATTTATATTGAATTTATATAAGCAAAATAAATATATTTTTAAAATGATAATTTTTTGTGCTTTTGTGTACTCAGATCTTGAAGCACAAAGTATGACACTTATTTAATTTTTTTTATATATTTCTAAAAAGCTTGTGAACTATAACAAGTTAAATTCCTTTGAGTGCATTCATTGCTTGGGCAATCTGTTACCTATTCTAGAAGACTAGGCCTTGTAGTTAGAGCTTGGAACAGACATTATTCGAGACTATTGAAAGGCTTGAAAGAAGCTCAATTTTTCTGGACTATAAAATTTCTTAAATTGCGAATTATTTAAAAATTTAAATTCTTTATAGAATCGCACTGCTAGCTACTCATAAAGACAAGTTAGCAATTCCTTCTTCTTCAAAAAAAATCTTCAAATTTCCCCAAGAACACTTTAAGTTTGATCTAAAGTTTTACTTCGTAAGTATACAAAAAAATAGCTGATATATAATATGTATAAATATTTATAATCTTAATTGTTGCCTGGAATACCCAGAAGCCGCTCAAAACAAAGATCAAGGGTTAATTTCTGTAAGCTACACGCAATAATCGCATTAGGTGTAAATTTCAAGGAATTGCCGTTGACATTAATGACGTCACGGTTGATTCGCGAACGTGATTTTGTAAGCCAGTGTAAGTACACTTGGCGGATTAACGCAATTTCCAGCCAATTGGCATCAAGTGGGCAACATGCCACAATTTCTGAGCCACAATTAAGTGTGCCACAAATCGCATCGCATGCCACACACACACACACACACACACACAGAGTAAATGCTTCGCACAATGACCGAATGCAGTGCGCTTTCTTAATGAATGCTGTTTTCTTTTTTACTCCTACTTTTTCCCTATTGCCATTTTCCTTTTTTCTTTTGCATAATTTAACGCGACAGCTCAAGTGCTGACTGATTTTCCAGACGGCGTAACGCGTTGGCGTTGGCGTTGGCGTTGGCGTTCCCGTTGATGGCGTTTAACTTTTGCATAATTACGTGTAAGAAAAAAAGTTGCCAGCTTGCGGATTTATATGAAGTTCGCAGCGGCAGGGCGGCGCGGTTCGAACTTTCTAAGAAATTTGTCTAAAGCTGAAGCGCGCGTTGGGCCCGTCGGGGAGTGGGGGCAAGAGTTGAGAGATATGCGCACAGCTTGAACTTACATGGAGCAACTTTTTATATCATCAAATTCAGAGCAAATGCACAGTGTGTCTATTTGCATATATGAACCATAAAAAAATATATGGCAAGAGTCTTTAAGTGATATCTGTGTGAGCAAGTTGAAATCTTTGATAGAAAAACTTAAACATATATTTTTTTTTACTATTTACATACATATACGGAGTTGGCTAAAATATAAAAAATATATTTTGGTCTTCAAACTAACATTCTTTTTTAAAGATTATTAAAAAATTAACTATCAGCCTAATAGTTGTTTAAAATTCCATTAAATTGAGTCAAATTTGTAGCATATTTTTAAAATTCAAAATATTTTTCTGCTCTTCTGGTCCCACTGTGCATTGCAGTTCACCGTGTGGCGCTAATGGCACGCCCATGCCCCAGAGTATCGTTGACTTTAACTTGTATGCATCTACACCAATACACACACATGGACAGGTCCACACTCACATGCACACATGCGCGCTGATAAATTTGGAGCAATAGCGTCAAGTGCACGCGGTCTCTGGCGGGGCGGCGCGACACGGTTGCAAATAGGCCAGACGGGCACCTACGCGCACATTGGTGTCACCTACTGAACTGAACGTAACTGAACGTGAGCGCGTTGCTGCCAGGAATCTGGCAAAGTAATCTCTGCTGTTGCGGCACATTTACAGCAATTGCTGCTGCGAGTTGCGGCCTGTTAATGAGTCAAGAAATGCTATCGCTGTGCGTGTGTATGTGTGTGTTTGTGTGTAGGTGCGTCTAAGTGCGTTGGCGTCAGCCCAAAGCCCAACAGCAGACGACAACAATGGCAAGCGCTGACAATGCCGCCGGTTTGTTGCTTTTGTGTTGCCTACTTTTGCGCGCTGCCTTGGCGACCTTCTTGAGACTGCGTCCCGAACTTGTGCGTCTATTAAACATAAAAGCAAACATGCTTAATAACAACGGCTTAAATGTGACTAGATTTAATGGGATCTAGTGGCGGGTCGGGTTGTTTGTCTGCTAGGGAGGGGGAGAGGACGAGGGAGCAAAGGTGCTCTCCAAATTATTTAAGTGACTAACAAAGCTTTGATGATACTTTAAATGCATAATAAGTGATGTAGCTGATAATAATTTTATATATAATATTCAATTTATATAAGTAGTATTTTAAATAATATCTAATATATTTCTAACCGATTGCCTAAGTAATTATTTAAGAACCTAACGATTCTATTAGCAGCCCTTGGCTTCTGCTACTCTCTCTTGCTAAGCTGTAACCAGTTGAGAATTATATGATTGCAACTTGTGAAGAAAGAGGTAAACTTAGTATATATACATATATAATTATATATATATATATATATATTTTTTTTTTTGAGAGGGAAGAACTAAACAGCACCCAAATCTTTTTATAATAAGTTGTTTAAAGTCTTCGTTAATTTTAAGATATTTTTTTTAGTTTTTGATATATTTTTCTTCTTCTTGTTAGCTGTCAAAGTTTCTCTTAGTCTGTTGTGATATGAGTGCCATGAGCCAACTAACTAAGTTTTCACTCACATTCAGCTATGTCGTCAGTCACACAAGTATTTGAACTACTTCCAACTATATATCTATATATACATATATTCATTATTGTGTGTTAGCTAAGTATACGTAAAGCTTCTAGAAATCAACTACCTATTGCACTTTTAGAGTTCGTGCATTGCTGTTCGTTATGCATTTGCCTGACTTTTAATTAATTGAACTACTCTGCGATTTAATGGCATAAGCTGAACAAATGCAAAACTTTGACTGCATATTGAAAATAATTGCGTATGCTCTTGATGAGGGCTTGCTTACTATGGCGTGAAGTGTGTAATCAAAATATATAAATATCGATATTTAATAAAAAAAATAGTGCTAACACTTATATTTAGCTAAGTACCTATAAGTGATTCTAGACTATAAAATTTGGCTGTAGATTATCTATATCTATCTATCTTTCTATACTCTATATTCTAGTAAATTATTTTGGAAATTATATGGATGTATATTATTTATATTGTTAAGTAATTGAAAATAAAGCAGTCTATATGATATAGCTCTGTTTAACCATGTGGCTTTTCTTCTTCGATATATCTAGCTATCAATCTATCAATTTATCGATATAATATTCCATATGTTTATCGATCTATTAATCTATCAATCTATATATATTTCTATCTATCAACCTATCTCTACTTATATTAATCTATCTATCTATCTGCCAAACTATCTATCTAATATCTACCCATCTATCGATTTATTTTTCTATATATCTATGCCCTTATCTATCTCTATCTACTTATTTTTCTTTCTATTTATCCATCACTCTAGCAGTCTATCTAGTTATCTATCAATCTACCTGTCTCTGTTTGTATATCTAAATCAATGTATTTATGTCTCTATGCACCTATCTATCTCTCGATATATCTATCAATCTATCGATCTACCCATCTAACTATCTCTCTATCTAACTGTATATCTATATATTTATCTGTGTATTTATGTATTTATGTATTTATGTATTTATGTATTTATGTATGTTTCTATGATAAAGATAGATAGATTATCTTTATCAATTTATGCAAGTATCTATTTATCTATCTATTCATACATCGATACTTAATTATTCTATATATCAATCAGTCTATGTATCTATCCACTGTAAGAGAAACTGGCATCAATTCAACTTTATATTTGCCAAGATTACTTGATAGAATAAATCATAAAGTCATTATAGGTAAAAGATATATATATATATATATATATATATATATATATATATATATATATATATATATATATATATATATATATATATATATATATATATATATATATATATATATCGACTATAAATACAAATAGTTCATAATATTTTCATTAATATACGCAACTTAAATAACGAATTTCAACAGTTTCAATCGTAGACTTCTACAGAATAGATGCTGTAGCTGCTAGGGCATATAATCTTCGTGGTGCAGCAAGTCATAATTTCTGCTTTTTTATATATTACTTCTTGGAAGTTGTGACCCGCTCGCTATCAGCATGCAATGGATAACTTTTGCTGACTTTTACTTTAACATTGAGTTGGGGTAAGTTTGTGTTGTTGGCCAGCGGCTCAGTGGAGAGATAATCCTTTGTTGCGTTTTATTGCGTTAGCCCGTCGTTTTGCGGTTTAACGCTTTAAGACAACAAATTGAATTTGGCGCCAGCTGTGCTGCGACACGGAGCAAGTCCATCGAGTCCACTTGCTTAGACAAATGCATAAGCATAAGCATAAGCTGATTTGCGGCAATTGCATTTGATGCACTCTCTAGCCACGCCCCTGCGCCTTCCCTGTCTCTGCTGTTGTGCTCTTTGCCAAATAGCTTGGCGCTCTTTGTGCTATTGACTTGGCTCTTAGCTTAGCTCGACCGCAGTCCAAATGTTATTTTGCTTTTTGTTTGTTGCATTCTTATTACATAATACTGGAGCAGCTGCAGCGGGCCTGCCCAGCCAACAGCTGCTAGCATTCAATTTGGTATGCCAGATGCCACGCCCCTGGCAAATCTGCCCACTGCTTTCACCCTGTCCCTCTCGCTCTCTCTATGTATGTGTGCCTGCTTGTGCAGCACTTTGTTTGCGTGCAATTCCGTAAAGTCCTGTGCGTGCATTCAGGTTATTCCAGCAGCTCAGGCGTTTGACATGAAAAATGCATTTTATTGGGATTATATTTATATGGTGTCCTGGCACCCACCAGCTCCAACACTATCGCCGCCGCCGCTCAATTAAATCAGCTTTGCCATTTAAATTTGACTGGCTGAAAACTCCAAGCTAATATGCAAATTCAATTAAATTTACATTAATGTTTGTTTAGCAAGCTAATTTTTTTTTTGTTAATATTTTTTTAATATGATTTGAGCGCGTGAAATCAGTTTTCGCACTTTTAATTCAATTAACGCGACGCAATTTTCGCAAAAATGACAACAACAACTGCAATTAGCCATTGTGCTTTGTGTAGAGGCAAGTGTTAATAGCCAATTACGTGTCTGATTTTCAGCTACACACACACACACACACACACACATGCATGCCTGTTTACTGTTGTCCAACTTTTGGCCCATTCAGGTGCAGTTCCTGGCTGTGGTCGCTCGCATTTAGTTTTCCTACGTGCTCGGCTTTCAAACTTTGCGATTTGATGTGGCCAGAGCTGCTCTCACTCAACATTAGTTTATAATTTTGATTGTGCCAAATGGTTTGTTTTCCTGCTGGCCTTATCAGCATTATAATATGCTGCATAGCGAGCACTAAATGCATAAATGAGTGCTCATATGCCGTTCTATCTAGCCCATTTGTTTGCCCTGCTCTTCGAAATAAGTGCGCTTCAGTGGAGAGCACTTGGGCGTGAAGTCCACTCGGATAGCTGTATTTAGTTTGGTATCAATAGTGTAATATGATTTTGAACATACTTTTCCATACTTTCAATTGCTAAACATTGATTTGCTTAAAGTCATGAGAAGCGCAAAGAAGGGTGGTGTTTATGAAGGTTAAGCTATTGTGAATGGCAAGTAATAGAAATCAAGAGAGTGAGATATAAGCAAGTGTTCTAGTCAGGGTTGCATATTTCCATATTCCAATCATCCCACGCCTCTTTTAGCCTCTTACAGCGCAGCTTATGCAGCGTCTGCGCTTGGGCTGCTGTACGAGCGGTGGCAACTTTAAGTGCTTTAAGTGCTAATCAAGAAGATTATACAATAAATTGTCATTATCTTTGGTTCAAGGGTATAGTGGCATATATATACATATCTTGAAACTTTGAACCACAAAACAAAGGTAAAGTAATAGAGACATCTAAACTGTAAGTGAGTCAAGCTGTGCAATTATAGTAAACGAGAGAAAAGTATTAAAAAACCAAATAACCTTCAGTTGAAGTCATGAGAATCGCATGGAAGAGCGATGTGTGGGACTAATTAGAGAAAGAGTGGAAGAAGTAAGTATGATGGAAGCATAGTTCAAAAAGGATAAGATGAAATTGTAACAATGTAAGAGAAGTAATCAAATAATTAAGAAAAGTGGATGAAAGGGAGAAAGACAAAGACAGAGAGAGAGAGAGAGAGAGAGAGAGAGAGAGAGAAAGAGAGAGAGAGGGAACGAGAGAGAGAGAGATAAAGACAGAGGGAGAGAAAGACAGAGGGAGAGAAAGAGATAGAGAGGGAGAAAAAAACTGAGTGAGAGAGAGAGAGAGAGAGAGAGAGAGAGATGAAGCGACAGAAAAGTGGGGCTCGAAAGATTGAATAAGAATAATGAAAATGTGTTTAATGCTATCGGAAATTCCCAGATGAAATGTGAATCTCAAAGAAAGGCTTTATTCTAGGGAGTTGTAAAATAAGAAATAACTCTATGAATGAGCATTTAACAAATATATTCATTACGGATATCTACACATCAGCATCGACTTATTAAGTGATAAGTAAACAAAATCAAACTTAGAGCATGAGGAAAATGTTTAGAGTTTGCAACTCTCTCGACTGCTAATCTAACATTTAACGAATCTGTCTCTATCTGCACATACTCATGCTGGCAAATATAAACAAAATTGCCTATAAACAATTATCAGAGTGAGCTGCAGCAATGACTTGTCGCACCAGCCTGATTGTGAGTCAACGTTTAGCAACTGTTTATTTTCTTATCGCTATCGTCGTTTTATTGTTGTTGTTGTTGTTGTTGCGGTCTTGCAGTCGAAAGCTTTAAAATAGAACTAAAGTTGATTACGCAACGCATTCTCAATTGGACAGAGGCACATGGAAAATGTTCAACAGCCTCCTCTCCAATCGATACAATAAGAAACGCGAACTGTTCTATGCACAATATGAGGGTGAGCCACTGGATTATTATATATGAACGTATGATATATATAAATACATATATAGCGACACGTCAGCGCTATGCCAATCTGCCTCTCTATCAGCGTCCAGAGGAGCCTTCGAGCAGCAAATCGCTCAGATGTGCGCGCAAGAGGAGAAAACCCGCAGACTACGATTACGATGAGTGGTATGTATCGGTGGGTTGCGTTATCTTCAAGGCTAATTGGCAAACCTACAGGATAGCTGGACACTCGGTGTCGATTGTGGTGCGTCGCGCCATTGAAAACTGGAGCTGCTGCCAATTAATGGAGCGTGTGGGCAGTCTGAGCAGCGATGGCTGCAGCTGGCGCAGCTGGCCAACGGAGGCGGATGAAGCTCTAGCAGAGCCGAGACGTTCGCTGCGTCTGGCGGATAAGCCGAACTTAAGCCTTAAGCAAATGAGCCAGCCAAGTTTGAAGGACACAATTGGCTCAATCAACTGGCAACAGCAGCGCGAGGGCTCGCCATGCTCGGCCGAGCAGGAGGCGCCGCTGACTTTTGTCGATGGGTGCGTGGCGCTGAATATAAGAAAACTTTTCCTATTGACCGTTTGTAATGGCTTTCTGCTTTTCCAGTTGCAGCCACCAGCTGGAGTGCAGCATGTGCTGCAAGCATTGCGACTTGCAACGGCATTCGCTCGACGATTGCCGCAAATATTTACTTGCCACGCTGCCCAAATCGAAGTTGGGCTGAGCTGCACTGCACTGCTTACATAATCTAGCCAAGTGCTTGTAACTAAATAGCAAGTGCAACCAGTTAATCAAATATAATACAACTCGGACGTGGCAGCATCCTGCTGCCTAGCGTGGCCAGCTCTTGCCATGCCTTGCCTTGCCTTGCCAGGCTGCCTCATTTAATATTTATTGTTATAGGATTTACACAGATTTAAATAGCATTTGCTTGACTAATTTATATGCAAGTGACAAACTGTGAAAGTTTCTTTGCTTCTATTTGAGTGTACTTGACTGAGAAATACTCTGTATGCATGAAATTTTAGATGTATTTAAATATATATAGAAATATTTAATAAATAACTAAAAATAGACATTTTTTTACTTTTAGGGATAACTCTAATATGAGATAAGTTCAATCTAAATTTTATCAAAATTTAGTTGGAATTTCCTTAGCTTAGCTTAGCTTATCTCAGTGCTCTTTACTCAATCATAAAGGCAGATTTCCTGAGCATGTCTGTTTCTTAGTTCTTAACATTGTCTGAGCAGACAGTGCGTAGTTTAACTATTAATTAGTCAGCTTATTAGTCTGAAATGTCTTTAGTATACTTAGAATATCATTTTTGTATGCTATGAATCCATTGAATATTGGCATTTGGGAAATATTTTTTTTTTTGCTTCAAGTAGGCTAAGCCGCGCCCATTAACTCCAAGTCATCGTGATATGCTTTAATAGCCGAGCTCACTTAAGTCTGTTCGGCACATTGTCCGCCAGTCTATCACTCTGTCTAAGTGCTAGACGCGCAAGGCACACATAGATCAAGCTTATTTCATATCATCCATAAACTCTTCTTTTACTGGAATATTTTAAGATTTGAGCAAACTAATTTTGTGCAAAAATTCTTTGAAAATATTTTTAAAAATATGAATTCCTTCACTTCTAAGTTATCTTCTCTATTTTTCAGGCAATGCACTACAGCTGGGCTTCGAGTTATGACCTTCTCAAACTAAAATTCAGAGTAAGACAACTTTCTCCTTTTGTTAATTACACTTTATATATATTTTATATATTTATATATGCCACCCACATATAAAAAGCTGCAATACAACACTCTACACTACTCTACTCTAGATGCTTGAATTAATGTTCCAAGAATATCTATAATTTAATAATAATAATAAGCAATGTCCACTTCCGTCTGTTACTTATATATTCAAATATATTAATTTATGCAACTTTTGACATTTGACTTACAGGGTATATACGCTATTCTATACAGCAAATATCAATGATCAATAGGTTATATAGACATGCCAAATACCATTCCTCGAGCTAAAACTCAACTACCTACTTCTATTAGCAACATTAACTAGAGATAATTGAATTAAATTCTTTTGTTAACAATTTGTTGGCCAATAAGGCTAATTGAAACAAAGATAACAATTAGGCTTGCTTTTGTTGACTCTTTAAGGGCAAATATTTTAAAGCCAAAGCAGAAAATTGAAAAGTTGAAAACAATTTGCAATTCCTTTGCCAATAAAGGCAGAGAGAGCGAAAGGTTAGCTGCTGCTGAGCATAGTAAAATATGCATTTATTGCGGCTATTTTGCATTTATATGAATATCTTCAGCTACCTATGTCGAGTGCTGAACTTAAAAACAAGGATGCCAGCACGCAGCCAATAAAGTTAAGCAGTAAATAAAAGTGGGCAAGCACTTACAGGTGTGTGCGTGCCCAGTTAAGTTATAAACACGTCAAGCGGCTTTTGCATTGACAGCGCAAATTGATGGCAACTGCCAATGGCAGCCGGAAGCCGTAGTCAATGCCAAAGGATTGGACAGAGGGCGTTACGGGCTTACAGCCAGAACAATGTGTGAAAAGCCGCCCCACTTGCCCACACTCTCCACAGCTCAAAGTATGTCTGTAAAATTGATAAACTGCTCAAGTAAGTAATTTGCATTGCAAATGCTGCTTTTTGTGCAATTTGTAACTTGTGGTACAGTAAAAACTTGACGGCTCACATATTGACAGTGCAATTAAATTTTTAATTACCAAGCGTGGGTGGGTGTGTGTGTGCCTGGGTGTCTGTACAAATAGTTGTTGAACTTTTTGGCATGCCGAAACATATGCAGACATTAAATTTATTAACAGAATTAATGCGTAAAGTTGGCTGGCAAGACAAAGGCGCAGCTGAAGAAAAAACCACACCAAATTGTCGTGAGGACAAAGTGAAAGCAAACAGCCAAAGCGAAAATTTCCCAGACAAAGACAAAGAAAGCACTCGAAAATTAACAGTCAGAATTTGGTAATATTCTGCAGCGAGTGCAGAAGGCTTGACTCAAAAGGGAACTCAAAATATTTTAATAAACTGAAATATAAATTGAAGTCAGCAGTCGAGTTGTCATATAGATGTTTGTATATCATTAATAGATTTTCAATTGTTAGTCAGAAAACCTCGCTTAAAATGTTTTATGATAATATATGAAATTTTAGTTATTTTTTGCATTTCTTATATATGCATATATTTTCATATATGCATATATTTTAAATAAAAAATGTTAAGTGCAGAGTTTTATGCTGCAATTATTTGAAAGATTATATATATTATTTAACAAAAAAGAAATATTTTTTTTTAAATATAATTTCAGTAGAGTAATTTTCTTATGAAGATTAATAGCTTCTTATGAATGGTAAAACAAAGTTTTTATACTCGTTGACAGAGTGAAGAGAGTATATTAGGTGTGTGTTCTAGAGACTTCATTTTTTGATCTAAAATCTTGCATGCACTCATCTGTTTTTGTTTATGGTATTAAAGCTCTTCAGCTGACTTCTGACGCTACAAATTTTATGGTGGGCGCGGCAAATCCATAAATTAAATTTAGCTTAAATTATTTCTTTGACAACTTTAAAGCAAAAGTTTGCAATATTTGCTTATAGCCAGAAATAAAGCAATTTTTTAAGACACTAAATGGGATAGCGAGATTTTTGTATATTGTTAACTTACATTGAGCCACAAGCGCGCATTATGTAGTCGAGCATAGCCTGCTTTGAATGAGCATGTTTTCAAGTTCTTTTGCGCCCTTAATTTTCCAGCCTTCTCCCTCACTCTCTTAGCTGCTCTATTCTACTCTCTCTCTCTCTTTCTATTTCTCTGTCTCTTTCTTTATTTTTCCCATAGTTAAGCATTCTTTATTTTAGCAGTCAGCGAGTTATTCGAAATATTCTCTTTTCACACAAAAACTACTCGGCCACACACACAACCACCCTCCCACCCACACACACTCACACACCTTCACCTAACTCGTAACTGCCTTGGCGACGCCTTTGGCCATGCCCACGTGCCAAATAGAGAGTCGCGCGCTGCAGCAGAGGCAGGCCCAAATAGCTCGACAAACTGGCTGACTGACGCGTGAATAGAGGCGCAACGCGTCTGCTAACTAAACGCCGGCAGAGGCGCTGCGGCTGACACGCATTTGCCGCTTTCCGCTTTGCCACTCACTTGCCCCGGCCAAGGCTGGCTGCTGCGCCGTATATCTTCATTAAAATGCAATGGATTGTGGATGCTCGGCGCGTCGGCAGCGGGGCAATCGAACGTAGCTGCGACCACAATCAATCCAGCCAAGTCCACTGCCTGTGGTCTATAAAATGCGCTCCGGCCCTCCAGCCCACTCCAATGCCCATTCCCAAGCTAAATCGTGTAAGCGTTCGCGCGTGTAATGACAATGGCGGCGCGTGGCTTTGACTTTGACATGGCCAATGGCTGAGCGGCTTGTGGCACTAGAGAAGGGGCAACAAAAAAATGAGTAAGAGCAACTGCAAGTGGCCTCAAAACTCGGCGCTGTCAGCTGCGGCAGCAACGCGCATCAACATGCACGTAAAAGTCGCATCAACGCTGACGGTTGAGGCCGTGCTGTAAACTCGAATAAATTCTGCAGCGAGTCATCAACTGAAATATATATATACATATATATATATATATATATATGTATATATATATATATATATATATATATGTATATATATATAATGTATAGGAGTAAACAAACATCTCGGCTGTCAGCTAAAAGCAGCACCTTATAAACATTAAACGGGTTGATGCACAGCAGCAAGTTGGGCGTGGCATGGTAGGGCATGTGTGGCATGCGGCAGCTAAAGCATGCTCGTAAAATGATGCACAGATGCACATTCGCCTAGGTGTAAATCACGTAGCACTCCAACGCCTTTTACAGTTTCCGTTGTTTTTCCACAATAAAATTGAAAAGCAGCCAAAAAGCCAACAACAACAACAGCAACAACAACAATAATAACTACAAAACGCAAAAGTTTTAAAAGTAAAATGACAAGCGCACGTGCGAACCTGCCACGAAGCCAAAAACTGTGAGCCGTAGCCGTTGGCGCTGCCTTTGCCTTTGCCTTTGCCAGCACCGTCGACCCGTACAGTCCCATTTACGGTCTTCTGTTTACGTCGCCTGACACTCGCAGCCGTCTCTCTGCCAGACTTATGGTTAGACATCGATCTCCTGGGTGCTGCCGTGTTTGCCCTCAACTACTTAAGCCCAAAAACTTTATGCATTTCTCGTGCGGCTCATTACAACTGCAGCAGAGCTGCTCGAATACACAACACGCATGAAGATTGTCTCTCCATATATATATCTATATATATGTATGTATTTGTGTGCGTGTGTGTGTGTATTGCATATGGCTTCAGCCTTGGCATGCACTGCGGCTGGTGGACCTGGTTCCAGTTCCAGTTGCTGCTTCGGGTCCACCAAGCACACGCGTCGAGTATTTTGTTTATTAAAATTAAGTGCCATGGACACGGGGCAGTCGCCGCACAGTGGGCTTAGACATAATCTTTATGCGCTAAAAACTATGTGCTAAAAATTTTTATGAATTTTATATGAAATATAGTAAGAAATATTATAGTTAAGATTAGAAATAGAATTCAATCTAAAAGAAATGTTTAAGGAACTTTTTGATTGATTGTACAATTAAGCAGTACAGCTGACTCTAAAACTGTAAGGGTGACAGTTCCAAACTGTGATTGAAGACAATGTCAATCATTGGCTTAATGCTATAGGCGAATTAGTGAATGAGCTATGGGCATAATTTGGTCTACTCCAGCTTTATTACTGCAGTCTACTTGAAGGATTATGCTGCTGACTCTAAGACTGTAATATATAAACAGTGACTTTAAACTGTGGTATGAGAAAACACCAATCATTGATTTAATGTTATGTTAATGATATTTTAATTCTAGTTCTACTACTGTATTCTACTTAAAGGATTGGCTTGGTGACTCTAAAACTGTAATAGTAATATAGTGATTTTCAAACTAAGCTATAACTAAATATTTATCATATGTAGGTTAGAAGTTTCTAAGATGTGTAACAGCTGCAGTCACAAAAAGAGAGCGACAGACGAAATTCCTCTGGTCAAAAGTGTCTCTGTCATCTACTACATTTAACTTTCAGAACTCTTTCATTAAAAATAAATTATAATTATTTATATATTTGCATTTAATATTTGCACTCTTTCATTAAAAATAAATTATTATTATTTTTGAAACTTTAGGTGAAAACATATGCCAAATTGAATATAAAATCGAACTAAAATAGTTTTGCCATATTTCATTTCATTGAGTGTTTACACAGCTTGACACCAGGGTGCTGTGCTGCACAAGCCGGACAGTCGGTGCCATCAGGTGGTCCGTTTCTATAGCTTTTGTTGTTGGTTGGCGACAGTTGCTTTTAATGCCGCACAGCGGACAACATGGCTGGGGGCCAGTCCAGAAAGCGACGCCCACGCGCACAGCCCCTACACCACCCTCGCTCTCCCTCTCTCTCTCTCTCTCTGCCCTTGCTGCACTCTTGCAACCTGATGCACACTTTTTATTATGAGCCGCACACGCACACGTGTCCAGGTGGTAGGTCTGCCACGATAGCAGCTGCGTGTTGGCCAAATGACGCCGTTGACGTAGCCAGCCCAGTGGGCCACAGATAGACCGACAACAGCCACAACTGGAATTCAGCTACGTGCCTTTTGTTTTGCCATTAGCCAGCGTCGACAGGACACAGCCACATTAAGTGATATTTGTTTTACATGAAAATCAACGCGTCCTTGCGGCGTAGCTGACCAACAATTCAGTCAGACAGCCTGTCTGTCCATCTCTTTCTATCTCACTCACTCTCGCTCTTCCGCGCGCTATCTCACTCTCTCCCCCGTTATCTGTAACTCCCACTGTTTCGTACACTCTGTGGCTGTTATTGTACGCTGACACAGGGTATTATAAGCTAGATATCCAACATGTAAAGTGTAGAAGCAGATATATTTACAGTTAAATTTTAATTTGGCCTGAAGAGCCTTTTGATATTAAAAAATTAGTTGATTTAAGTTTAAAGGCTTAATTAAAAATATTATCATTAAATAAACTACATTAAATAAACTATATATTATAGCTAGATAAAAAGGGAATACATATTTGATATTAAAGAAAAAATACTTTTTGGCTTTATTATTATGCAAATACTTTGGAAACTATATGAAATTATTATATAATAATAAATAATTATTATACAAATTATTTAAAAATTAAGTTCCTTAACTTTCAGGGCATTCAATTTTCGGCATGCCGCATATTATGGCATTCACTAGCTTAAATTTGCTTTGAATTTGCGTTGCGGCTATGTAAATTGCATTCCGGCCTGATTGCTGCACGTGTCAGCCAGCCAGGCAGGCAGGCAGGTGAAGTTCATCATGGTTATTTAAGCCAATTTGTATTAGTCATCAATCTGCGCATGCAATAATAAGGCGCGTTAATAATCACACACGTAGACACACGCACATATTTAATCAACAACAGATAACCAGATAACCACAAACCACATCCACATGAAAATCATCGAGCGCTGCGTTTAACCCACTTTACTTTAGGTGGTGCAGTGAAAGTTTTTCGTCTAAATGCTAATGCGCTAATTAGTTCACGCTCAGCATTTGGCAGTCAGTCAGCCAAATAGATACACATCCCCTCTCTCTCACGCACACACAGGCACACTCAAATATAGATGGAGGTATACTTTAGCCTGGCAAGTCATAAAACCAACTGCAGTCAAGTTTCCATATAATTAAAAATGTGCAGACATTTTGCAAATAAACAGAAATAAAAATTTCTTTTACTTTTGTGCACCAATAAAAGTGAAAATTACTCGCATATAAAACAAACACAAATATTTTGCACACTGCTCGCCAGCAATTTAAAGCTCGCTTTTCTGTAATGCGCTTTTGCGAGAGATCAAAATGTGTAGTATAGTTACGAATACCCTACAACTAACATTAGGGAAAAATTTAATATGAATATTGTTTTAGGAAATCTCGACAATATATATATATTATACCTAATATGTAATCGAAGTTGCTTATCTGAATGTGTTACATATTTGATATTAAAATTAATATTCCCTCTGTAAATGTATTAAATTTCAAAACACTCAATTTCTATTGCTCTCACTGTCCTACCTACTGCATGACGACTTAATATAAATGTCCGCCATTTTGTTGTATAAAAAACATGCTTTCACAATTGCTGAATAAGGCACTGATAATTTACTTATTAAATATATCAGTTTAAAAGCGACATACTTTGGTTAAAATTAAATCCCTTATAGAGTTGATCATTTAATCGAATTTAACTTCTAAGGCGCTTCCTATGTTAAGCCTACCAGCTATTTAATTACCTCTTTTACTTGCACTCATTGAGTATTTGCGTATTCTTAATACTCAATACGCTTACATCACTAAAGCACGCTTAAGCGCTAAATATACATTTGGCAAAACGGGATCACAAATGCAACGACCAATGGCGTGAGCGCTATGCACATACGAATTAGCTCTCACTCTCTCTTTGCTGTAGCTGCAGGAATAAGAGAAATCAAAACCTGTAAACACTTATGTGTTGGTGAACACATTAGCTATCTATCTTTCTCCCACTTAAGCTCTCTTTGCTGGTACGTGGACCGTGCAATAGCACAAACAAGTATTTGTTAACTGTACCCTATGCTCTAATCAAGATAAAATTTGAATGCCTAAAAAACGCACACATTATAAAAGTTCATATGAGCCTATATTCATAAAACCTTAGAATGTTTTACGACAAACAGATGTAAGCCCCTCTTAGATGAAGCCAATCGGCCCGAATGAAGTGTATCATAAACATTTTGCGACCCAATCGCCTTGTGCGAAGTATTTTAAAGCATTTCGTATTTAAATTTCGCCGTAAGTTCAGACTCTCTTGGTTATCATAAAGAACGAAAGGCAGCTTAAAAGCCACGTAAGAGTGCGGCAGGGCGTAGAAGGTGCTGAGGTAGCTGCTGTTATGCAGTTTGCTAGCCGCAGCAAGTTGTAAAGATGTCCAGAGGCCACAACACGAAAGTTTATGGCCACTAGAGTGCGGCGTGTGGCCAATAGATAGGGTCAAGTGGTTACAGGGTATCGCGTCGTGTGGGAGCTTAACTTTTATTGTTCCGCTAGTCAATGCGTGTGGGCTACTAAGTTTTATATGAGGTATATTGGTTCTGCAAATTGTTTTTAAGATATAGATATGTAACCGGGGATAGTTATTAAGATTATATCGAGTCTAGTCTATAAATGAGCTGCAATCAAAGTTGAAGGCTAGAAGCTGCCACTGCAAGCGAGTGTTGAGCAGTCAGTTAGACTCGAATGCAATTTTCTTACACATTTTTCCATGCACTTGACATTCGTGCCCAATGCTATTGACTGCGACTGGAGCTTTAAAGCCCACAACAACAACTTTTGCAGCCAGCCTTGGGGCAGAGGCAGACCGTGAGGCAGGATTTGGGCGGCCAAAAACTTATTTGCTGGCGGCGACACACTAAAATATGCAACACGCAGCGTTGTAAAGCGAATGGAGGGAGGTGGGAGACAGGTGCGCGAAGAGCGAAGGGCATGTTGGCAACGCAGGTGTCATAATTAATTTTGTTATTCCGTCAGTTTGTGATTGTTGCTGCGGCTTTTGTCGCTGCTTGTTTGTCAGTTGTAAACAAAACTCTGATTTTACAGCATCAACTGCGCGAACCGCCAATTGCCAGAAAGGCAACGGATTTATGAATTATTTAACTAGCGCTTTAAAGGTGGCTCAGTAACTGATTGAGGTAGGCAGTGGTGGGTGGGTGGCTTTATAAACGGCACTCAGACTGTTTGAATGGTGCTTCAGTCTTGAGGATAGACGTTGCCAGGCACTGTCTGCCCAGTCTTGCCCTGTCCTGCCCTGCCTTGCCCTGCTGGCTGCTAGCTGCTGCCTGCTGGCTGTGAATAGAGCAGCAGACAGGCAGCCAGGCAGTCGGGCAGTTAGGCAGTGAGGCACTGTCCTACATTTTCTCATTAAATTGCCACGCCGAATAGTTGGCATTTGCTATAAAGTTGGCGCTAACAAGGCGTTCGTGCGGCAATAGCATTGCTTTTTCGGCCAGGTTGAGATGTCCTTTTAGCCAAACTTTTAATTGGCCTGAGCAACGTTTTAATTGTTTTGTCTTCGACTTGGACACGGAAGCCGGCTCAGATTTGGCCATACAAAGAATTCTTAGTGCATCAGCTACAGCCTTAAAAAAGACACACAAACACGCACACACCAATCCGTTCCAATGCAGTTCCCGTTTGTCATTTGTTTACGAATTGCCAGCTATAAATTATATGACACAGTTGTGTGCAAGTGTCAATAAAAACAAAGCCAACAACTTCTTAGCTTCGACAACCACATTGGGCCTTGGCATTGTAATGCCAAAACTTTCCGTTCCGCCTGTATTAAAAATGCAAAACGCTAGCCAAATTTATCGTCTCGCATTTGTATTGCACTGCTAACGCGCTGTAAGCACTTAACAGTGCATTAACAGCGCCCAGTTGTCTGCACTTGACACAGTCAGCGGCAGAGCTCGTTGGGCGAACAAGTGCGATGTTCACTTACTTCTGTAACAGACTGTGCGTGAATTTATTTTCAGCTAAAAAGCAGCTTAACGTGCAAGGCCATAAAGAAATGTTTATGGCAAAATATAAAACTGTCATATTGGAAATAAAATTAAGATTAAATATTAAATTATACAAACATTAAGAAAACATTTTCTAGTTAATAAATTTCAAATAAAAAATATATTTTTAATAGATTAAATATTTATATATATGTTTATATAAAACAGTTTGTCTAAAAATAACATGTACAAAATATTGTTAAAAATAAAATAAATATAAAAAATTAATTAAGTACATAACTAATTATTATATTATTTGTTTTATTATTTAATTTAAAATGTTTGTCATAAGAAAAAAATTATTAAATATATTTTATATTTTTATTTTTGCATCTTAATTTTATATATTTGTTGATATGATTTTATTTTATAATTTACTTAGCTAGAAAAATGCTAAGTATCTACATAATTTGAATTATTTTTTTCTGTGTATATTAATATTGCAACAGAATTTGTTATCAAATTTATTTATTTTTTTTAAATATTTTTATATAGTTTTTAAAAATTTTATTAATTTTCTTCTTAAATACAAATAATTTTAAAGACACAAATTTTGATAAAAACTCAATTCAAATGTTATAAGAGAAAATTGCATTGTCCTTGTCTAACCTAAACAACTCCTTATTTAATTTGTATTTTAGACATTCCTGGGAGAAAAATATTGAACTCTATTTTACATCTTTAGAATTCTCTTCTAAATAAACTTGACTTCAGACTAGGCATTTGTCTGAATCTAAGTTAAGTCTAGTTTTTGGTTTTTCTTTCTTTTGTAATTTAATAGTTTACAACGCAAGTGGAAATTGCAATTTAATAAAGTGTATACTGTATACTGTTTAGTGCTCTGCCTCTAGACTACCTATCTAAAGTGCCACGCCCCGCCGGCGCCCATCTGCAGGCAGGGCATGGAGCTCATTTCAGTTGAAATTGAATTGAAGCCAAATGCACGCCATGATTTTAAATTGTTTGGTTTGGTTTACATTGCATTACGCAGCGTCGCCCGGCGGCAACAGCGGCAATAGCATAGGACCAGGATATGGAGTACGATATAGAGCAGAAGCTGAAGCTGAAGCAGCAGAAGCAGCAGCAGCAGCAGTAGCAGCAAGAGCAGAGGCGCAGTCGAGCACAAAACTGCACAAATTGCTGACATATTCAAATCAATGCGCTTGGGCATTGGTAATGGGTGTGCGTGTGTGTGGGTGTGGCATGCATCTTTGCAACAGCTATTCGCAGTTGCACTTGCAAAAACAAATATCAAATTAAATAAATTGAAATGCTTCTGTCCAAACGCTGAGCGCCCTGTTGATGAGCCAAAGCCAGCTCAACATGACCATGTTAAGTGGCATATTTAAGTAATCTGACTGGAATTTGCGGCCAGCTGTGAGAGTTCAAATGTATATCAAAATAGACACATATATATATATATATATATGTATTATATATATATATATATATATATATATATATATATATATATATATATATATATATATATATATATATATATATATATATATATATATATATATATATATATATATATATATATATATATAGTTGAACTGCAGCCAATTACATGCGCGTGGCAATATTTGTTACTTTAAGGCCGAAATTCTATAAAAGACCGAGAGCTGCAGCTGCATATAAAAGCAGAAAAACAAATAAAAAGCATAGAAATAACAGGAGAGCAGTCGAAGACGGAATACTCTAGCAATGCGTATTGATAGGCCAGTCAGAAAATGTAAGTTAACATGGCTCATTGCTATTTATATATATATATATATATATATATATATATATATATATATATATATATATATATATATATATATATATATATATATATATATATATATATATATATATATAACTGGAATTAAATTAATTTTAGTCCGATTTTGGGAACTTCAGACTTAACATTTACTCAAATATTCAATATTGCATAAACTAGTAAATTATACTAAACTAAAAGGATATTTAACTTCATGGAAATAGCAATTGGACGCTCTGCTAAGCTAGTGGCAAAGGGAGGTTTAACCCTTGTATAATTCGAATTTGAAAAGAAGGTATTTTTTTTTCTTTATTTATCTATTATTTATTTAGAAAATTTTAAAAAAATATATGACAATATGCATAGCTAAAATACTTCTCTTCTCTTCAATTCATTTGCAAGCTGAATATTAAAAATTGTTGAGTATTTACTAACTTCTAAAATTAAAAAATCACAAAATAATCTTACATAAAAAATTAGAGATAATAGAAAAAGTTTATTCAATAGACAATGTTATGCATAGACACTCGAGAGCTTTGCTTGACATGACATTAAAATTGATTTAAGACCTATAAAGCATATAAAGTCAACTATAATCTATAATTTGATTTTACTAGAGTTACAGCCCAGCGCAAAGCAAAGATGCATTTCTATAATTTAGCATTATAAATCAGAAGAGAATTGCAGTTGCTAAGAGTCAGGTTTGTCTATGCTCAAAGCTGTTTCGATGCATTACACATTCGCTGACAAATAGCCAATAGTCTCGCCAAGCAGAAGAAGAGTATGAGAGATGAAACGCGAGCAGCTTAAAAGCCAAAAAGTTCAAAATGACCCTTGACACATACAGACGGTTAAACAACACTCAGCGCCAGTAAAGCTCCTAAGTAGAATGACACAATGCTGGCAGGCAGACAAAGAGTTTTTTATGACTAGCTGACTGACTGACTGATTGACTAAATGACTGACTGCCTTTGACATTGGAAGTCTGTCTGACTGTCTCAGCTTCTCTCTCTTGCTCTCTCTCTCTCGCTTACTCTGTTTTCCTTTTCCCCACTCTCTCTCTCTCTCTCTCTCTCTCTCTCTCACTCACACTCTCTCCACCTCTCTAACTCTCTTTCTACTTCCTTTACTGACCATCTCACTTGCCTGCTTGTCTGCCTTGGCATTGGCATTGCCGACTGCCTTTGGTGCCGTTCTGACGCCCAGTGCATCGCGGCCATTGTGTTGCAGCAACTATTTGTTGTTGTTGTTGTTTGAGCTGCACTGTAATCCTGTTTAGCTCCTTGTTACACTCGTCTTCAAAGTTAAAATTGCCAGCAAAGCTTTTATCACGTGTTTATAGACCTGCCGCCCCTTGCCGCTCTCCCCCAGTGACAGTCACAGTAAATAGGTTGTTGGTCGAAAACTTCGTTTTTGGCATAGAAAGTAGCTGAAAGTCGAATTCCATTGCTGGGGCATCCTGTTTGCCAGCAAATACCAATAAAAGTAACTGTAGACTGTGCACCACACAAACCTCTCCAACCGCGCACCACCCTGCGCCTAAGGCTCTAAAGGGCTTTGCCTACTTTTTCAAGCTGTTAGTGAGTTTCTGTTCCAACTCAACTGATTCATTGAATATATTTGATAAGATATATATGCGTATGTATCTGATGACCCTATATACCATATATACTTGTGTTACAGGACTGCACTTATTTTTGCTTACAGTCGTTTTTTGTAATTAGTTTTAAGAGTGTATTTTGACGAGTTGGAAATTTAGTTTCGGTTTTCAATTTGCGAGGGGAAACTGAAAAGCTATAGGCATGGAGCTTAAGAATAATTTGAATGTGCATTAAGTTAATAAAATATTTCTTAAAATATTTATAGAAATATTCATTTAGAAATAATAATTTTATTTAGCATTTGCTGAGAGCTGTGAAGCATTTAGGCTGGTCAAGCTATAATATATAATTAAGTAAATAAATATAAA
The DNA here is from genome assembly GCA_035045825.1 of Drosophila eohydei. NCBI lineage: Eukaryota > Metazoa > Arthropoda > Insecta > Diptera > Drosophilidae > Drosophila > Drosophila eohydei. The sequence goes on from JAWNOT010000100.1 coordinate 4,354,134, forward strand.
TAGATAAAAACTATTTAAAAAATTACGTTGTTTTTAATTTTATTTTAAAGCTGCATTCATGGTTTTATCTATGGAATATAACATCATTTAAATGGCTGTCAAATTTTAGCTAAGGGCTTAATGTTATCTCAAATTAAATTATCAAAGGCTGTCAAATGAAAGCTCATCTGAAGAAAACGGAGTAGCCAAATTTCCTAGCTTCTGTAGTTGCATTGCTTTTCAGGTTGTGTATGCCCAACTGTGATCCATTTTCAGTAACTTTTCCATTTCTTTTTCATATAAAAAACAATTTAAATGGCAAACTATATTGTATACTTAAGCAACTAAATATTTTTGTTTACTTAGAAAGCTGCTGAGATATTGTTGTTAAAAATAGTCTTACTCCTGCTTGCTCAACTCATATATGAATATTTTTTCCATTTGCCTACCCATTTTTTGGCACAAATTTTCTAAATTCCAATTTCATTCAATAAACAATCAATAGCCCATAAACAGCGCTTAAACGAGCACACATAAAACTGGCTGCAACTCTTCAGCTGGCCCTCGCACAGGAAAGAGCTAAATGTTGATACTCATATTTTTTCATTTAATGCAATTCGTTTACCATTAAAATGATTAGTCGATGATGGCTGCTTAAGCGTGTTGGCCAATTGCCAAATGTAATTTGGTTTTTTGGGTGTTTGCCTATGTGTGTTGGCCACTGTGCCAGCAGCTTCACTCTGTACCTCTCTCTCGTTCTTCGCCCTCATAAGCGAGTTGATAATCATAATGCGCTTTGTGGCATTGTGTCTGCTTCAAGTGCTTTGGTGGACGTTGCCTGCCTTTGGTGACTGTTGGCTGTTGGCTGTTGGCTGTTGTGTGCCCTGTGCCCCACCAGAGCAGTGCATATTTTACACAATCTGTCGGATAGTCGAGCTCCCCCTACGGGCCATGTATACCCCTTAACCTCTTATTCCGCTAGTCAAGCAGAACTTTCGGTCGAGATTTATCGTGCAACTTGGTTGAAAAAGGAAAAATTCTTGTGCCACACAAACTTATGCCGGCAATGCCTTTTAGCTGCTGCTGCAAAAACAAAACAGACGCAGACACACACAAAGGCATTCACACAGTTATGTATATATCTAGCTGGCAGGCTTTATGACAGGCGACTTTGGCATGCGCCTCAGCAATTGGCAACTACTTTCACTCATTTGCAATTTATTTTTGATCGAAATGAATTTGGTTCACGCTTTAAATTGAAAGTTATTGTGATTGGCAATTGAGCTGGCTGGCTGGCTGGCTGTGTATTTGCATAAATTTCGTGCGATAATTTTATGCATACGCATGTAAGATTTTAGCATTTTAATGACATGCGGACAATGGATCAAATGAACCAGCTAATTTTCATGTAAATCAGCATTGGATGAGTGTCATAACTGAACTGAGAATGACATGTCCTTTGGCAGCAGATGTCCAAAAAGCCGCACAAAGCCAGAGGGTTTGTGGCAAACATACCTCACTGTGGCACAAAGTGCATAGTAGTCTCGGCTCAAAGCAACGTCAGAAGTCGGACTAAAAGGCATACCAAAAAACTGGCTGCCTGGCTGGTTGGTTGGGAAACAGAACGTTATATGTAAATCGCATTTGGCATACATATTTCGAGAGTTTGTTTTTGGGCAGAAAGAGTCGCAGTCGCTGGAAATCCAGTAACAGTTGCCTGGCATTAGCATATGCCAGCAGCAGCAGCAGCAGCAGGTGCAGGAGCAGTCGCCTCCTGTCATGGGTTACACAAGCAAACATGGCGCAAGCTGAGGATAAATGACCGTAAGGATAGGTACAGCTTCACCTTCCAGCTTCCTGCTGCACGTCATCATCATCAGAAGTAAAAAGGCAACATTTTTGCTCGGCTGCTTAAAAGTTCGATAACGATAAGCTGAGCATGTTTAGATATCTGTGCGGCATAATTGCATTAGCTTTGACTAATTAAAAATGCAGTCGGCTTTTAGGCGCTGCAAATGGTTTCGATATTCGACAAAAATTATTGCAATATTTGTGCCCGTTTGCCTTTTGCCTTTTGCCAAAGCCTAATTGAAATGCCAAAATCGAACAGCGGAAAAACCCTGGTCAAAAGCCAATTAATTGCAAATGACACAAACACTTGAGAGCGCATCCTTCTGGCCCAAATGCCAGCCGAAAGCCAACGATGACAATTTAATTTCCGTATTGACTGTCTGACACAAAAAAAAAAAAAACAGGAGAAGACAAATAAGAAATACTTTGCAACTGCACGTTGATCAAAAGTTTAGTCAAAGGTGAGCTTTGGGCATTTTATGATTTGTCAGTTCGATTTTTATTCAACTCAAATTAGTTTTTTTACATTTAACTTGCTTGTTGCGGACTTGCCTGGACTAAGCTGAGAATGACATATTTTCAATATAGAGCTTGAGATAGCTTAAAGCTCTTTGAGTAAAATATAGAGCGTAGCCTTGCTTTACAAAACTTAGCTTCACTGAACTCGCAAGCATTAGAATCTCCAAAGTTTTAAAAAATTTACTTTAGAGCTTTAATCAGCTTAAAGCTCTTAGCATGATATGTCAACTTCAGCCCATGCCATTCATGCAAAACTACAGTTTCTGAAGTACAGCAAAAATAGTTATTGTCGAGAGGAACTGAGCTTAAAGCTCTTTGTAGGACATATTAATTTGAGGCTATACAATTTTTTGGCTACTGGAATGCATGCTTTACTGTATAGCTTTTATGTACTTAGGGCTCTGTAGTCGTTACAATACAAATTTTAGAAGAACTTATCCAGAGATAACATATATTCTCTAACACATACTTTTAATGAACTTTTACTGGATTTAAGGAATTCTTTAGTTGAGCTCATAAGACTTGTATTAAAAAAGGATAATTTGAAAAGTATAAAACGAGCTCAAATGTGGTGATTTGATGAGCTCTTAAAGAGAGCTTTCTCTTATACTTTATACTTTATACTTTAGTTTTTGGCACTCATATTCTCGCTTAAGTAAATATTCGCTTTAATCTGTGTAAAAAAGGATTACATTTTAGCTCATATTATATAAAAAATCGTAATATATTGAGCTGTGCTTTTATCAACAATTTGCTTTTCAGCTAATCAATCAATCAAAGTGTATATTGAAATATTATCATATATGCAATCCTATGAAATATAAAATATATTTAACTTCAATAAGTTTAAAGCTTTAAATATAAGTTACAATCCAATGCAAAACACAAAAAGTCGTTAAACAATTTCACTCATTTTTCATATTCCCATTTTACTGGGTCATAAAATCTAAGTGCTGCCAGCTTTTATTTCTCACGCTGCTGATCATCAATCAATCGGTCAATCAGTCCATCAGCACAAACACTTCCCACTTGTACTTTAAAGCTTGTGTATATAGAATATATATATTTGTCATATATAAATAAAATGCCAGCAATTTGCACAGCCAAAACAATGTTGGCGCCCATGTGAGCTAACCCAGAGGCTGCACATGCCTGCACCGCAGGGGATTCAAGGGCCGCAAGGGCTGTGCAGCCAGAGACTTCCCGTGCCACGGCTCCACCTCTACATGCACCTCGCCTCAATCAGGCAGCTCGAAATGCGCTTGTTTTTGTTTAAGGCACGCGTTGTTGCAGTTTTTGCCACGCAGTCGTTGACAGTCGCGACAGTTGCTGCAGACTTCACTTCATCCCTCGACCGACTCCGCTCCTCAATCGTCTGACGCTGCGGTTAATGAAAGCTGCGATTTTACAGCTAACGAAAATTGGGTCGCCGTCGCTCGGTTCGGTTTTTGCAGCTCGTTTTACATTTACTGCCATTTACTGACATTTTTTCTAGCCGGCTGCCGACAACGAGGAGCCAGACAGCAGCACGAGCGCGTCGAGTGAGGCAGAGGGGCATGCTGTCTGCGCGGCTTGCCAATTTTTGGGGCAGCATCCAGACAGATGCAGAGGAAAGCACGGGCTGTAAGCTTAAAGAGTTCACTTTACGTTTGTTTGTCTAACGAGAGCACCGAAAAGTAAATAAAGTTATTTCCGAATTTAGTTTATAAAATGAAATAGATGCGGCTTTCTATGGGTTATATAGACTGGATGATTGCCTTGGAATGATATTTTAATATATTATCTCAGTTGAGCAAGTTCGTATAGAGTATTTGAGTTTTTGGCAACTAGAAGCTGAATAAAATGTAAATTTACAGCTTTTCTTTAAAAAGTGGGCTTAAATTTAAAATAGTAAATCAAATGCAAATAACCTGGAATGAGTAAAAAAATATTTTAAAAAATGTTGAGAGTATTGAATGCAGCATGATTTAGTGCCCGACTAGAAAACATCCTAAATCAAATGAGTTTTCTATACTTTAGAAACTTTAGTTAACTTTTGATTTGAAGAAGATTGAAAGTTGCAAAGACTTAAGATTGCCTTTAGAGTATATATGTATACTAAAATTGTTACCTCTAGCAACTAATATAAAAATTAAGCTTAAGCAACTCTATCGATTTCTAAAAATAAAGAAACCAGAGCTCATCTTACTATAGTGCACTGATGCGTCAGTCTCTAGCTTTTGTAGATTGAGATGGATTCATTCATACATAATGTGAGCGGCTTTCTTCAATCCTTCAAATCCAAAAGAGCAATTTTCAGTCCTAATTTTTCTTTTTCTATCTCTCGACTTATTTTATTCTCATAGACAAGCCAGTTCAAGCGCTGTATGACACTGTTAACCATCTCATGATGACAATGTTATCAGAAAAGCAAAGGCTTGCTACAGTAAGGAGATTGAAGAGCAGATAAAGATAGAGGTACAGGGCCTAGATTCACTCGGCTTTTAGTATTGATCAAGAATATCTATATATATATACCTTGCCGATAAATCACTCCTTGAGCCTGTTATCAATCTGGCCTGCTCCTATATTTTCAATAGATACTGAGCCTAAAAGTGAGCAAAGTAGAATACTCTAGGGATTTTTTTTCCACTGATCAATCAAATATTTAAACCGCATCAACTCCTTAAGTCTACTGGCACTCAGGACAAGCCCTCTTTAAACAAATGATTTATAAACGAAACATGAAAGTCGAGCTGTTCAAGGCATCATTAATCTTAACAGATCCACAATTTTTGTAATTAAAACACAGCACAGCTTTAGTTAATATTGATTTTAGTTTTTTGCTTTAATTTTTTGTGGCTGCAAATTGTTTTTTTTTTGTTTTGAGTGTAAAAAAAACTTGGCTAGAAGCTTAAGCTATTCATAATTAGATTTTCGCGCTATTTAGCGTCTGGTTAGCAGCCAACTTTTCTATTTTACAGCTACGGAAAATCTATAAATAAAGAAACGTTAACAACCAGACCAACCAGAAGACAGAGAGAGAGAGGCAGGCAGAGATGAAGCGATTTACACAGAGCTTAAAGTTGGATTTTGCGCTTTATGTGTATTTATAGTGGAATATTTTTACGCCTGAATGGCACACATTTGTCTTCTGGGCGGACACTCAACGTTATCATTTTAAGCAGACACCAAAGCGGCCAGCTGAAGGGCAGGCATACAGGATAACAAGGACATGCAGCCAGCAGCTGCACTTGGCCATGTGTGTGTGGGTGGCTCAACTGGGCTGCAGCTTAAAGCCAGATATATGAACAACAAATTGGTTTCAACTTAGTTTACAGCTAGGTGTAAACACACAGACAGAGAGAGGGAGAGTGGGAGTAGGAGAGACGGCGAGAAAGATGTCCTTCAGGCTACCCTTAATGGACTTCAAATTGAACCGCCTCAAAGGCATATTTAAATGAACTTTTCCATATCGAAAGACAGTCGATGGGAATTATTTATTACGTTTTTGTCATTGTTGATGCTCTTTTGGCATTTTGTGGTTTGTAATGAAATTAAATATTGATGCCTAGTTGTTCGTCGTTGGCAAAAAAGCATTTACCGCAGGCCTAATAAAAATATCTCTGCACACATCTCTATTCGCCCATTCGGATAATCAAAGGACACATTTCGGGCAATGTTTCCTCGAGTTAGATTTTATTACTTTGAGCATTTCTGAGCGCTTGTCATGCATTTTTAAGCTCAAGCAATTACGCAGACCTGGACACATTTTTGTCCACTTTAATTGGCAACCTGTCGACTTGGATTGACCGCATGTAAAATGCCCAATTTTTGTCACATATTCTGACATTTTCGTTTAACAATTTGCGGTTGCTTTTCATAATTAGTTTTTAGTGCTCAAAATTTGCCAGAATTTTCGTGTTACATTTGACCAGAGGCCAGCTCAAGTTTGACAAAATGCTTAGCTAAATGTTTTCCTAGTGGGCAATTAAGCTTGGAATTTTTTTCTTTCTTAAGTCTACTAGAAAAGTTAAAGCTCTTAATACAATGAATTAGTTATGTGAATAGCATTTTGCATGAATTTGTTACTTAAGGTTTTTATATATAATTTTTGGGAGTCATCAGTGTCCAGCTATATCGAAGGGTGTTTCTAATTGCCGAGAAGTTTCTTATTTGTCAGAAATAATAAAAGACTGAATGAAATGAAATGCCTACGTATATCATAAAGTATATATATGTAAATATATATAATTCAAATTTAATTTAAGAGACTTTTTTCTATATTAACTTTGTAAATTAGGATAAGCTCATTTATTTGTGGATTATTAGAACTAAAAAAATTAAAGAAATGTGAAGAAGAAAATTTTTAAACTGTTCTTGTTTTTTATTTAATTATTGCTAATAAAATTCACAGTTTCAGATTTTGGGTAAGGTTTCAAAATTATTTTGGATAATTTCAAGAATTTGAAGGCCGTTGTCATTCCGAAAAAATTCGAGCTTGCCAAGCATTTCAGAGTATCTCTTAGTCGATTACTTTCTACTCTACTATAAGTTATATAATTTTACACGACATAGCTGTTAAGTAAGTTAATCAGATTTAAATTAAATTCTTTTATATGGTAGAAAAAATCTTGTATTTAATAATAAATATAAATTGTATTTATTTTATGCAAAAAAAAAACAATAAAATATACTAAACTAATAAATTATATATATGTTATAAGTATCTATATATATCTCATAAATTCCTAAATTTTTAGCAGACTTAACAGCAACAGCAAAGCTTGACTTTAGTCCACATCGAATGAAAAACAGTTTATGCATTTATCAAATAAAACTTATAAATACATATATAAATAAAAATAATAAACTAAACTAAACTAATTCCAGACAGCTATTAGTACTATAAATAATGCTACACTAAGCAGCTGAATGCGTTTCTAGAACAGCAACAGCAAAGCTCATAAAAATGTGTAATAAATGTAATTTAGTATGCAATTAATGTAGTAAACATTTTGCGAAATGTGAAATGTTTAACAATTTGTCGCTCAATTACAATTAATTTCATTTAATGTTGTAAATAAATTATTACAATAGTAGTAACAATAATAATAATGCCAAATTTTAGCGAAATTAGTTTGTGGCCTTTGGCACGGGAAGTGCATAAATAATTGTATTAATTGCACAATGTGTGTTAATAATGTGCAGTAAAATATGATCTTGTTTCGGCTTTGTTGCATGCCTCATAAGCCCTCTATCCGGTCACCGACTGACAGCTGTGACAATTGTGACTGTTGCAGACAGTTTGTTTGTTTGACTGTTTATTTGACTGCCCGTCCGTGGATGGCACACGAATGTCATAGGCTCATCATCAACATGCCAACAAAATCGAATTACTTCCGTCTGCAATAGCTGTTGTTGTTGTTGCAACACACACACGCACACCCACCTAGAGAGAAACCGCAGTAGGGTGCAATAACAATTGCCTTTGCTGCCGACACTTGTCCTTAGTCTGGCTGCCCGTTTTTCCACTTGCCACATATTCATTCATGCCACATGCCACACACTCACACACACGTCAGCTAACTTGTTGGACTTTTGCATGTTCAGCAAGCAGCAGTTCGGCTTACACACAATTTACAAAATAACCTCGACACTCACTCACTCACTCAGTCAGTGCTTACAAATAGACAGACAGCTCTACCGAACTCCACCGAGCACCCCTCGCTCTCCACACTATGCAGCCCAGCTGCCACGCCTCTGCGACTGCTGCAGCCTGTGCCATTCAGATAGGCGAGTGTGTAAATTGTCTTGTGTAAATATGGAAAAATTTTTATACTCTCATACTCATTGTTGTTGTTATTATTGTCGTTGTTGTTGTTGTTATTGCGGCTGAGGCATTTGGCATTCATGTAAACAAACCAAGGCGTCGGATTATAAAGTTTCAGCAGCTTTACAAAGGGGAGCCGCTTGTAAAAATGTTTGGATTATTTAACAACGTTGCAAACTAATTGCCAATTGCCATCTCTTATTTGAGATATGTATGTATTATTTTTTAAAATAACCAACGATATTTTGTATATTTTATTTAGTTTTAGTTTGTGCTAACAGCTTTATTATTTTTGTAATATTTTATTTGCTCTATGATTTATGAATAAATTACAAGTCTATGGGGTAACACGAAGACAAGCGAGTCTAATGCAATTTATTGCAACTATCTAAGAGCTATTTCACATTTTATTTATTTATATTTATATTTTAGGACGCACTCATATCAACTGGCAAATGGCTATGAATTACCTTAACTGCCTATAATTTATTTTATTTCTGTTCTTTGAAACTGTTGTAAGCCTAACTAAAATATATTAGAAATTTTAAAAGAAAAATTGGATCAGATATAAAAAGATAACACCACTTTATTTCGAACTTTAAATTAAATATATTTTCTTCACAATTTAAATTTTTAGGGCTTTGACATTTTGTATAACTTTTTATAAATACAGTTACACTATAGGATATAAATAACTTTACGTCTTAAAAATCATAAAAATTCATAATTAATTTAAGCCTTTTCATAAAATTAATACTTATATATCAAGTTTTTAAATATATATTTTTTTTGCCATATATATTTTTATTATTTAGCAGCAATTATTACGTAACAAATAAGTTTATTAAAAAACTTAAAAATAATAAAATTAGAAAAGGGCCAAACTCAATAAAATAAAATTTATTTTAAGTCACAAATCGAAGCAGCCAAATATGTTTTTTTTTCACATTTCTTAGTTCTTATAAAATTCCATAACACGCAATTTTTTTATAAACTATTAATCTAAATTTGTAAATTTTTAAAGTTTTAACTTTGAAAATTTTTGTTTGTAATTACCTATATTTTATTATATTATATTGTTTTAATTTTAATTATATAACACCATTATAAATGTATTTTAATTATTGTTTTAATAAATATATAATTAAAAATTAAACTATTAAATAAACTGATTTTTATTAATTTTTCCTATTAACTTTTCCCTACAAATTTTAAACCAGTCCCTTTATTGTTAAATATTTGTTTATATACAACAATAAATTCCTCTTAAGTTTTGTTTTTGAAAAAAAATTTGTTGTTTAATTTAAAAAATTATTTTTAAAAATAAATTCATTTGTATTTCAAAATTTTTGTCTCTAGTTAAATATTTTAATAAATTATTTCAAATAGTTCTTGCAATAATGCTTTTCTTAAAATATTTTAATATTTTATACAAAAAAAAATTTATTTCATTTTTAATTTTGTCTGTTCTTTTGTTAAGCATATATTTGTGAATAATTTTATACAAATTTTTTCAATTTTATAGTTTCCAAAATTTTGTTAGCTCTAACTATATGAATATATTTTATATTTCCATTTTTTCGTAAGTTAAAATTTTAGAAATTTATTAATGAATTCTTCCAATGAGGCTAAAAGTTTCATTATAATTTATAGTTATACTACAAATCAAAACAACTCTAGCAATTTGTTCAAATTATATGTATCTTAATCAAACGCCTAGCTCAACTGACAATCAAGCTTCGTTAAGCTTTCAATCAAATCACATTTTCTTTCACCTTTTCACATTTTCCCACAGCACAAGCACTTGACAAGCCAGACAATATCCTAAACATAATCAACACTTAAACATAATGCCACAGCATGTAATAATAGGATATGAACAGGTAAAAGAACAGCAACAGCGGCAGCAACAGCAACAGCAACAGCTGCTGCTTTGTCATATGAAACTCACCTGGTTTGTTGTCTATGAGATTTTGCAGCAACTTGTTGACTTTAATAATAAAATAGAATTCACTTTATTCGCCTGCTTCTTTTTTTGACGAAGCAACAACTAGTTCAACCACTTGGTATTCGTTTTTGATGTTAGTTGAGTGTCTTTTCAAGTAATGTTCACTGAGCACGAAAGTCTAATAAAATTACACACAAAAGCGCAACAAGAAAAAACAAAGAAAATAACAACTTAAAGTAGAAGTAGTAAATCGAACAGCAGAAGCAAATTGTTTTTCTTTTTCACGTCTCTTAAACTGCAATTTGATGCATGGCTTTTGCTTGCCGCAATGCTGCATGCAACGCTTTATTAGCGTTGTCAATTAGCCAATTAGACCGTCCCACCAAAATGCTGATTTCTAAAGATGCTGGCGGGCCTTTCTTAACGAGTCAATTCGAGTGCTCAGAGCGGCGCCTGTGGCATTTATGTAACGAGCGCTGTAAAGTTTACAGCGCCGGCTTCTGTTAACGTCTCAGCTGTCTGTGTTTAGATGTTGCCTAATTACGTGAGTTCTGATTACAACACTTGGCTAACTTGGCTAGCAGTTACATGAGAACCAGCAGCAGCAAAAAAAAAAACAAAACAAAATATTTTTAGTTTGAAGTTAAGACACACTCAAAGCCAAGTAATTGGCTGGCTAAATGGTTGGTTGACTGCTTTGGCTGTTTGGCAACTGCTGCGCGTCCTTCCTGAAGGAACAGCTGCGTTCAACTAAATGTTGGCGTTTGCGGAAAATGCGATTGTTGCAGCAGCAGTCGCAGCAGTCGCAGTAGCAGCAGCAGCAGCACCGACTAACACATAGACAGCAGGGCTACATCTACATGTGTTGTCGCATGTACATAATGCAAGGCAGACGAGCTCAGCACGAAGTTGAGCCTTGGTCAAGGGTTGTGTAGCGGCAGCCCCCAAACTAAATGTGTTGTAGTTGTAGTTGTCGTTGTGCAAACCAACGACAGCAACAGCAGCAGCAGCAGCAGCGCAACGCAACGCAGTCGGCACTCGGCCGTGTTGCAAGTTCTTCGTACAACGGCGCCCCGCATTCTGGCCCACATACATATACATATAACATGCATGCATACATAGAGACAAGCATGTATGTCGGCCACTGTTGGCGTTGGCGTTGGCGTTGTTGTTGGCTTAGTGCCACGCAACTACAGGGCACTTTACAGTTGCACTTTACATAGCAGCAGCAGTAAAGTTTGCTCTCTTTCTGTCTCTCTCTTTCTCGCTCTCGCTCTGCTCGCGCTCTCTGGCGCCTTGCATTTTGCCGGCTCTTATCAGTGCTGTAATTAACAGCGCTCTGTTAAGGCGGCTAGCGTTCTGATTGCTGCCGGCTTCGGCATTGAATCGTTTATTATATAAAAGTACAAGGACATTTTTATGTGCAAATGCATATATAACTGTATATAAAAGCAGTGGCACGTCTTTATTTGCGGCGTGTGCGTGTGGCAAAAGTGTTGGGCAAACAGGCAAAAGGAAGCAGTCGCTTAACGGCTTAGCAACAATGCAACGCAGCAGCAGTAGCAGCAGCAGCAGCAGCGGGAGCAACGGGCGCTTCAGCCTGGGGACTTGAGCCGAAGCAATTGATTTAATGCGTTTGCAGCGCTGAATCGCTCAAAGCCTAAGTACACGAGCCAATATCAAGGTTAAAGTAGCATTTGTGCAATCAATACTGTGTCTGTGTCGCTCTTCATTAATTCAAATGCAAATGGCCAGCGGGTGGTAAGCAGTGGGCGTTCGTGATTACACCTGAGCTCCACGCACTTACAGGCACTCAGTCTATAATTAGATGTGAAAACAATGGCAATGGCGGCAGCAACGGTCGACCGGCTTGTTGCCAACTGGGCGACGTTAACAGTGCGCTGTTAAGGCGCTCCTGTTAAGTTGACGGCACGTGTTTCTCTCACGCCACTCAGCACACGCACACAAACGCACGTCTTCTTTTGATTTTGTTTTGATTAATAGCTTCGTTGGTGCTTATCAGCACCGAGGCACACACAGAGACGCACTCAAACACACATACACACACACACACAATCAACGGGAAATGCAACAGTGTCACGTGGCCGGCATTCTGTAGTCACACACACTCTCTCTCTTTCTCTCTCCGGCTCTGTCGTTCGGTAACTGTAAAGTCGTGAGCGAATGAGCGCTCTGTTTACAACAACAGTGCACTGCAGAAACTTAGCCACGGCTAGCTTTTTTGGCGCCCTGCAGCATGCAACTAAAAGTGCTCGGCACATCGAACATGTTCGTGTTCGCCGTGCTAGCCGTCTCGCTCGCACATTGCCCCGCCATCGGTAAAACAAAAAAAGGACAAAACATTCGCAGCGACGTACAACAAAAAATAAATTCTTACATAAGTCGGGAACTCCACCTACAAAACTTCAGTTAATTTATATATGCAGCTACATACTTACACATGTGTATATATATATATATATATATATATATATATATATATATATATGTAGATTGGTGTATGTATATAGCCGATCGGGCAACGAATGAAATGTGCGTATTACTCGTTGTGTGCGTGCTCGTTTTAATTGCCAGGCGTTGTCTTCAATTCCATTTAAATGTTGCATGCATTTTTGGGGCAGGTCGGCACATAAATATTTTTTTCATTTTTATTATACGTGGCACGAATAGAATTTGTATGAAATTGTGGTATGACACCAAGGTACATAAATGACATGACATACAAATATGTTATGGCATTCAGATTCGTTTTATGAACTTATTATTCTGTTAGTCATAATTTATTTATGATTAATTTTATTTATGAATAATAAATCCTTAAAACAGATTTGAAAGTTGAAACAAATTTTATATATAAAATATATGTGATTTCCACATTTTAAAATTAATCAATAATGTTAACTAAAAATTAATAATAAAAGATGTAATAAATTACAAATAATAAACCATCAAAATTTATCAACTAGAAAATTGTAAGCTCCTAATTATTGTAAAATAAATTAAAATTGAGAGTTAAAAATGAAAAATAAAATATCAAAAATTCTCGTTAAGGCCTGGGTCTTAACTGAAAATTGTTTTGAAAATTTTAAAATATTTTAAATAACTAAATATTTTTTTATTTTTGAATTGTTAGGCAACTTTAAGCTTTTGAAAATCTTAAATTAAGTTAAACCCAAATTTTTTTAAAATTTATTAAAATTGTCAAAGTTTGGACCAAGTTTAAGTAAAATCAAGAGAATGTTTACAAATTTTTAATTAGTACTAACAAATCACAATGAATTCAAGTTAAAGGAGAAGTTTTTGTATTCATATGTATATATATATACATTTTTTTGCCATATTTAATTCTATTTTTATTTAAAATAAAAAGTGCAGCGTCATTGATATAATTTATATATAATTTATAGATTTATTTTTAAATATATTTTTTAGATTTAAATGTTGCAATTAGTTGACTAAACAGTCTTCAGTAAAAATCTTGAAATTATATCTAAATGCATTTTATTCTTTTAAAAATCTGTATTAAGCACAAAAATATCTTAAATTTTCATCAAATATTTATTTTTTTAAATCATTTACACAATATAGTTTTTTTTTTAAATATTTACTCTTCTTCAACTAATATGATAAACTATAAACTATAATTTTTAGCAGCAATTTTGGTTTAAATTGACTTCAAACCGGGTTGGCAGCCTGTGCCAAACTCCTCCTCTTGCAACATGTTTGACGTAAACTTCCCCTGCAGTGGGTTCCCTACAGATTTGGCTTTTACTCCGCTACCTTTGGCCATTGCCATGACTCTTGTTGTTGTGGTACATGTCACCTACATACACATAGGCACGCAGACATGCACACAGACAAGAGCAGCGCACGACGGATGCGTGCGTCGTTTACATAGGCTCCATTTAGACGGGCAGCCAACCAGCGACGGGCTGCCATGTCGCCTACATGGCTATGGTATATAGGTTGAAGGGGCAGGGCGGGCGGTGCAGCTCGTCGTCTCATTCGTCGGCCGTTGGTTGTGGCCCGCGCCCACATCCCTGCCCCGATTTGGCAATACAATGTTGCTCGTTTTAGCCGAGCCGGGCTTCGGTAAGCTTTAAGCCACAGCCCAGGCGAAGGCGCAGCGGTCGGGGGCGTGGCAAAAAATTTACAAAAAATATACCCAACCAAAAATGCATTTAAAACACTTTTGACTCTTTTTTGTTGTTGTATTTTACCATTTGTTGAGCTCTTTTTGGTTGCATAAATTTTAATCTTAATTAAATGTCATTTTAATATCAATTTAAATTCCTTATTTATGCACGCAGATGCAGTAAGTGCTTTAAAAAAATGAAACTACATTAGTTAATGCAATTGACAAAAACTAATTTAGCTGAAATGTTTTATTGTTGCTTACAAATTGTGCGTCAGCTTTTCATCACCATCAGCATTTCGCTCTGAACTTGGCTAAAAAACAAAAACCAACTTCAGCTGGATCTTTGATGTTTTGTGTGTTTACAACTGAGCAGCTAAAATTTTCCAGAAGCATTTCATGCATTCCCATTACAGCTGGCGACAGTCAAATGAGTCGCATGAGTGTGTGTGTGTGTTTCTATCTTCTTGATGAAAATGCCAAATGGTTTGTGTCTCTTTATGGGAATTGTTGTTGTTTGTTGTTCTCTAGGTTTTTAGTTTGAGCAGCTGCATATTTAGCCAGCAGATAAGCAGCCGCATTATACTTAGCAGCCAGATATATGTATGTATGCCTGAGCCAAAGAAAAGCGTTCTAGTTTTCTGAAAGGAATTAGAAAACTCGCACATGCTAAGAGATACAATACAAAAACAAGTAAATTATTCAAAAATTATTAAATGCTGTGTGCTGAATACAAAGCTACAATGCTTAAAGTCCTCCATTTGCTCTATTAAATTTTTGAATGAATTTCCAGTTTTTAGTTTTGATTTAAATTTGTATATGATAATTTCTAGAGATAGCTTAACTTATTAAATATATTAACTTGTTTAAGCAATATTATGTAATTTATATATATGTAATTAAAGTACCACAATTACTAAGTAAAAGCGTGCCACTAACGCAGCAGCTTGAGTTGACTTGTTCGATTTTCCATATTATTCAAGCTATATTCACAAACTTTTTTTATATGTGACTCTGTCTTATTTTTTTTAAACAAAAAAAAATGTGCTCTAAATTAATTGAGAAAATATTTTAATAAATATTTAAAAAAAGCTTGCCATAAAAAGTTTGCCAAAAATTTTAACCTAACATCTCGCAAACAAATTTTTTGTGTAGGCCACAAAATTGATAAATTCCTTTGCTATATGAGAAGTTACTCTATTCTATTTTGAAATATTCTTACATATTTTTTAAGATTTTCCTATATTTCTTTAAAGTGCCAAGAATATACAAAAAAATTGTTTATATATTTCAGTTTTGTTGGTTTTTGTGACAGTTAAATTAAAGTTCTAAGTTGATCAACAATTAGCAAACAACTTTTATATATAAGCATTTAAAAACTATGAATAAATGAATATATGAAAGTATGAGTAGACAGGATTAATAATCAAAATATTATATTTATATATTTAGTATTATATTATCAACATATATGAGAGAAA
Organism: Drosophila eohydei; assembly: GCA_035045825.1. NCBI lineage: Eukaryota > Metazoa > Arthropoda > Insecta > Diptera > Drosophilidae > Drosophila > Drosophila eohydei. The sequence goes on from JAWNOT010000100.1 coordinate 4,369,880, forward strand.
AGTTTGAACTTAACGTAAAGACAAAAGAATCGTTCAATATTATTTAATATACATATATATTTTTTGTTATATAATTGAGATTGGCATAAAAGCTAAAAATGCTTTATGTACCCTTAGCCATTTCGTCACTCATTTGTTTGCTGACTACAAAACGTGTTCAAGGCTGCAGCTCAGCATTTGTGATTCCTGATACCACTTTCACCTTCGCAATACAATAATTGCTACATTGTGCTGTCTAGTTAGGCTGCTTCATTGTGGCATAAACTTTAACTAAACTGATAGTTTTGGCCAGGTTAGTCTGTCTCACAGCTCTAGATTAGGGATAACAATTAGATATATAGATGATGGCTTGCCTTATGAATATTAAAAAATAAATTATTCTTATTAATATAATATTAATAAATCAATCTACGCTATATAACAATATATATAATATTTATACATTATATTATTATAATAAGAATTTGCAGCAAAACCAATATAAAATTATAAAATTTTACACTAAGCTGAATTTTCTACGCATTTTTCCTAGAGTTTTCAAGCATTTGCACGCGCTGCCTCAATGCCCAGACACGCCTCATTAACCGCTAGCAAAGTGTTGGCCAAGGCTCTCGACACTCGACTGTCGACTCTCCACTCTCGACTCACGACTCTTGGCCGCTTGGGCATTCGGCGCAGAGCATATTTTAAGCGAAGCTCATCCTGTTAGCAGAAACCCACTTAGAAGCCAGCTCAAAGGGAGACAATGGCACAGGACGCTGGATCAGGGATCAGGATGCCAAAGCTGCGGAAGTGCAATAGTTGCAAAAAGTTTTTGCGTAATTTTAATTATGCGCCGCTTATAAATTCAATTGCATTTAACAATTACAAACAGAAAAGTTTCTTGCTGCGACTATTTTTACAGGATTAGTTGCCAGCCAGAAATGGGAAATTAATCCGGCAACTTCAAGGACAGCAGGCAGACAGGCAAATGGCTTGTTAAACAAGACTTGAATTGGGCGCGGGCAAGAGCTCCCAGAGCCCTTCAGTTAATGATGGCATTGACATTGGGCGGCAATTGTTCCACAATTAATTATTCATAATGCACTCGAATAGGAAGTGCACGATGTGAAAGGCTTTTCATTCAGAGGCAAGAAAGCCTTTCGCTTGCTCTGACCGAAAATCTTGGGCAGCACGAAAAATTCAAATGCATGTCTGGCAGCCGCAAGGCACACGGCACAAAAGCAGCTAAGCAAAGGAAAATAGAAAATTGGCAAAACTTTCACCGGCGCTCTTGGCCCTGTTAACAGACAGAAATTGAAAATCGTGCGCAAAATTATAAAATATTAATCGTAGACGCATTGTATTTGAATTAACTCTACTTTTCGGCTAATAAATATATATATATATATATATTTATATATAAATACATATATCCGATTGCGTTCGGTCGCGACGTGCTCAAGTTTTTCCAACAGGTAAATGAGATTTGGTAAGAGGATAAATGGAAATGGAAAAAGAAAACCTATCGAAAAGAAAAACTAATTTCATGAAAATTGCTTCAGCTGTGAAATAATTTTCCTACAGCCCAAAGGCAACAATCGTCCGGCAATTGGCAGCTTGTTATCGCCCACGCGTTGAAGTCCGGTCGGTTTGGTTTGGTTTGGTTGGATTCTTACCCTCGGGGCTTATAGTTTTAGTTTTTCCAGCTTCATCGCTGGTTTTTTTTTTGGTATCAACTGTCGCACACCTTTTTTTCAAATTAGATGTTTATAAAAATGTGTGTGCATTAGCTTGGCTGCAAACTTTTTCAATTGTTGGCCAAGACAAATGCGAAGGTAAGGAAATTGTTAACCAACTTTAGGTGTTTGAGCGGAAGTCTGTGAGCAAAGTTAAAGAGACTTTCAAAGAGAAGTAAAAGCAGTTTTATAGATAATTAATTGATTGATTGATTGACTGATTGATAGGAGAACCTATTTGAGTATCGCTTTGGTTGACTGATTGATGGACTGACGGTCTCCTTCTGTCAGGACTATTTGATTTAGAGACAAGGTTTGATTGACTGACTGACTGATGAATATAGTGAGCTAGACTGACCAACTTACTCATGCTCTAATTGAACGATAATTGATTGAGCAGTTATAAATCTGACACTGATTGACTGGCTGATGGACTGATTGATAGACTGATGGACTTATTAATATGATTGATTGATCAAGTAACTAATGGCTTGATAGACAACATGGCTGAATGGTAACTGATTGACTGCTTGATTGATTGACTGATTGCCCAAGAGTTTGTCTCTCACACATTGATCTTTTATTGAAGTGACTCTATGATTGACACACAGATTGAAGTAACTGACAATAAGTAATTAAGTCACTATTAGATTAACTGATTGACTATTGGCCAGAATGATTGATTGACTGAATGATCAACTAGTTTAATAAATGAGTGTTGAACTTAATGACTTGATTGATGGCTTGATTGTCTGACGAACTGAATATCTGATTGATTGATTTACAGCTGGGCAGTCTGTCTTTATGATTGAGTAATTGACTGCGCTCATTTGATTGACTGATAGGTCACACTAAGCTTTATGACTGATGGGCTGGAACACTAATTGATTCAGTGACAGATTAAATAACTAAATATGCATTGACTGACGTACTATAAAGTATTAACGAAATATATACATATAAGTTAGACTCGTTGAAAGTGCTCTTAAATTAAATTAAATTTCATTTAGTTAATCACAATACATTGAAAATCTCAGAGAGAGAGAGAGAGAAAGAGTATTGTCTTTGAAACGCTAAATGCAAATGCATTTTGCACAGCTGCGGCCAAAAGGCGTCTACAACTTCGGCCTTTGAATGTTAAACGGAAATTGTGGAAATTTCCAGAGATAGCTTTCATTGAAAAGTTGCGTGAAAATTGCATGCATAAGCAGTGCAGACATTTAATTTCTCATTAAACTGCAAGACAGGACACGTGGCAGGACAGCGCGGACGCAGGACGTGGCAGCCGCAAGTCTGACGGCGTCAATTGTAAAATATGAAAATATGCAATTATAATTTACAGTTTCTTTTCACTATTTTTCGGGTTCGCGATCTAGCTTGGCACATAAATTGCGGAAGCTGATGCTGCTGATGCTGCTGCTGCCGGGGCAACTTTGTGCCTGCCATTAAAACAAAGAAAAAACGATACGTCCAAAAACTTTGATGCTTAAGACGTAGCACAGCGCCTGCTAATCCCGAACGTAGCTGCAGCAGCAACAGCTACGCGGCAAGCACTTAACAATTAACTTGACTCGCACCTGCCGCACCACGTTGCATATGCCTCTCGAGCCCCCCTCGTTTGCCAGGCAAACACAAACATAACACACAGAAGAACTGACACGTCGCGTAATTTATGTTAAGCGTCGCATTTTTATGTTCAAACAAGCGAAGAAGCTGCTTATAATACAAGCAGCCGCCAAGCACCACCACCAACCGCACCACCATCACCAACAACTCGACATTCTCAACTGCATTCTCATATCTGCATCTTTGGCGCAGGCAAAAAGTTAATTGAAACACACGCAAGACTGAAAACTGACAGAGCTGTCAGCGAGCTCGCATTGAGTTGTTTATGCGTTCACATATCATGATCTAACCATAAATCATGCGTAAAGCGGATCGTATACGATAAAGCGGATGAATAACAAGAAAAATTAAAGCAAAATTGACTCCTTTTGCAAAGCAAAATAAACTTAAAGATTTAATGTTGATCAAGACAACACTCATGTAATGTGCGCTTAAAAGTATGCTATGTTTTTTTTGCTTTGCATAAAATGTCGTTTACTAGACATTTACATTTTTTTAAAATATTTTTTATCATTATTTACTATTGTTTATTATTTAGTATAAAAAATATTAAAATTATTGCAAACAACATTTTGGCATTCATTTAATAAATATGCAGAGTAATCATTTTATTAATACAAACATCGAGCTCAACCCACTCAACGTCTCTGCATGGCACATTTCAACAAAATATGATAAAATATATTAACCAAAAATCAGATTCTGATTATTGGAAGTGTTTTAAGATCATGCATCCACATCTGCCAACTGCCAACTCATATTAGGCTTCAGAGTGTAAAAGTAAATAAGTGAGTTCGTTTTTAGCTTAATTTAAAAAGCCGTAATATAAAGAGAATATTTTTAAGACAATATACAAAATAATATGAATAGTCATATCAAAAAGTTGTACTTATTGCTTCCTATTTTTTCAAAATTTTAAAAAATATTTTTAATACATTTTGTAAGTCTTTTTTATTAAATTATTTTATTATTATTATTATTTCCCATACCATTTGCGCATGAACAAGTCCCAAAAAATAAAAGGCGTAAAGAGTGAGGAATGACCAAAAACTGACTCGACTGCAACTGCCTCTTTCCAGATATCTTAATTCATACTCGCTCGATGAGTCTCGCTATGCTACGCCGAAGTCGAAATGTATTTAAAAAAAAAAAAAACGAAAATATGCAATTTAATTAAGTATGTGCAAACGTGCGCAGCAACAACAATAAGAGCATCAATAATTATGTAAAAATAATAAATAAATATAAAACATAAATGTGAAATGCAAAAAAATCACCGCAGTTGCTGCAATCGCCGTATCGCATTTATTAAATTAACAACAATATTATGGCCGCACTGCGAATTGTTGTTGACCAATTATGGCGACAAAGTGTCTTCATTAAATTATAAATTCATGAGCTTAACGTAATTTGCATGCCAATGCACTTTATGAAGTACTTTGTGCCATTCGAATTAAAAACAAAAACAAGAAAAAACTTCATTTAAATCGCAAACAAAATATCAACATAAGAAAGGAACGTTAACTATGGCTAGCCGAATTTTGTATGCCCTAGACATTGAGTGTTTCGATTTATTTGCTAAGTATTTTGACTGAAGTTGAATTGAGATAAGTGAAGCTAACTCAGGCTTAGTTTGGTTAATATGCTTTGAAAATAAGAATCTTTTTTTTTTAATCTTAAACTTTTAATTTCTTTTATAGAACTATGTAATATAGAGGCTGATCCGATGGGAATTAAAGCAATTTAAATTGAAATGCAAATTTAAATCTTCTTTTTTAGCTCATTTTGAATAATTTTTCTGGGGTGTCTAGCTATATTTTGTTTACCACATAACAATCTACACCTGAATATTGGCTTAAGATAGAAAATAAGTCGAAATTTTTTTACATGTTTTATAAATAATTCTACACATACCACAGACGACAGATATCTGATTCAGATATCTGCAGCATAGCCTGCGCGCAAAACCGATAAGCATTCTCGCCCCATAGATATTAAGCTGAAATACATTTTATAAATAATTGGCAAAATGTATTGTTATGATTGAAAGCCTGATGGCTCTCAGAAATGCATCCATCTTGCTGTAAGTAGTTGTTAATAACATAATAGATATACTAGAATAGATCTTCGATCTCAACAGCTTGGGTTTTTTTATTGTAAAAAGTATATCCCAGCATCCTCTAGAATCCACTTTTTCTTATAGATTTTTTATTTCCGTTGACTTTACTCAGCAAGGGGTCAGTCTTATACACATTGACAGTCCAAGCTAATCTGGACTATTTCTAAATATAATCTAAGGTCACTTCAAACTGAGTTAGAGATAAGGTATACGAATAGACTCGCCTGTAACAGACCCACATAGACGAATAGTATACACACATATATTTGCTTATATATATGCATATTTAAAATTCATATAATACACATTTGCTTACCGAATTATAACACCCGCTGTTACCTCGTACAAAGCGAGAAAACAATAATAATAATAGCAATGAAAAAAAGCAGGAGAATCTGGTGTCCATAATTACAGATGGCCAGCGGCCTATTGACACTTGCGGCATGTAAATTAACAGTTATTATTATCGTGCAGCAGTGCAAACAAATGTGAACAAATGGCAAACAATATGAGCAACATGAACCAGGCTTAAAGTGGCAAATTGATAAATTGATAAATCGGCTCGCCTAACTGAGACCTCAATTGGCATTTTTTTGCCAGGCCATAAATTATTTGCACGATAAGCAAAAACCAATGCGCAACAGATTTGCTGCACACAAACAGTTTATTGTTCATGCCCCAATGCATAACTAAATGGCTAAAAAATAATAATAAAAAAAAAAAAAAACAAAAAACTTTGGCTTCGATTATTTTATTTATGGAAAAAAATTTTCAAATCAAATATTTTTGCCCTGCAAAATTGGTTTGTATAAAGGAACGCCAGGCGCTGCGGTTGAGAATGAAATTATTAATTTGCATGTGTGATTATTTTTATTTAAATAAACACACTGACACACACGCTCACACCCAACAATCGCCGACTGGCCGAAGAGAATACATTTTTTAATGCCTCGCGGCTCTGAAAAGTATGCTACGACTTTGACTGTGCGCTGCATGACTGTGCCTGTGTTTGTGTGTAAATTAAATTTGCATGCATATTTCTTTACTATGAGCAATGCAATAAACAAACACACACACACACTAATCTATTTTTTATGCATGCGCCGTTTTAATGCGTTTCCACTGAACAACATTTTAAGCCTTTTGCCAATGTTTTTAATCCAACTAACTAAAGCTGAAAGAAATGGTAAAATATATAATAAAACATAAATAAATTTTAAAAAAAATATATATATTTTTTTTTAGTCAAATTAAAAAATAAAAAAAACGGTTTGCATATTTCTTATATATAATGAAAATGATATAAAAAGATTTTAAGTGTTTCGATTCGTAACTAGGCAGAGAGAGACAAATTATTAATGATTATACAATTTTAGAATTATATAATTAAATTATATTTATTGTATAATTTTAAAACATTAAATTAAAATGCTGGAAGTTCAAAATATATATAATCAATGCAAATTGAAATTTTATTTTTTAAGTATTTTATTGTTATTAAGTGTAGAGCCTGTACAAATTGAAATTTTATTATTTATTCAGTTATTATTATTATATTATTATTATATTATATATAATTACAATTTTTACTTACTCTTATTTTAATAATTTATTATTTCTCTAAATATATAAATTATATATATATATATATATAAACTATGAGTCAGCAAAATAAGGAAGAAAATATTTCATTTTCTCTAGACATAAAATTATATATATATATATATATATATAATTTAATATATATATATAATTTAATTGAATTTAATTTATAAAAAATTGGAGTTCATAAAAACTTTCGAATTTCTAGCCTTCGAAATGCCTGATTGACAAATTATAATTTTGAGCTGTAATAATGTGCATATGAAGCGTTTGCTCTGATGCTTTTATTCAATTAATATTTATTTGTTTACGCTCTTTTTTTTCCTGTTAACGTAATGATTGCAGTGTAAATTACCAACGATTAACGAAGCAAACAAGCAAATGGCTATGGCAATGGCAATGCCATTGCAGCTGACACCCAACTCGTGTGGTATCAACGCGCTAAGCTCACATTTGTACAGAAATATAGAAATATATACATATTGGATACGTGCAGTCTATAAATTATTAGCCCAGCCAATAGCCATAGCCAAACAGCATACAAATGGCAGTTGAAGTACATTTTGGCCAAAAACAAAAACCAGCACAGCAAATAAACATTTGTCATGTTGCATGGCTGCTAAAAATGGCAACGGGTCCATTTTATGGACCAACAGCTTCCACTAAAAAGATAATGCTAGCAGATGCGAATGCTGTCATAACTTATACATAGACATAGAGAATGCCATATTGGCCGAAAACGGATCGAAATGTAGCTAAATTTATAAGGCTAAAAGCTAGTTTAAAGTTAAAGTTAAGGCTAAGTCTAATGTTAAGTGATTCTCTGTGAATTCGGGAAGAGCTTTATAGCTTAAGGAAATATTTTTTACATGTCACTGAGAGAAAAAGTCATGTCTGTTATATGTAGACTAAGCCATAGCCCAGTTAATCAAGATCTGTCCATCTATAGCTGATGTAGATGATGTTTACTTTACATCATCGATAACTTTTTTCCATTACAATGAAATCGATAGAAATCGATGCCAAAGTTTAGCTATTTTTCAACCTATCTTTCACACTTTGAGAACTCGAGTCATCAAATTTCTTTTATAAAAATTCCCAAAAGAAACCATTTACATATTTTGTAAGCTCTATTTTTTGAATACCTTTCCTTGTGTGAGATGGATGTGTCTATACGGATCTGTACTCAACTTGGTTTTCAGTTAATTCTCGAGTTATTCACCCCCAACTTGCCTTAAAATAAATATCAACGAAAGTAATAAATATATAATTCTTAATCAATTCAAGTCAATAGAAACAAAATAATGAGGTACATGTCATATAAGAACTGTTGTGGCTTTGGTCTATGCTAATTGTAGTCTAAAGCAAGTTTTTTTTTATCATGCGTATGCTGGCTCTGCCTTTATTTCCAAATATGTGTTGTGTTCATTAATTACAGCAAGTGGTTAGCCTCAGACCTCGTAGAGCTGCTCGCTGCTCGACCGAGTTCAGCCAAATCACATAATCGCCTGGCCAGGCGAGCAGCCCGTGAGGCTGTAGTAGAGTTGAACGCGTGTCGTGAGCTAAAAATGATGTGAAACTAACTGCAAATATATTGAGTATTTAAAATACTCTCAATAAATATACTTTAATCTAAATGATGTATATAAATACAGAAGCATTATCAAGAATTTTTATTATAACATTCATATTATATCGCACTATCCACTCCTTTTCAATATTTTAACAAATAAGATTTCGTGTCACGAATGAAGAACATAAAACAAGTTTTTTTCCAGTAAGAAACTTGCAGAGAAAAATATGCATAGCAATATGTTCCTTTAACTTCTTACATTAGAAATTTCATATCCATTTTTAAATCAATTTTCGTGTCACGTTGGAAAATCACTTTACGCACACTTTTAATTGAACACTCGCACCTTTTAAAAATTAGAAATATTACTCTTAGGCATATTATCTGCTATTTTATCTGCAATCATAAACAAAACTGAATATATCAGTAGATCAAGCTTCGTTTTAAGATGGTAACAGCTGCTCATCTCTAGTCCCTTTAAAGTTTATCATATTTTCTATAAGTTTTCCATGCTCTTCCATTCCACATTCAATATTCGAAACCCAATCAAATTTCGTGTCACGCTGAAGCAGCACATCAGTTGCACATCTCTAGCTGTTCAGTCCGTTGGCTCGTTGCACGGGTTTATGCCACACACGTCGCCAGAGGAAATGCAATGCAAACTTTTGCGCAAATTAACAAATTTTCAAATCTACTCGCACAGCAAAAATAAGTTCTATTTGCCTATGTCGCAGTTTGTTGTTTATGCTGCTACCTTAATAGGTGGAGTAAAAGGAGGGAATGGAGAGGGCGTGCAACTGGACTCATGGTGCCTGGTCAAATTTTGTGGTCCAGCCGCAAATGCTACAAACAATTGTGTTTTTCTTTAGTAAATAACTCGACACAAGTTCGGACTTTGACACTTTTTTGTTGCATGGAATTGCGGCATGCAAATTTAATTTGCCAACGCCTGCAGGCAAACCGGATCGTTATCGTTCCGTCCCCCCAACACACACACAGAATTTGATTAAATTATACATTTATATATATATTTCATTCGGATTTGCTGAATATTAAATCAGAATTTCTTTTTCAACTCATTTTTTTCTTTCTTTAAGTAATTTATCAAATGTGAATTGCAGCAAATCTTCGGGCTCAGCTAAAGTAATTACATTTGAAATTGGCAAATTGTGCAAGAGTCGAGTAAATGCAGCAGTTGCTGTTGTGTTTCCCATTGTAGAACTGGCTATGATGCCACCTGGATTTATTGGCTCGTTTTTCCAATTGACAGTCAGACGTCTGCCATTCATACTTCATTTATATGTTGATGACAAAATTTGCAATGCAATCTTGGCCGCAGGCCTTCTGGGAGACGCAACGAGACGCATTTATTGCATATTTTCAAGCACAAGCCAAACGTCATCTTAACTTGGCTTACGTTGCCACATCAGCCCAATCAGCAGCCGGCTTTAAGATCTGGCCGCCTGAGCTCCTTGCACAAGCCAACTGACACGCACGTACGTAAAACGCGCACTCGACAATTGTTTGTGAAGGCAGCAAAAAAAAATTAAATTAGCTTTTATTCCTTGTGCGACTTATAAATGCCCTACATTTGTGATTAGAAAATAATCTCATTCTATATGTATCTGTATCTAAATTTATCTATATGGATCTTTATCTTAAAATCTATAGATATATATGTATCTAAGCCTATCTCTATCTAAAAGTATCTTTATACAAATGTATCTCTTTCTATATCTACATATAGAAAGAGACACATTTGTATAGAGATACTGTAGATACTATCTATAAGTATTTGTATCTATATGTATCTGAATCTACACGTGTTTAAATATATCTCTATCTAAAAGCATCTCTATCTATAAATGTTTCTGTATCTAAATGATTCTACAACTATATGTAACTCAATCTTTATGTATCTGTATCTATATGTATGCGTATCTGTCTCTATCTAAAAGTATCTCTATTTATGTGTATCTATATCTAAAGAAGCATCTCTATATACAAGTATATATATATATGCATCTAAATCTATCTCTATCTAAAAGTATATCGATTTTTAGCTATATCTCTATCTATATGTGTCTGTATCTAGACATATTCTCAGATACTCATAAAATTCTATTCAATTTTACTATAACATCTAATCAAAACATGCATATTCATATATCTTATTCATATATCTCATCATATGCTAAGTGCAAAAAGATATTTTAAATACCCCACATAAAAATGAGTCCGTTAATTGAGCTGACCCACAACTCATTTGTGGCGTTTGTTTGCGCCTCAAATTAGTGTTCACTGTCAGAGCATATAAAATGCAAAGCACAATTTGTGAAGCGAATGTCATTTGGAATGCTTTTTCATTGCCAAAGACAGACAGAGAGAGAAAGACAGAGTGGGGCAGAGAGAGAGGGAAAAGTCTTTATGACCAGCCCAAAAGTATGCAATAATTTTTTTCTAGCTGCTGCCATAAAGTGCGCTGTTTTGTGCCAGGATTGCGCAATTTCAATGTACTTCAAATAGATATTTAATAGTCCAACTGACAAACACTAACGAAAAACATCAGCACACACACACACACACACACACGCCCACGCACAGACAAAGCGAGTAAATAGAGAAAGAAGAATCGTTTCATTGGGCTGGCAGTTGCTTTCATGTCAAGCCTTTGTTGACAGTCGAAAACATTTATGCGATTTTCTCGTTAGACGCACAGAACAAATAAAAATTTATGAAAAACACACACACACACACACACTGGCACTCACATGCTTATGAAAAATTGTGCAATATGCTGGCATAAAGCATTTAGCAAGAGATAAAAACAAGTTGAGTTCTGTGCAGCTTGCAATTGTCAAAATGAATTAATGTTTAACTGGTAAATTTGCTTTTGTTATCTTTGACTAAGGCCGATTGCATTTGAAATTACCCAAGTAATTTGCAGACCAGCAGCAGCAACAACAACTGTGGGTAATAAAGTGGCAAATAAATGAAATAAGGCCATTTGGCCCGTTTCTTCCGGCTTTTATTACAAAACACACTTCGAAGCTAAAAAGGAACGCAAATAAAAGCGCATAAACTGCCAAACAATTGAAAATTGTTGTGAACAAGCTCTTTTAAGTGCTTGCCGAAGACCAACTGCAAACTACAATTCAATTTTCGTTGTTTAAAGCGTTGAAGTAGCTGGCCCCTCAAGTTATTCCATTTCCAACCTATCCAAGGCCCAAGCGCTGGAGGATTACAGGCAAATTGCAAACGTCTTTGCATGTCTCGCACACACACACATACACACTCACACAGGAAGAAAACTAATTTTATTGTATACCACATTCATGAGCATTCTGATCGCCTCAGACTCTGAGTCAGATTCGCACTCCGACCCAGCTCCTTGTCCTCTGGCAATCGTGTGCAAAAATTTGTACAAGAAAATTGTTTAAGTGTTTCGTCTTAAGTGGCCTCATGAAGACCAGTTGAAGGCAGTGCTTGGCCAGCGGCTTTAAGCCAATAAGCATCATAGCAAATCCAGTAAAGCACTTCACAGTTTTTCAACTTTAAGTAGTCTTTTCTTCTGTTTACTTTGGACGCGCGCTCAAATAAGTTAAATAATTTTAATTCAGGTCTAAGAAGAGAAATAAATTTACTTTAATTTAAGATTAACTTTTTGAAAATACTCATTTAAATTAGCAAGTGCACTAAATATAACAAAACTCAAGCACTCCCGACTAGATCCTATTTTCTTAGTAACTGTTTCTTAAATGGCTGATTAAAAAAGTTTTAATCAAAGCAATGCTGCAGCATCCACTTTTAGCAAAATTTTAAACTAAATAATTAAATAAAATTTTAAATGTATATTTAGATTATATATTTAGATTATTTTATATTATATATAAAAATTTTATTTTTTATGTTATGTATTAATGAAATTCCATAAGGTTGGCAGTTCCTGAAATTGTCAGACTTGTCAACAATCAACAAAAGAAATCAAACAATTTTCATAGAACATAATAACTCACATAAATTATATTTAATTGGGATTTGTTTTGTGTGACAAATTATTGAATATGCCGCGACTCTTTCGCAGTCTCTTCTCCGATCGCTATAATGGCAACTATGAGCAATTCTATGAAAAATATGCAGGTAATATAAAATATAAATGTGTCGCTGTTTTCACTTCTTATAAAATAGCTCTTCAGCAATTTGCTTAGCCATACCAAGCATGACGCCTATGCCGCGCCTGGTCGCGCTGCAGGGGCACGGCAAGGCTTTCTGCCACTTCTACAAGACGCCAAATAGCGAGCATAAGGGCGCTGGCAAGAAGTTTCACTACGGCCGCGGGGAGCCGAGCAGCGATTGGCGCGCAGCCGACAATGTGCCCATTGTGGAGCGGCGTCGCATGGAGGAGGTCAACGATATACAGTTGATGGACCTTGAGTTGAATGCGAGCGGAGATTTCAGCCATACCATCTGGGAGCTGGAGCTGCCCGGCGAGGAGCTGGCCATATTTGCAAAGCAGAAGCAGGGAAAGCATGGCGTCACCAAGCTGGGCAGAATCAAGATGCTGACCAAGACCAAGGGCCGCCGCAAGAAGGCGGATATGCAAAAGCGCGTCGAGCTGCTAATTCAAAGTAATCAGGGCATGGTCACGCGATCGCCGCGAGTGCAGCTGGCCGAGCGCTCCAAGCCGGAGCTATTGAAGAAGCCAACAGATCGACGGCGTCTCAAGCAGCCGGGCGAGCAGTTCCTCTGCGGCGATTGCAACAAGAAATTCGATCACTCATGGATGCTGGTGGCACACAAGCGCACTCACACGGGCGAGAAGCCCTTCGTCTGTCCCGAGATGAATTGCCAGAAGAGCTTTGCCGATCGGTGAGGCATTTGTATATATAATCTATACATCAATATAATTAATTTTTGTCTGACATTTGACAGCTCGAATCTGCGTTCGCATCAGCGCACCATGGGCCACCATCGCTGGGAGTTCCAGTGCGGACAATGCGGCAAGTACTTCAGTCAGGAGTGCTATCTGAAGCGACATTCCTTGGATGCCTGCCGCAAGTATCTGCTCTCGGTTAGGCTAAAGAAATAAGGAAACGACAGATGATCTATATGATAAATAGATTAATATATATTTTTATATATATATTTTATATATATATATACATATATATATGTTGAATTTCAAAATCCAATTCAAGTTATATGTTCAACTATATCTTCGATAATACATGGAATTCATATAAATTATTTGCACACCTTCTCAGATACGCAGGCAGATCGATCATCATCTTTATAGGTAAGACTTCGGTACTCTCTATTTTTCAGTGATTCTGTTTTTTAACAAAGCCAATATAAAGGCGACATCACCTTAAGTGTTTACTGACAACAACTTATTAAAACTTAAATTTTAGTTTTCTAAAGATTTCTTAGTAACTGAATCAAGAAATAAGCTTAGCCTTACACAGTGTTTCAGTATGTTCAAATGTAATAACAAGAACAAAGAAGACCACTGAGCTAACTAAACCTACTACTCCTCTTCAAACTCATATTTTAAATACTTATAAAAACTTTTTTTTTATCAAGAAGCTCTAATTATTTTTAACTAATCTGAGCTGATTCTGTTAACATCTTTATGATGCTATGACCGACTGCTCAATTTGCCCAATTCTAACCCAGCCTTTCTCTCTCATTTACAGTAAGTCCTTCCCTTGCTCATTGTTTGTTCATATTAAAGTAAATCTTATTCCACAGTCTATTTCTTATAAATATAAAGGTTGGCTGAACAAGAGAGAAACTTTTTTCAATTCATATATTACAGCAGCTTTTTAAGCTCAATATCACTAGCATTTAGTGCCTGCAGAATTCAATTAAATTTGACATTAAACTTGAATGCATATACATAAATATGCAAATCTGCAAATTGGCACAGTAAATTTAAAAACGAAATCGTAAATTTAAAAAACGAAATCATATTTTTAATTATCTCTAATGAGTAAATGTTTTTCGAGAAATTTATAATTCGTTCTTCATAAACATTTCAAATGGCAATTCTCTAACTTTTGTGGCTTAGCTGCGCTCATAGGCTCGAACAGACTCTCAGATGAGCAGCTAGATGCTAGATACTCAGATACACAAGACTGGATCGACTTAGCTCGTCGTTCTGATATAGAATACGTATACTTAGTAGACTATGCCGCATTTCATGAAAGCATTAAAAACTGAATTCCAATTTGAAGAACGTTATTTATAAAAGCTCAAATCAAATTAAATTTATAATTTATATAAAATTTCCAAAATGAGGAACGTTCTTTATAAAAGCTCAAATCAAATTATATTTTTATTTTATATAAAATTTTATAAACAAATTATGCAATATAATACTAAAAGTATTCTATAAGCCAATCTAGAGACTGTTAAGCATACAAAAAAAAAAAAACATTTTTATTAATTAAGACTAAACATAATCACGAAAGGAAGCTGCCTTTCTTATATGTCCTCCACTTCTTTAATCAAGTAAAGTTCTTATTAGTTCATAAGCATAGATTATATCACTAAAACGTCTACAAACAATATTTTCGATTGCTATATCTAAGCAGATTTACTCTTTGCAATGTATAAGTTCTGTCATCTGCCATTTGTCATCCGCCCACAATTGCCTTCACATGTCTTTCATGCCCTGGAAGTTGAGTCCAATTGGCAGCTGCTTTGACACCTATATCGGCAAGCTGTTTAACATTTCAAAGAGAGTTGGCCAAGTTTTCAAGTGGCAGACACAATGCAATTTCGGCTCGATGCAACTAAATTGGCTCATTAGCAGACAAAGAGCCAATTCTTTGGCTGGCCAGAAGTAGACTTTCGGCAATGGCCGAACTTTCAAGTGTTTTGCTCTAAATCAAACAAAATGTGAGGGCGAAACTTTTGGCCATTCACACACACGCACACTGCTTTGGCACAATTAATGATCGAAAGGGAGTTTTTAGTGCTTCGATTGCGGTTAACCTCGGCCGCTGTGTAAACCCCACACAGTTGGCCACAATTTTGACGGCAGCAGCTGCATGGCCAATTGCAACGGTCGAAATGCAAACAGTTCGATGCCTGCTTTGC
Source organism: Drosophila eohydei (assembly GCA_035045825.1). Classification (NCBI taxonomy): domain Eukaryota; kingdom Metazoa; phylum Arthropoda; class Insecta; order Diptera; family Drosophilidae; genus Drosophila; species Drosophila eohydei. The sequence continues at coordinate 4,385,622 of JAWNOT010000100.1, forward strand.
TACAGGGACTAACACAATAACAACAACAAGCAGTAAGAAATGGCAAAACGATGCTGGACGACCGTCACATACCCTGTAATGTGGTAAAGAGAAAGGTATTTGACTGCATGATTGATTTAATTCAAGAGTGAAGTGAGTTGTAGTTGCTAGAAAAATTTATAAATGTGGATAATTTTGGAGGCGTGACTGTTAGGTACAGGTGGCTGAATTTGAAGAGAAGTGAGAGGTAATGAAAATTCTATAACTAGATATGAGAAACTTAACATATAAATGAAATGATTCTTAGAACAATGTGACGACAATAAACAAATGAGTTTATATACTCGAATTTATAAATGAGCTCTAGCAAGATTTATATAAATATTATTAAAGCTATAAAATATTTTGTTTTTTAATTGATAAGCCAAATTATTCCCGATTCTAAGAGTTAGGCAAAAGAATTTTATTCAAGCTTCAAACCAAATCATTTACAAATAAAATTCACATTTCTAGAAAAAAAAGCCAATTTACCCGCTCTGCACACTATCTACAGCGTATAACAAGATGAGACAGCATGGGTAATGCGTTAATTTATGGTCGCAAGATAAACAACGAGCAGACCAAAGCAATTGAACATGGGCGTGGATGGGTGATGGTGTGTGTGGGGGTGAGTGGGGAGGGATGAGACAGGCAAATGATTTAAACGCTTTGGTCAAGTATAAAACGTGTATCCACTAAAACGCAATTACTTAAGAGTCACGACGAACAATGCCTTTGCCCAGCCAATGGGCCAAAGTCTTTCTGGCAATTGGCCAAAAAACGTTTTTTCTTTGTTTTGTTATTAAATATTTGATGCAGTCGAGACGCGCGACAGGCGTCACATAATAAAATTGTAAAACACGAAATTTTATTGAGCTGCGCTCGTTCGCTCTTAAGTTTGGCCAGAACGTGGCCAAATGGCTGGCAAAGTGAATTTTTATGCCACCCAAAACGCAGCATGCGCCACGCTGAGCAGCTGCGACTGTGGCACAGCAGCTCAATGTTGGCCTTTGCCACGTTGTCAACGTATTTTTAAACTAATTTGCCAACTGGGAGCCTTTCATTTGGCCAAAATGTAGCTTGCTCTCTCCCTCTCCCTCTCTCGCTCTCTCTTTCTTCTTTTTGGCATGCAGCTAGTTGAGCCGTAAATTATTTTAGCTTTTCAATTTAAGGCCCGTAAGGTGACCAACGAGTTGCCCAAATTTGGCCAATTCAATTCAATTACAATTTGCATTCAAATTGCTAAGGTACTTCAGAAGTTATATAAATAATTGATCAGGGGTATTCCCCAAATGCAGTTCATTTTAATTTCATTTAACTGAACACTTTATAGTTTCTCAAATTAAGTGTCTAAATCAGAGGTTGAGGGAAACCATGCACAATGATATGCAAACTTAAATCTAGTCAATTTATCTTAAATATGGTAGCTATATAATAAAAAAGCCAATTAATTTCGATATTTATATTTTTATAATGGAAAAATAAAAGCTTTCAAAAATTTATGAGAGGACACTCAAAACATAAAATGGAATGTGCTTCAATGATGTGGCTTTTGATATAGATCAACAATATATATTCTATATACATTGTATGTTCTGTATGTAATAACAATATAAAACTCTTCAACCTTCCATAAGTCATTTAAAAAATTTTAACTTAAGCAATCATAAAAAATTACCCAGCATAAATGATACAATTTTCGCTATCAGAGTTATCAGTCGTCTGCTTAAGTTATTGAAATCATTTAGCTGTATATAATTTGTCATTTGATTATGAATTAGCTGCAATCTAAAAATCATTTAAAAATTTCTTTTCAGAGTAGAAAGTTGTTTAGCAGAGCCGTTACTATTTTAAATATATTAAATATAAAATATAAAATATATAAAATATATTAAATATATTTTAAATATATTAAATATATTAATCATTTACATAATTAATTTTATATATAATTAATTTATATATTAATTTTATGTGAATTTTAAAAAGGATACTTATGCTTTTAATTTTTTAACAGTTGTTTTTTATTTTTATTTTTTTTTTTTTTATAATTTTTAATATAATTTATAATTTAACTTTTATTTCAAATGAATTTGCATATATCGTCTTACTCATAGTTACTTATGCCTAGAACTTGTATGCGCTTTAAGAGCTTGCAGCTAATTACCAAAGCTTTAAATCTGTTATATATAACATTAAAGACTGCAGACTTTAAGCTCTCATTTACTTCGAAAGCTTTGCTGACTAATCTACTTCAGCTGCAGCAAAATACACAGTTTTTTCTAAAAATTTAAAAATCTTACTAATTTATTTATTAATTAAAATATTTATAAATCATTTATATATAATATTAAACTCATATACCAACTATAATCTTAAAGTTGAAACATCCCACGCCACAGCTTTTTGTTGCTGTTGCTGTTGCTGTTGCTGCTGTTGTCGTCTACTAAAATGTCAGCCAAGTTAAAATGTCGAATGCCGTTTATTAGCGCATTTCGTCCTGCAGGTGATGGTTATCAAAAAAGCGCCAAGCGATGCTAAATTTGCGGTTGATGAAAAGAAAACGTCAGCAACGGCAACGGCAACAGCAACGGCGAGAATTTATGACCCGCCGAAGGACCCACGGCACGTTCACACACTTTAAGCGGCATTTAAGGAACTCGTCTAGCTTGGCAAAGGTGTATTTAGGTGGGCACGCAATAGTTGCGCTGCAAGTATTTGGCATTCAGTTGATTCACGGTATTCGCATCCAGCTCGACGTAGGTACAGGAGTGCTCCTCGTCGGAGCTGGTTATTTCAATGGATAGCCTTGGCTGCACAGTTTCCGGCATGCGGATTATGTCCGCGGTACTGCGACGTATTGGCATTGTGGGCAAAGATCGGGGCACAAAGCGTAATTCTGGCTCCTGACACGCCCTGAGGCAAAAGTAACAGCAGAGGAAGCACAATACGATAGTAACAGCACACATGGGTATTACAATATAGACCAATGGTATTCGCAGTATATCATTCTCCTCGTTCAGATATATCCAAAAGTTCTCCAGCTGCTGAGAGAAACCCATTTTAACTTCACAGAACTTGAAACCGAAACTGACCCCGATCGAAGTGCTGCAGTTTAGCTTAACGAACTCCCGACTCATAGGCCAAGAAATAGTATTCACTTGTGGCTTTGAGGCGAGGTCAATGAATCAGTATAGTAACTACAAGCTATAATGAAGTAAGAAAAGTATTTTAAGGCAATTAGATTGCATTGTACTTAGTGTGAATTCCAAGCAGCTTATCGACATTATGTGTATATATCTTGGTATACCCTGTAGCTATGCAAATTGGACTTAGCGGGTATTTCAGCTGTAAGCGAAACTGTAGAAATATTTCATAATATAATCAGAAATTTAAATATATAAATAAAAAATTAAGTAAATAAAAATATATATTTTGCATTTCATGCCTAAAAACACTTTGAAAAGAGCAAATTCATGAAGTTAAATATTACTCATATTCAGGAAATATATTTGTGACTTAAGATAAAATTTTACGACGTCCGTCGATCCATAAAGAACACATTCTGGCAAACTTAAAACTAAGACTACATCGACTTAGCTGCTTCTATAGCAGATCCACTTAATGCTATTCATTTGCCACATAGAATTAAGCGATCCCAAGCTCAATAAGCTCTAATCAATGTTCAGCTTATTAAAAAAATCTATCTACAAAACTTACAGGATATCTACAAGCCGACTACATATTAATTGCAGCAGCTGCAAAGTATAAACCTTACACTGAGCAAAACTGGGCATAAATTTGACCTTAATTCAGCTAGATCTAAAATAGAGCTTCCTTTATTAATTGTCATATATTTATTTATATTTTCTTCATTTAATATACAAATATTTTTATATATATTATTTACTAAATATAATTTCTGTGTATAATTACAATTAAAACGCACTATAAACTAAGCCCTTGAGATTTTTTGTTGCACAATTTGAAGGGGCGATATGAGTTTAAGTGTTTCCATGTAAATTTAAATTATGCGGGGTATTCGTGATTTGATACTCGTTCAAGGAATGAGAAGCGCATATGGGTTACGTGCAGTGCCTGTCTGAATTCGAGCTTACATACTTGCTGTTTGATATACAAAATTATGTATTACAAAATTTGTAGGAATGAAGGCGTGGCAACTTTCAGCAACTGTTATATATCTGCCACAATTTTATAGCTAATATCAATAACTTTTATGCTTGGATATATATACATTTGAGTGAAGTTTTTTTCGTTTTGATACTCGTTCAGACAAAGAGGAGTTTTGTCTGTGAAATGTCAGTGTTTAAGCTTAGACTTAAAATTTGGAATTTTGACAATTTTTTAAATACGCCTCTTAGAGGCGTAAAAACTTGGAATACTACATATTTTAGTCTGGACACATTTTAGTCAAAATTTGTTGCTGATTGTCCCAACAGTATACGCATTGATCTATGGTCAGCTCATCTGATTCATTTCCATTTTTTTTCGCACACTGAACGAGTATTGCGTTAGTCAGTATATTATTTTAAAATTCAATTGCTTTTATGCCTCTGTTCAAAGCGTGTTACACGCTTTGTGTTGTCGTTGAAAAATGCTCTAAATTTACTTAAAAATAGCTTAAAAAGCTTAACGATACAAATACAAATACACTTAGATAAAAAGTTATAAAACATAACAGATGTTTTAGCTAATTACATTTTTTTTTTACTCGTTTCACTTTGCCGTTTTCGATTTGAAATCATATAAAATATTAATGGATTTGCTAGACAAAATACAATCATTTTTATACGTTTCATATACATAAGCAATGCATTATTTGTACTCTAATATCGGTTAGGTAATTAGTTAGTTATTTTCAATAAAAATCGGACTGTCGACTTTGATGCATCTGCCGAATGCTCTCGACTCGGTGGATGCGTGCGCGAATCGTTGTATTTGACTTTTCGAGCTGCTCTCTGCGACGACATTCACGCACCGCTAGATAACAGTAATAGGTATAACACGTTAACAGTATTAGGGCCACAATTACAGATGGTATTAGATAGAGCATGCTGAAGCAGAAGTACTTTTGCTCCAGCCAATCCATAATTTTTGTCGTATTCATCGGTTTGTGTGGGAGAGCGTGAAGTCGACTTGCTCGAGAGCTGTACCGAAACTGAGGCCGCTAAGCGTCGACTTCATTCAATGGAAAAAGTAGCAATAATGTAAATAAACTTTACATATATACATATATATGTATATATATATATATATATATATATATATATATATATATATATATATATATATATATATATGTGATTCACTTGTGTAGAATTTGTTGGTTGGCAGCTTGGCAAATCTTTCATTATCGTCAAACGGCTGACGCATTTATATTGCCGGTGGGATTGTGCGCCAGTGGGAATACCCTGTACATGATAAACAAACAGCCAGACAAATGAGTATAGCCCTCAATAGCGCAACTCCTCAAACTACTCTCTCCGCTGTTGTGCAGTTCGCGTTTCAGACAAAACTCAATTCAACTTTGAAATTGTTCGACGCGGCGTGGCCTGTAGCTGACTTTTGATGCTTTATGATGAAGTAAAAAAAAACGAGCAACAACAACAACAATATGTGCTAAACAACAACAACAACTACATATATATAGAGAGAGGCAGCTCATATCTATGCTGCTGGCGGTTGAGCAAAGTTTTGATTAATTCAAATTTAACCTCAGCTTTTTATTATAAAATAATCTTACAGCTAACTTTAAGCGAGTTTATATTTCTTCTCATGTATAGCTCAAAGCAAAATTAAAAACAAATTATAAATAAATATAATATAAACTATTGTAGCTAGCTAAATAAAATATTGCAAAATTAATAATTTCTTAAACTGAAGAGTAGCAGAATCAAATTAGAATTCAAGCCTTCACGCCTTCGGCTACTGTTGAACTTTTCCCATATCATTCAGACTATAGTCCTATAACTTTTTTCTATAAGACTCCGATTTATTCTTCTTAACATAAAACTAAATTGGCCTTGTTGTGAGTCTGGTAAATATTTGCTTAAAATTTAAAAAAAAGCGCAATCACCTATAATATTTTTTGGGTTAATATTTTTTTAAGCAATATTTAAAAATATATATTATAAATTAAAAGAAAAACTCAATTATCAAATTATGCAAAATTTGAGTAAAATAATTTTTGTTTTTAATTATATTCAAAACAAATTTTAATACTCACAATTTATTTGAAGAATATTTTTAATAAATAAAAATCAATTTTTAAAAATATGTAAATAAAAATAAATTTTATATTCAACATTTTGGTACAAATTCTTATTAGAATTTTTGTTTACTGTTTATTTTAAGTCTTTATTAATTTTATATGCTAAAACCAATTCGAACATAAGTATAAGAAATATAGCTCAAGCTGAATTTAAATACTTTTCAATTTATCATTTTACTGATTGGGAAAATAGATTCAATTTCAGTACGTTTGGAAGTTAAGAATTGAACTGGTTGCGATTGATCCAATATTTTTCTCAGACTTTAATTAAGCTATGAACACAAACTGTACATGGTACACTTTGTGTTAGGTCTGCATTTACAATCTTCTAATTTCTGATAATATTTTTAGCATTTGGGCCAATGGGCATTTGAGAAATGAATTCGTTTTATTTATTGTTATTATTATAATAACGATCTTAAGGCTAAACATAACAGTTTTTATTTATTTTCATTTTAATTAAATCATATTTTTATTTTTATTTTTTTTTATTTGTTTCGTATTTTTGTATTTATTGCCATTTTTATTTATAATTTATTATTTTGATTTTTTTATATTCATTTACTTTTTTTAGTTTTAAATTTATTTCTTATTGGAATTTTTTTATATATTTTATATTTTTTTTTAATTTTTCATTTATATTTTTTTTTTGTATTTATTTTCTTATATTTATTTCATCAGTCGCTGACCAAAGAAGAACTTTTAGTTTTTTTCTGGCATTTGCAGAATCCTTTGTATGGAAAAAATCTTTTTGGCGCAAAAATTGTTTTGCTAACTATTTTCGGATTTGAAAATATATATACATGTATATTTAGTCTGTGTGTGTGTGGCACTCGTAGCAGTGGAAATAAGTTTTGAGCGCACAACACACAAAGGAAATTTCGCATTCAATTTCGCAGGTGTTTGAGTCGATGTCTGCAGTTGTGCCAAGGTGTGTGGGTGGGTGTGTGTCAGAGTGCTTGTGCGTTGTCTGCCTTTGCCGATTGAAGCGCACGCGAGTTGCATTAAAGTGAATTTTCGTTAACTATTGAACTGCCCAAAAATAACTGAAGTTTCCATAAGATAAGAAATAAATATATTGAAATTTATGATTTAAAATATTTTAATATAATAATAATAATAATATAAATAATAATAACTATATATATATAATAATAATAATAATAATGATATATAAATAAAAAACAACTTGTGTTGAGAAGAAATTGTTATCGAAGGAGGAAGATTCCTGCAGTGACGTTTTCGACCCTCCGCAAAGTGCCCAGCTCAAGTTTTATATCTTTAACATACTACTTAAGATATCTCAATATATTACTTTCACTAATCTGTATATTTATTCACTCTGCTCAAATTTAAGGCACTTTAAACTGCAGTTTAAATTTCAGTTTACGTGTAACTGAGACCCGCATTAAAAGTTCGATGACTACCCACCAAGGCAGGACGAGGCGTATTGCCTTGCCACAACTCTTCTTATGTTTGTTTATTTGCTTTTAGACAACCCACTGCACTTGCTTTTACATTTTTAATACCCTTAACTCATAGAAGAGGGCTTAAAGAGGGCTTATAAGTGTTTTTACATTTAATCAATTTAAAAAATTCGACTTAGTCTAAAACACAACGTGAAAGGCTTTCAAGCTAGAGATAAATTAAAAATATTTTAGGTTTTCAATAATTTCTTCTCATTTCAATATTCCTCAAACATTCACGAATATCTTAGGACAAGTAAATACAGGGTATCTTCAGTCACACATTCTTACTTCTTACTGTTTAAGCGTCTTGTCAAAACGTGTTGCATACTTTGTGGCTGCAACAGCTGCTTGTTGTCGAGATAATGTGGTCGATAATGATGGCTGCCACAGACACATTACCTAGCCACGCCTCCTTTTCTGCCCATCACCTGCTCAAGTAATTAGATGCGCAAGTTAGTTACAGCGCGTGTGAAATTAATTAAAAACTTTCGCTGCTTAAATTTGCAGCGCGAACTTTAAGCTGAAAATGCAAACAGCAAAATCTTGCCATAGCAGACGGACACAGGAAACTTGTGCGGCAAAGTCAAGTGGCAAGTGGCAAAAGCTTGTTACACTTACCACATAAATCTGCCACAAATGTTAGCTGCATCTCTCTCATCTGTCTCACACTCTCTCTCTCTCTTTCTGCCTGCCTTCTGTTTACTGATTGTCTATCATCGAAGGACATCAAGCGAAGTCTGTCATAAGTTTTTATACACTTGCAAAGGGTCTTTTAGTTAGTCAAGGAGTTTGTCTGAGAGTAAAGTGATTCTTAAGGTCTGAAATACGTACACATATAATATATATATATATATATATATTATAATCTACATTATATATTAAACTCTTGTGCCTATGTTTTTTGCCATCCTTGAAGCACTTCAAAGAATTATTTTTCTTATCTTGCTTTGCTCCAGCATCATGGTCCTCTTTATGTCTTTAACTGTTAGTTAATTTTAGATAACAAGAAACACTAACAGTTAGTCAGGTCTAATGAATACGTTGACTGCGGCATCCTTACTGAGCTAATAAGTGAGGCACATGAGTACCAATATAAATAATAGAAAATTAAAATCAAAAGTTGAATTGATCATAAAACTGGTATAGAACTTATGAGTTTAAAGTTTTTATGTTTCAAAATAAACATTGAGCTTCATATAAAATCACTATATTTTATTGCTCTCTATATAATAAATATTGGCAGCAAATTTGTATTTTAATATTTTCATCTGTGCTTCAAACTACCTTAACCTAAGTTATCGAGACCTTCACTTTCTGTTCTATTCAAAAATTGCCTCTCTAAGGGCATTTTATATTCGTCTACCCAATTTGGCTCTAATTTTTCTTGGTTTCGCTCAACTTTTGGACAAGAACTCGGCATTCCTTTTGGCATTGTTTTCGCTTCTGAGAAGTCTTGGATATGCTGCTGCTGCTGCTGCTGCTGCGTATTTATGGCATGCCACAAACGTTTATCTAAACTACATAAAGCAATAAAAGTTAAAAGTCAAATAACTGTACGGTACTTCAAGTTCCACTTGTTGTTGTTATTGTTTGTATTGGCTGGCTCCCTGACTCTGTCCCAGCCCCAGCTTCAGCCACTGCCCGTGCGCCGTGTTGCAAGTGCTCGCTCCGGCAGCTAGCTGGGCCCCAGCTCGTGCGGATCTGCGCATTTCGGCCAGCCCTTTGGGAAACTGAGGTGGAACAAGTCTAGCCAACGTGCAACGGTTTGTTACAGCTGCATGTGGCCCCTACAGAAAGCGAGGCTAATGGACGCAGAGTGCATAGCTAGTGAAGCGACAGTGAAGCTGGGCTAGGTATAATGTGTAAGATTAATATTAATATAGAATTAAGGACTCTGAAGCAATTAAAAATATATAGTTTTAGAAAAATTTTAAATGTTTAAAAATATTAAAATGCAAATAAATGAAATGAAAAAAAGAAATATAGAAAGCTACATAAATTTAAAACAAATATTAAAAAAATAATAATATACTTAATATTTTGAGGTAAAAATATGAAAACAAATTAAAAAACTATTGCAAAAAAGAAAATGTAAAATGTTTAAAAAAATTCAAGATAAAACATTAAAGCAGTTAGAAGATGTTAAATAACTTTAAAAAACAATTTTTTTTTATGAATTGGGTATATATATAATATTTAATATTTCTTTTTATAGATTAAAGAAAAATTAACTGAAGCAATATTTTCATTCAAGCAATTATATTTATATAATTTAAAAATATACGCGTCATATAATTATATATGTTGACATAATTTCTTTCATTTAAAACTATATTTTTTATATAATTATATATTTTTAATTAAAGTATTTCATGTAAAAAATATATGCAAAAATAGTTTGTTTTTTAAATAATTGTAAAATATTAATTAAAAATTGTTATTTATATTTAAAAATGTATATTTTTTAAAAACACAACTATAGATTAAGGAAAGCAAATTAAATATATAATAAAAATATTTATAAATTATGGCAAGTTGAGGTTGCCTTCGCCTTTGCCATTGATTTCAAGTCAAGTCATACTTCATTCATATCATCTTATATCTCTATCTCTTTGCCAGACAGGTTCTTGAAATAGCTATTTAAACAAGCTATGCACTTTTTATTTAATTTTTTTTTTATTATTCATGTGTTATTGTTAATATCTTAAGGAAGCCTTCTAAATGAATAAAAATGTATTCAGATATGCGCAAAAAGCAGCGCCAGCCCTGAGTCCCGCTAGCCGATTCAAGCTGGAAACTTTCACCAGTTTATGTATCTGTTTACAGTTACAAGCTGTCGATGCGGGCTTCAGCTACTCTGACCCGACATGGTTCGTGGGTGGGCGTGTGGCCGTAGCGTATGTGGCACGTCAGCGCTAGTCGCTGTATCCTTTTAATCCTTTTGGCATTGCATTGAGTTTGATTTCACACGCGAGCACAGAAACAATAATATTATGCCACAAACACTCGACGCCAGCGAACATGGCCATGTAATCACACTTGAGCCGGCAGCAATGGTCGATCCGCCCCTTGCCCCTTGCCCCTAGACGTCAGAGGCAGACGCCATGCCCATATTCGCACAGTCAACGAGATTGCGAAACTTCATTATGTGTCCGTTTGGCAGGCAGAGCAGAGACCCAGTTCCAATCCCAATAACCGGGCACAGGCGATGCCAGATCTTTTTCATTTCTATTTCTGGTTTGGCTTTGTTCTCGTCTCTGCCTTTGTTTGTATACCCTGTAAATTGAATTTATGAAGCAGTGGGAATACAAGAATTTCGATATGATCTCTAGTTATCAACTTTGAGCATATGCATATATAATATCATTCTATTTATCGATTAAAATCGATTTTCATATATGTAAATTATACGATTTTAGGGTCTACCAAGTACAAAATATCGATAATTATCGATGTTTAACATCAATTTAGGATCACAAAATGATGCAAAGTTGATGCTTTTCTTTTTTAAGTCAAATTATCGATAAATATCGATGCTGTTGCCTATGTATCCAATAACTGTTAAATATGAATATCGAAAAATATTTAAATACGGCTATTTAAGATATATAAAATTATCGATAAGTATCGATACTTCACTATGACTAATATATATATCTCGGAGATCCTTACTCTTTTTCTCTTGCTCTCTCTGCATTTTTCCCCCTTCTCTCTACCTTTCCGTTCCTTTCACGTTCTATTCCTATCTCTCTCATCCACTCGCCTTTTCTTTTCTCTTTTCCTTGCCTTTCTCTCTCGCTCTCCCACTTTCATTCACTTTCTCTCTTCTCTCTTTTTTCTCTATATATACCTATCTTTGCCTCTCTCATTGTTAGCCTCTAGTTTATTTTTCTCTCTGTCTATCTCCTGCATGATTTCATGCATACAGGGTATCTTTTAGTCGTGCACTTGTCAACTTCTTGCAGTTGTTGCTGTTGTTTTTTTCGCTGGCATTGAGCTTGAAAATGTGTTTATTTGCAGCGACCCCAACGACATCGGCATCGGCTTCAAGTGCTGCCATAAAATCGCTGAAGCCTTCCGACGCAAAACAACCTGCCATGTGTGTGTGGGTATGTGTGTGGGTGTGTGTGGTGTGTGTGGGTGTGTGACTGCGTGTGTGTTCAGTTGCCGTCTCGACTGCAATTGTTGTGCTGTGTTTTTGTTATCTTCCGACTGGCTGTAAGGAATGCTAATGCCATGCCATAAGTACACCTCAGGTGTTGGCTCTGGCTTCAACTGGCACGCCCACCTCTCGCCCGCCCGCTGCTCCAGGTTTTTGGCGTTGTTTTACTTATGCTGATGACATTTGCTGCGTTATTTCTTAACTAGCTTTGACTTCAATTCGAAATGCAGTCGAGACCCGGCCGAGGCAACGTGTGCGGCTGCCAAATGAGCTGCCTAACGCATTCGCCTGGCTTAGTGGGTCCACCCCAGCCGCTGCCGATCGCCCGCGCTAATATATATATCAAGGCACTCAAACTGATTGCATTTAGGGCTGGCAAGCCAGGTGACGACTGCATTATGAGTCCACTTGCAGCGTCACGTTCCATCGATGCAGACATCGGACGAGTGTCCTGGACACAGGACACACGGAACACACGGCCCACAGGCTACGGTAACATGTCTCTGCTGTTTGTTTTCCTGCCGTTGCGCTCGTGCGGCCTTTTAATTGTTTTATAGCCCCATGCGTCCAAGGCAAAGCACCTGCTAACAGGCCCAAGTGGCCTACAACACTGTCCAATCCAGTCTAATTGCTGGGCGTGGACTCTAAGGGAAGCTCAGCTAATTGATTTCGTAATGCTCATAGGAAGTGAAGGGATGTGAGAGCAGGAGACGGAAGGGGAAAGGGAAGTCAGTAAGAGAATGTTAGAGAATGGATGAAGGAGGGAAAGAGAGAGAGAGAGAGAGAGACAGAGAGAAAAAGAAAGACAGAAATTGAGAATGATAAAGTCATATATCTAAAAAGAGGGATAGATGGGCGATAGATAGATGGATAGAGAGAGAGAGAGAGAGAGACAAATCTGTGTAGGGGAAGCTTAAAAAATTCATTTATAAATGTTTGTAAGAAATGGAAAGGAAAGGAAATCAAAGTAAAGAAGAAGGAAAGGGAGACAATGATATTGAAAGAGAAAATGAGAAGAGAGAGAGAGAGAGACAAATCTGCGTAGGGGAAGCTCATTTCTAAATGCTTGTAAGTAATGCAAAGGAAGAAAGTGAAGAAAAAGCGAATGCAGATAATGGTATTGAATGAGAAAGAGAAAGTGAGAGAGAAGAGCATTAAATATAGGTAGCTATAAATATATAATAAATTGGTATATATAGTAAATGTAGGTACAAATATTAATATATTTATATTTTTAATTTTTTAGTTTTTAATTTTTTTTTCTTAATTTTTTTATGTACAATATTTCAGATATTTTTTCTATTATTAAAGAAACAAAATTGTCATTAATTTTATATTGTAATACATAAATAGATTATTTAGCAAAAAATTGTTAGTGTTATTATTATTTAATATATTTATAAATATATAACATTTATATATTCTTGTTTTTAAATATTTTTAATCATAAATATATTTACAATACGTGCTTTCATGAATGTTTAATATATATGTGCAGCACGAAAATGTTATAAAAATGAAAATTAAGAGAAGAGATTCTCTGCCTACGACAGGCATAAAGCACACTCTATAAAGTAACTGTATCACAGAGTACAAAATAAAATTAAATTCTCTTAAATATTACTTATTTTATTAAATATTTTAGTTCGTAATTAACAATTTTAAAGAGAACAAGGCAGAATGGATATTTTACTCTTAACTTAATTAGCATTATGAGAATGATCATGAAAAAAGCATATTGCTAATGATCATTATCGTTAATGCTAGTTACTAATAATATTCATGAGCATAAATGATCATTATTCCGAATGTTCATTATCGCTAATGAACATTACAAGGAACTTCATTATTATAATAACAATTAGTGTTTATTAATAATAATTAAAAGTAAACATTTAAACAACTAAATATTAAATATTTAATTAACAAATAAAAAATGATCAAAAACATTAAATATATTTATTTAAACTAATTCATTATTTATTAAATAATACAAATTATTTAAACTTAAACAATTTAACAAAAAAAAACTTAAATTTATTCACCATTTGCACTGAACCACACGACCGACCTAGTCCAGGTCGGGAACTTGACTGATCGCCGCAGCCGCTGCTGCGCCCTTTTATACCCAAAAGTCACTCAAAGGGCAACGCCAGCAGCGCTGTTGAGCCCTTTTTGAGTGGGAATTTACACTCATTTTGACTAGAGTTTGAAGCAGAAGACAAGGCGAGCAGAGTAAGCTACTTATATACACAGAACTTGTCAGTATGATCGGGAATATATATGTATATGTATATATACTTCATATATATGTGATTCAAATGTGTTTTTTCTTTCTGCTGTTGAGCACATTTATTACTTTTTTACTCATTTTACAAGACAGACAAATATATGCAACTATGTAAACAGCACTGATCTTGCTGATCAGTATATATATAAATATATATCTTATATAACTACTTAGCAATATTCTTACATATATAAGTCTTCAAGACTCTAGCTCGTATAGATGCTGAGATCGATGCGCTAAAATATACGGACAGACGGACAGTCGACTCGACATGTCAGCCTGATCACAAATATGTATACTTTATGGGAATCTGCCACGCCTCCTTCTACCTTTTGCATATATTTTAACAAAACCATTTCCTATTTTCAATGCGTTCAGGGAAAAATCTATAGAGCCAGATAAACTAAGCTCTGTTAAAAAAATAACAGCGTCAATAAGTGAGATGAAAAGATAGTGAGAGATAGTCAGAGAGAAAGACGCAGATAAATTGAGACAGAGATGGAGAGAGAATGAATTAATTCAGATTAAATCGAAGGCAAAGCAACAATTTTAAAGTTTTAGAACAACTTTTTAAGACAATTTATTTTTTTACATTTATAACTCGAAAAAAATGTTAGAAAAATATTTATATATTATTTATTTTTATTTATATTATAAGAAGAATGAACGATATAGATTTATTTAGGCATTCATCAATAAACCAAGGCTAAACTCTTCTAAGCTAATCTTATTTAATTAATATATACTAAACCTAAATTCTAACAATTTCTAGTTATAGAAAAATATCTAAATTATCTTTTATTTACAAAATATAGCAAAAAATATGATAAAATTCGTGTTTATTTGTTCTCTCTCAATATATCTATCACTTTCTCTTTTCTCTCTCGTTCTCTATCTGAGCCTCGATTTGTCAGACTTTATGCTACGCCTAACACAAAATATGGATCTGCAGTGGCCATAGAACTAGCTAAACTTACTTAAAGTATTTAGTCCTATATACTTAATAATTTATATATATATATATATATATATATATATATATATATATATATATATATATATATATAATAAAAATAGATTACAAATAAATAATAAATTAGACAATATATATTAATATATATTCCGTTACTTATTCACCTGATTTATGATCCACTTCACATTCGATTGATTGACCATTGCCATCAGCCCATTAGCCCATTGCCCATTGCCCACTGTCCACTGCCTGTTGCTGTAATCCCTCAGATTACTTGAGGATTATGAGACGCGCCGATTTGGCCGAACACAGCGATGCATATGCAAGGGACTGGCAGACAACATGGGGATAAGCCGTGGAAGCGCGCATTCAGCTGCGGACGTTTAATTACAGTGGGTGCGTGGATGCGTGGGTGGGTGGTTGGTTCGCCGTGGGTAATGTAAACGGAATTGTGGGGCCAGCAATTTGTTGCATGCGCACGTAACTCAAATGCCAAACACCTGCAGTTAACACGTTCCTCCAACGTTTACAGCGGGCAAACAAGCAACGAGTGGAGCAGGCGGAGCAAGTGGTGGATGAGGGGGAGGTCGATGCAAAAATCGTATCCAGACAGGCGCCTCGGTAAAACTGCACTTAAGTCAAACTTGCCAGACAAGTGGCAGGGCAGTTGCAACAGGGGGAAAACCCAAATGGTCTGGTTTAGTCGGGCCTGGGTGGAAGCCGAGGCAAATGGGCCGCTGACGTGGCCGTTTAACGAGCGCCCTTTGGGTGTAAAATTTCATTAGGAACTAAACGCTTTTCATTTGCGCATTTCGTCCACGCTTTCTTATGCTAATTCTTGGCACTGGACACTTAGTTGATTGGTTTTTGTCGGCCGTCATCGGAAGCCGTTGACTGATTGGATTTTGGTCTTTTTGCGGCTAGTCGAAAGCTGCGCTCGATTGACGCATAAGTGGCATGCCACATCCACAAAAATTGTCTCCAGACAGCCCATAAACAAACGTGTGAACAAGTCGAAAAACATGCCCATGCCTACAGACAATATGAAACTTAAGAACAATCTTAAGATACAACATATTAATAAATTTTATGAAAATACTTTTAAAAAATAAACATATTTGGTATACCTTAAAGTGGCATAAAAATTATATATTCTCTTTGTTAAGCCCTTTAAAATCCGAAATTTAAATTTTTCTGTTTTTAAAATTTCAGTTGCGCGCCTACTCTAGCCAGTGCTTTTAGCTGTAGTGTTGTAAGCTGTCAGAAAGCTGAACCACTCTCTCACGCTAGCTCTCTCGCTCAAGCAGACGCTCTCACATGTTGTTGGTACACATGGTAAGCAAGAGAACGCAGCGTAACACGACGCAACAAAATGAAAACGAAACGCGCTACACAAATTTATTGTATATTTATTTCGTGCCGCTGCCGAACGACATTTTGAAATTTGCTTTCAATTTTCGTTTGTCAGCAAAGTAGCAAAGTGCAAAAAGTTAATTAATTAAGAAACACAGCTTGCGAGTGCACTGAATTATTGCAGTAAACCGCAAAGATAAACGACTGCTCAAGCTACACTCCGCTAACCCCCTTGTGAGATAAACACACACCAACAACGGAAATACAACTACAACAAAATAAAAAGTGATTCGTCACGCCAAACTTTCAGCTTGCGGTATAATTACTGTTGCCTGTGCCCTGTGCAGTGGCATTTTAGTGGACTCGTAAGAAAATTGTCAATCTCTTTGAAGAGGAGCAAACGCGGTGTCCTCCTGTGCTGCAGTGCGTGGAACAATCCTATTGGTTTTTAATCGATTTTGCCGACTGTGCAGCTGTCGGAGCAGCAAAGGGAAAACAGGTTGGTTTTTTTGTTGTTTTCTTCTCTCTGTTTTTACTTGCTTATTTGAATCTGAGTAACTGGTTCTTGTATGTTTGTCGGTTTTTAGCATATGTACATATTTCATTTGAGTTTGCTTTTTAAGCTTTTCATTCGTTGCGGTAATAATATGAAAACGAAATACCGGCTTGTTGTCATAGGGAGACAGAGAGAGAGAGAGCGAGAGCAAGTAAAGGAGAGTGCGACACACACATAGCCAAACTTCGGAGCGGCACTGCATGGGTGACTCAGTGAATGCGCTTGTAGTTGTGTGAGGTTATGCGTGTCATTTGGAATTGGAACGCGCGTGCAAAGCAACAACAGTGGCGTCCCTACAGCTTAGGCACAGTCATGCATTAGCAATTGATTGAATTGCAGCATTTCCTTAATTGATACGAACTTCAAATGGACGACGTTACGTTACAGCCACAGGCTGACAACTAGTTTCAATTAGTCGCATTTTGCTTTCCATGCATTTCACCAACGATTGCGACTTGTGGGTGCTGCCTCCAGTGCTGCAGCTGTGCCGCTCAGCTGTTCACTGCCCTGTTCCCGCGCGATTGAAATTTGCATTTGCACTTATTGCGAACCAGAACGTGTGTGCGAGAAAGAGAATGCGCTTGTTACGTTCATTATGCAATAACAAATTTAGCGTATTATGGTTTTTATTGCTTGCATTGTGTCGTAGTGCGCATCGTTGTTGTTGTTCTTATTCTTCATGTTTTGCTTTGTGCCTTAATTCGTCACTAAGGTTAATTTTCTCACACTAATATTTGAAGGTTAATTGCAAACAATTGTGAACTTGGCCATACTTAAACTGAAATGTCAAGCCCCATACCCCTTCCCTTATCACACTCTGTCTCTCTATCTCTCTGTTCTTTTGCTATTTCACACATTGCCACGCGCCTCAACAGTTGTTGCTCTCCTGTTTCTTCATTCCGTTGTGATTTGAGCAATACCCGCTAATTCAATCGATCAACGCGACTCCACAAACCACCCCCTTCTCAACACACACACACGCGCGCGCACACTTATATACATGTCTTAAGCGTGCGCCACCTCCGAATTTCTATTGGCTGCCAATTTGCATTTGCAGTTACAATTAGTCGCATCCGCAGACACAATTATGCTTGAGATGCCGCCTGCTCTGCCGATAGTTGTTGTGGCTGTTGTTGTAGTTGTTGTATTTGCTCATGTGACTGACGCCGCGCTGTCACCACGTGCTGCTTCCTTTCTCTCTCTCTTTCTCTCCCTCTCTGTTTCTCTCTTAAACTGTCGCCTGCTTTGCTGTTGATTGATTTGTTGCACTTAAATTTTCGACTTGTTATTGTTTATTGCACTCGTCGCGGTCCATTGTACTTTGGTCACGCTCCGAACACACACGCTCGTTGCCATTGCCATTGATTAAAGGGCGCCAATAATAAAAAATACAAATAAATGCAACAGCTCAATCTGAAAGCTATTGCAGTAGCCCTGCAGGGTTGCATCATGCAACTGATAAGCGTTTCGACTGTGTGATTACGAGCCGCCAATATGAAAATCCCCCAAATTATATAGAACATTATTTGAACTGAGCTAATGTGACTAGTCAATGCTCTATATTAGATAGAGAAATTTTTATTGGTTGAGATTATTTAATTGGCGGTTTTTATTATTTAAATTTTCTTTGGTTTTGAAAATTTTAGATTTTTATTTGAAATTTTATGATATTTATGAGGTATTTTGAATACAATTTATAGATTTAAATTTTTTGAAAATTTTTAAAATAGCAAATTTAATTTAAGAGTGGTATTTTTTAAGTTAAACAGTATTTCTTACTCGTTCGCGAAGTGAAAAGGGGTATATTGGCTTTTGTAATAAATATTAAGCTGTAACTCGTATTTTTTATGAAATATTTGGAGACTGAAGACTTGAATGATTTTGTATATATAGTTAATATATACAGTATATATATGCGCAATATCACTCTGTATACGTTCTATTCACTAACTTCTACTGACTTTATGAAAAGTTTGGAGAGTGGAGACTTGAATTCCCGTATACTTGATATATATTCCTCATATACAGGATATGTATATGCTTAATATATACTAGATGGAAAACTTTGTATATCTACAACTGTAGAAGAATCTTGGAAATACTGTTAAATCTATATATATCTTAATTAATATTCGAATGTATCATAGTTTTATAACTAACGTTTTTCTATTCAGATCTTATTCTTATTCAGAGCTTAACTCACGGCTAGGTAATGTTTCTAAGGCTCCATGCAACAGTTTTTTTTACTTATGATGCTATTTGTATTCGTTTTAATATCTGGAAACTCAATTTCCATTCAAATATTTAGAGCTGAAACTCTCTCTCTCCTGCTAATTGCAATTACCTGTGGCAGGTATTTGCATGACGTCTCGCCACCCATTGAGTTTATCATTCATATGTTATTTGGAAAATTTATTTATTTGTTGTAGTCCGAGTGAGTTGGGTCATAAATTTATGCGCAATTTGTTTGTACTGCATGTCATTTGGCCATCCACAAAGATTTCATATTTAATACGCTCTGTTTTTCCTCCTCTGTCATTGTTGGCTATTCATTGCTGTTGTTGTAGTCACAAAATTCATATTTTAATGGATTTTACAGCAGCACGTGCCGTGCCGTGCCGTACGATGCCATGCCATGCCGCCCCATCGTATGTGAATGTTTATTTGCTGATTGCTTTTTGCCTTCGCCTATTTGTTGTTATTATTGTTTCAAGCATTTTTAATATGCAGCGTGTTGAGCATAAAAGTTGATAATTTATGACACATGCCTAAGCCTGCAGCTGTCAAGCAACTGCTCAGCTACGTGTCCACAGAGCACACAAAAATATCTCAAATTCCCAACAATTAACTGAAAACTAAAAGTCAAGTGCGTATAGCAAGTGTCTATCATAGTTTATTGAGCACTATATAGCGGACACATGCAATTACCTAACATGCCTGTCTATCAATGTTATAGAAACTTTGATCGTACTTAAGCCACATTTCCGAAACTCGATGTACTTTAAAACTTAACATTAAAAGATAGACATTGACATGTCGAACAGGCAGCAGTTTATATTTTATGAAGCAGAGTGACTTGTGGAGTCTTCAGTCGAAAACTACAAAAGCTAGAGACTTGTTATGTATAGCGGAGACAAGAACATATAGCTTAAGCAATACAAATTTATCATTACCTTTCGATCTCATCACACCTATCGATGTCAATATTTAGACTTGGCTTTCTTATTTTAAAACTATTCAATTAGTGATACTCAATTAAGTAATTGTGTTTCTATATTGAATACAGATATCAGATTTATTTCAGCAGAAACTCAATTCAACTAGAGAGCGTTCGTCTTTGGTGCTTACAAAAATACTAGAAAAAATATTAGAAAAAATACTAACTTCCCTTTTGAATAAGCTACAAAGTATCTGATATTCGAGCATTTTCCATAAGTTTATACTAGTTTTTTTATTTTATAAAAATGTTTTTTCTGTAGACTTGTAGCTCTTAGAGGTCTAAGCGCCTTGCTTTTATGGAAAACACTTGTTGACCAACGAAATGTGCCTTAGCCTTATATTTGGAAACATAAACCTATCCATTTGGAAACTGATAAGAATAATATATATATCATAAATCTTTGATAGACAATACATGAAGCGTCGATTTACAATCATTAAAAAAAAAAACTTCAACTTGCAATAAAAATACATTTATCATGTTTATTAGTAATTAGTTTAATTTTAGAAACCAGCTCTGTGTTTTTATGTCATTCTACCATAAATTTCCACCTACAGCAGTTTCGATAACTTAATCCAATTGATCACAGCAGTTCATGTAATGATACGCACCAGCTTTGGGGTATCTCGCCTAGTTTCTACCATATCAAAAGTCAAATCAAACTATTACAAATGAATTTCCTAAGTTGTCAAACCCAAATTGACATAGACATTTGAGTTAATTGAACTATAAATGTGTTCCACCATGTTCGACCCTTATTGAAATACTTTTTTCAACCCCATTGGCTAATTAGAAATCAATAAATCAGATTATATTTAACGATAGTATTTTTCTATATGATAATTTTGGTTCGTTTCACTTACACAAAAAATGTTCTTGCTCAACAATATAATTTAGCTTTGACCAGGCCTTTGAAAAGAGTTCCTATAGGTTTGTTGACTAACTCAACTAACATGCCAGCGAAGAAGAAGAAGGTTAGAAGCAAACCTAGCAAATGGCGACAGTATCTGACTAGGAAATACCCTGAACCCTGCCCAATTATTTGTTCCATTCTGACTGAAATTTTCAGTGAATGCATAAAAGATCTAGTCTTTCAGTTTTTGAGTGAAGACAGCAAGATATTCTTGTGGCCGACAGAACGAATTTGGCTCTTTTAGCTAATCCACTATTCATATATATTTTATCAGTCACGCAGACCAGGTCTTATCTGTTACAGAAACTTTATACTCTTTTCCGTGGCTTCATACGACGTCAGCTGCTGGGGCTAAAGACGTCATTTGAATATATTTTAACCAAATTATCTTTAAACGGTATTTTTTTGGCAGCTGCTAACAAATCAACAATTGAAAACAAACATTTCCAACAGATCTTGGGCGCGCAAGTGTTCAGTTATTAACTGTTGTTTGTTTAAGCTGCTCGCTAGCTCTTAAAATTGCTGCCGCTGCGCACTTGACAAATGGTTGATTGAAAATTCGTTGCGCTGCAGCCGCGCTACGGGCCGAAAAACAATTTGTGGCAACAGGTGCGACGGATGAGATTTGATAGAAAGATTTTCGTAGCAATTGATGCATGTCAAATGCATTTTGAGTGGCGCCTGTTAGACGAAAGTTGATTTAAATGCATACCCTGTAAGAGCTGTGCACAGGGTATATCAGGTGGACAGAGAGTGTGGGATATATAAAGACAATTAAAATATTTTATAAATTTAATATGATATTAAAGATATTTTAGTTGAGTTTAAAAATATTCAATTGCATAATTTGAATAAATCAAATTAGACAGATTTCAAATAACAATTGAAGAAATTTGTATGATATCAGAATACATATAAAATAAGTGAATATTCAAAACAGCCGAACTCTTCGGCATCAGTGAGGCACATAAGGCAGCAACATGGCTTCACAAGAACAGATCTCTTATAAGTACTGCTATAGGCTTATTTACTAAAAATACTCAGCAGATTTAAAAAAAAAATTGAATCGGTTTTTGACTAATTTCAAATTTTTTTCTAATATTATATATAATAATTATATATATAAAAAAAATACATGGAATAAATTAAACATATATAAATTTATCACATTTAATATTCTACTTTCAGATTCCACAGGACAAGTTGGTAAGTTTTTCAATAAATTATAAATATATATAAATATATATATTTGAAGAAACATTTTCGCAACATCATTAATCACATAACCTGCCCACTCGAATCGAATATATATATATATATATATATATATATATATATATATATATATATATATATATGATTATAGAAATAGATAGATTCGTGTTCGATAGCATTAGTCATCGGCATTGAAATGATTTCGAGGCAGACGCGCTTTGCTCAACTCAACGCGTAGACGAAATGCATTAATTAAACTAATTGCAATTTACAATTTACAAATTGCGAATCTAAATTGTAATCTAAAATCGTGATTAAATTGGAAATAATCCCGAAGGGGAGCAGCGGCACAAATGGCTGTGGGGCAGGTGGGTGGGCGGTCGGTCGGGCTGTCGGTGGTTCACGTAATTGACAGCATGTAAACACGCGGAAATTGTGTGTGGCCATTTGGTCAGGCGTACACTTTTAATGCTCACTGTGCCAGTCATTAAGAAATATCAACAACTACAGTAGAGGCTCCATGAAGACTGAGACATTTGCAATTCCCCAATTAGAGATTTATTATTCAAGCGAGCGAGTCTCTAATAATTTGAAAATGATGTTTAAATATTAGATTAAAACTCTTTGGATTATATAAGAAATCTAGAATGAAAGATATATAGATATAGATACAGCTATAGATATAAAAATAGATATTTATATAGATAAAGATATATATATATAGATATAGATATAGATATAAATATAGATATAGACGTAGATATATATATATATATATATATATATATATATATATATATATATATAGAGAGATATATATATATATATATATATAGATATAGATATAGATATAGATGTAGAGGAACATATATATAAGTATATATATAGATATATAAAAGATCGATACAGACATCGATATTTTACAGAAATAATTAATTTCTTCATCAGTTAGCTTAAAAAATTGATTGTCTCTAAGAACTCAACCCTAGAAAAATCTGATATAGAGAATACGTTCATATTATATCTATGGTAGTTACATGAAATAACTGTTCTATTTGCTTTATTATCAAAACAGAGTACATTAGATATCTTATCATCTACCCATTGCCCATTGCCCATTTGATCAGCTTCATCTACTTCATTCTGATCAGATATACCCACATTTTTAACCTCATTCAGCTTCTGTAGCGGCTTAAATGTTCGTTCAGTTGAGTTTTCACTGTAAATATTCGTATATTTATATATCCATGTATACATGTATCTATCTACTACTTCGAGTGCGCCAATTTTAATTAAATTTTTGCCATGCTGCCCCGCCTCCCTAGTTTTAATTCGTTTGCATGCTTGGCCAAGCAGAAAAAAAAACAACAAAAACAACTAGAAATTGACATAATGATCGACCCAGCTAATGATCAACATTATCCACATTATCATTATCAACATACACATCATCATCATCATCGTCATCGTCATCATCTTTCATCTTTATCTCGCTCAATTTGTGGGCGCCCCAATTTTTTTTCACTGACATTTCGCATTAAGTTTTGACTTTGAACTTGTGTGTGTGTGTGTGTGTGTTGTTGTTGTTGTTGCTGTTGTTGTTATTGTTATTTACAGTTGTTCTGGGCCTGTAGATTTCCATGTCTGCAGGGTCAATCCCTGAAATACATTCGCACAGCGCTTTATTGACATTCTGTTCGCATTGCTTATACTCGTTCACAAACTGCTAAAGAGTATATTAGTTGTGAGTTATGTATAATATATTGTCCATTTGTTACTGCATCTCTGTCTCTCTCTGTATGAAGTGTCTTGAAACTAGAGATATTTACTCAGGTTTAAATGTGTCTGAACAGGATTTTCTTAATATATATATATATATATATATATATATATATATATATATATATATATATATATATATATATATATATATATATATATATATAAATTTGTGTATATATTCATATATTTTCGTGTGTGGAATATCAGATAAAATTATCAAGTTTATATGACTAGTTAATGAAGGCGCCTGGGTTTGCCTTTGAGCTCGTCTATAGATTAGTCAAGAATTATACATAATTCTTGTGGGCTTGGTATAACTAAAAAAAAACTAAAGCTTTCACAATGTTGACACTATAATTAGAGAAATTTGCATTTGGCATTTCTATAATTGTTAAGCGAGTATTAAGCAGTCAGATAGCTGCTTTTGCTTTGAATGGCTGCTGCAAGTTTCCTGGTCGATGGTTACCCGGTTGCCCACTCACTTGCCGCGATTTAAATTTAGCAACAATAAAGAGAAAGACAACAACAACAATAAGTACAAAGCCAGTTGGGGCTTCATATGGAACGACATTTCAATTGTTGGGGAGCTATTTTTAGTCATTGTCATCAAGCGCGCAAATATTTTACTTGTTGCTTTGCTTTTTTATTGTGTTTTGTTTTGTTTTGTTTAATCATTATTTGCATATTGAGGAAAATGTCGTGCGCATCTGAAAATCGCTAAAAAAACAAAAAAAAAAGTGTACGTGACTCGGCCTGAAGTGTTTTTTGCATTATTCTTTTCCATTTGAGTATATAGAATATATAATATTCGAGGGATTTGCGACAAGGTCAGCTGGCTGAAATTCCTGCTGGGGGGAATAAATTATATAAGCACTGAGTGGCATGAGAGATTAGTCAAGCAATAGAAATTTATAATTTATATATTTCAAATATCCTGTAAGTGAACACAGCAAAAGGGTGTTATCGACTTGTTACTTGTTACACAAATATTTATTTGAAGAGCTGCTAATCAAATTGAAATTTTATGCATATATTGAGGTAAAAACATTAACATAAGATTATTTAGATCAGCTTGATTATTATTACTATATATAGTCTTAAATAATGTTTATTATTTAACAGAAATATTAGTATAAAATGAAATAGCACAAGTTAAGATTCATAATCATATTTAATACATTTTTGGGAAATTCCAATGGGAAACCCCACATTTTTTGATTATATTTGACATCTCATCTTACGACGATTTATTTGTAATGTCGTTTTTTATTTGTTTTCTTTTTTTTTTGGATACTCAATATGAACTACGAAAAATATTCAAAAACTAGGAGATACCCTGGGATCAGGTCGGGCACCCCGACTAGAGCCTTCTTACTTGTTCTTCCATCAACTTTATATATCTCACTCTGTGCCTTCTCGCGCTCTCTTTATGTCTTTTTCGCTCTCGTTCTCTTTTTCTTTCCCTCTCTCTCTCTCTCTCTTGTTTCTCACTCTATATCTCTCGTTACACACAAATCTCTTCTCCCTTTTTAGCTCTCTATCTTTATTTCTCTCATTCTATATCTCTCTTTGGAGACCAATCTACCTATGTCTGTCTATCTGTCTTTATCCTGCTTTCTCTCTGTCTCTCTCTCTCTCTCTCTCTCTCTCTTTGTCAGCATCTCATTGCCTCTCTCTTTCTATATACTTTTCTCTCTCTCTCTCTCTCTATTGCTCTCAGTCTGCTTCTGTCTCTCCTCCTCTTCCTGTCCCTTCTGTCAATCCTTCTTAACAGACAATATAGTTGATAATATTACGTACATAAACTTGTTCTATATTAGAGATCCGCACGGATTTTTCAGATATCAAATTATCCCTGCTAAAAAGTGGATCATAAGTGATTCAAACCCCCATTTGTATAAAGCATTCAGCGTTGTCTATAAAGCTTAATTACTCAATTTGCTAACAATCTCTGTACTTTAGGTTTTTTATTGGTAAATGTTAATTTGCTATATGTAAATTTATTTTCTCATGCTTCAAGCTGGCATTCAACGAGCACTAAAGATTTTACTTGTGTCTCATGAGTACTTGCACCTAATAGCCATATAATTATACGTAACTTCCGTCTACATTGAGAGTTCATTCAACTACAATAACCTCGTTATTACTCAACGCAGCGCAGTTGGATCACATTCATCATCATAAATAAATATATATATATTTATGTATATATTCTATAGCTTTTTGCTAAATTGCAATATTTTGCACACCTTTCCAGAGAGCAATAGACGCTTGTCCTTGCCTTGGCCAAAATGCTTCATAATATTGCCAAAGCCAAATGAAACTGAACAAATGAAACATGTTTCACATAAACACGAACTGACACTCGAGGCATATTTATAATTTATTAAACGTACTCTCTATGTCTAAAGTTTCAGACAAGGCTGACAAGCCCGAACTATTTGGAAGAATAAGTATGCTTAAGATAATATACCCTGGATATTATGGGAATTACATTATTGTAGGTTTATGGTCTAGTAATTCACTTTTCAATTAACTAAGAGCTTAAGTCTAACTTAAAATACAGACAAATCTTATAATATACACCTATTCCCACATACTGATCCAACACACTTATATGTCACATCTAACATCTTATTCGTTGAGTTCCATATTTCATGTTGAAATCCAAATACCCTGCTCGAAACAGAAAAGTTCTAAAGATATATATGTATACTATAGAAAATACCTTGGCGCCTGTATTTGTATATACACATCTGTAGTTCCATTTGTTTTAGTTGGATACTTGTTGGTTGTACTATTATATATATGTCATTCATTCACATTGAAATCGGCTCGTTTCGCCGCGGTCATTCATAGTTTCCGTGCTGAGGCGGTTTACAGTGTGTTAATGCCCCGTTAATGATATGCATAAAATAGATATTTAATATAGAGAGAGCGGCAGGGAGAAAGAGAAAGAGAGAAGGCCACTAAAACCTTGCAGACATTTGCAACAATTTTTGACCCCGCCTACACACGTGCTATAAAATGAGACGATAATTGTTTGTGTATTGAAATGGTTATAAGTGCTGTCAGGAAATATAAAGAGTATATAGGCTTTTCATGGCTATTTCAATGAAGGATGCCAGTCATTTCAAGATATATAGCGAAGCTCATTGAATACATGTCGAATGGCAAAATCCTGTAACTGCTGATATTTCCTTTATCAATTGACACATTTCATTCA
The DNA here is from genome assembly GCA_035045825.1 of Drosophila eohydei. Taxonomy (NCBI): domain Eukaryota; kingdom Metazoa; phylum Arthropoda; class Insecta; order Diptera; family Drosophilidae; genus Drosophila; species Drosophila eohydei. The sequence continues at coordinate 4,413,091 of JAWNOT010000100.1, forward strand.
TGCCCAATCCAAAAATATACCAAACAGCAATTATTTTTTCACCCTGAACAAGTATTACGCAGTCGGTTACGCTCGAGAGCACACGTTGTTAACATGTTTTCTCCTCGCAAGTGCTAAATTTGACGCAAATTTTGATCACTTGACTCGTGTTGCGGGTAAGCATAAAATAAAGTTCGCTATAGAAACAGTATCTGTATTACTGTTGTCAATCCGTTTGTTTAAATTTCGCACATTTAAGGCAATACATATATGTGTATATGCTTATATAGCTCTATATGTTAATGGGTATACTTAAAAACTGAAGAAAAAACACTGGGAGGGGAAAGCAAGCGAATGAATTTAAAAATATATTTTAGGCACCATGCAAATTGTTATAACTAATAATAACTACGCAACTTAGAAAAAGTACCACAAAATAGTTGCTAATTCTTGAGCAAATACAAAAATTAAAACGTATTTAGACCAGGGCTGCACAAAGATCTTAACTATTTAAAAGTAAACTAGAAATTTTCTATTGAAAAGATTTCTCTGTAAGCGACAGGTGAAAGACAGTTCTATCACTATACGAAGTAAAATGACTGTCGATCCATTCTAACGATTGTCCAAGATTTATATATCCACGTCTACTGATGGCGTGGAAAAAATAGAAATAAAAAGTTAGCTACTGTCAAACTACTCTATTGATTTACCCAAAGCTATTTATACAGCTGTGTTCATTAATATAGTCGTAGGACTAAGCCACGATATTTTGCAACGAATATTTATATTAACATATTTTTTTAAGATGTTTTTTTTTTTTGCTGCAAACTTAGGATCATGTGTACTTCAGAGCTTGAGAAGAAAATTAAAATAGTAGTGACTACTTAGAGCTAAAAAAAATGTTTAATGTTAGTTTAACTTTGTGTTTTATTTTATATATGTTTCTGAGTCTAATACTTCAGCAAAAAGTAAGAATTACTATTTTAAAGAACATACTTCTATATGCCTATCGGAAAATTCTGTACCGTGCAAAGCTTTGAAACTAGAACCCTAAAATTAGACAGTGAAGTTACTGCAGAGTGCCTCTTAAGAATTATTAAGTATTATGCAATCTGTGGCGCACAATTTCGAAATTCTGAGTTATTATACTTTGGCTTTTTGTTTTGAAGTTATTTTTGATAACTAATAATAAATATTGAAGTTGATTGTTCTCCTTAACTTAACTTCAAAAAAGCCCAAAGCTTGGCTTATATTATTGTGAAAAGTTGGATTAATGAATGAGCTACTTTAGCCTTAGTTTTTATAATATATTGTTGCAAATTGTTGAAAAAAAAAATAAAAAAAATTTCAAAAGTAGTTATTAACTAAAAGTGCTAAATTTTGTTGAATATAAAGCTAGATATTAATGATAATAAAATGTGATTGTAATGCATATCAAAGTTTACTTTAACTCAAATGACATAACCAAATTAGAAATATATTTAGATGATACCTAATTAAAATATGTAGTAAAATCCTTCTGTATATCTAAAAGGTTTTCCATGAAAAATAAAAACTTCTTCATTGTAAAGTCCCTGCACAAATTCAAAAGTACCGCCCACAAGAATGGTGCAAATAGATAAAGTGGCAATAAATCTAAATTAATTAAATTAAATTTTCAATCAATGCAAAAAAGTCAAGGAATTAAAATTTTGACAGTTGTCTTAACCATTAAAGCTGCTAGTAAATCCCAATGACTGAAAATGTGTGCCTGTAGTAGTCGTGGAATCCCATAAGAATCAGACGAAATGCGAGTAGCTAATACTACAAAGAAACGCATGAACACACACATATGCACACACACACACACACGCATGTATATACATACGCATACACACATACATACGCCCAATGTAGGCGGTAAAAAGTTCGCACTTTTTTTGTTATACCCTGAACGCATCAAATATGAGTAGATAGGGTGTAATGTTTTGGTTCAAACTTAGGTAATAGGACTGGAAGTAGGCGTGGTCTATATGTTTATATGGTTGATTCAAATAAACCGTTCAGTCGAGCCCACTTCGTCAAACTCTCTATACGTATGTCTATACGTAACTATAAGAACTGAGGGGCTTAGCTTGATTTTGATGGGATCGATTAAAATTTTAAGAGCAGATGTTATAAGTTTTAGAGGCTTTATTTGGCTATTTGTTATATGGATTGTGCTAAGCCATAAACAGACTTTGCACTTTCGAATTTAGATGCGTAAAAACAGTTGTTAGGCACATGATTCAGGGTATTTTCTAGTCGTTCACTGACGACTAGAGTACTTATTTTTTTTGTGGAATTCGTCGCAATCGACGCTGCCGTCGTGTTCCGCCATTTGTAGCGCTCATTTAATTTTTTATTGTTGTTTATTGCTTAACGAAATGTTCATTTAAAATGTTTGATTACAACGATTTGTGAAGTTCAGTCGAATTTGTGATTTTCGCGCTGGAGGAGCGACAGACAGACCGACCAACCGACCAGGCGACCGATCGACCGACTGATCGAGCGCTGCGATTTTTTTGTAGCTTTCAAATTGCACGCGACTGCGATTGCGGCCTCCATATCAATCGCCGATCGTATCAGATCGCTTTCAACAGCCATCTCAAGTGCCACACGGCGCAGTTAGGCTCAAGTCTCAGTCCAAACAAGTGCCACAAAAATTCTAAACCAAAAACAACAAAAAAACGGACAAAAAATTGTGATCGAAAGCTGTCAAAATGCAGTTCTTAAATATGATCTGCCTCAGGCAAAGTGGGTGAAAAATAAATATTATTTATATTTCATATTTAAAAAAACACATTTCAAGTATGCCATGTGACTAACAAAAAACCATTTATAAAAATTAAATGCAACTATTTAAATATTTATCTCTGATGAGTTATAACAACTTCACGCAATTTATCATTTGTAAACCAGGCAAAGTTTGATCAAATGCAAATACTGAATTTTTTGTGAATTAGTGAAAATGTGTTGTTTATTTTTCATTTAATTTACTAATTTTTGATTTATTGAAAATAATTAATGTATATAAAAACCGATTTTTAATTTATTAAAATTAAACTATTTTTATAAAAAATAATATTAAATTTATTTAAAAATAATTAATTTTAAATATTTTTGATTTATTAAAAATAATTTCTTACTGTATAAAGTATGTATTTTATTTATATTAATTTAATTTGTTTTTTTTTTTTTTTTGTGCTTCCAAAATCAATATAACATTTTTTTATCATTTAATAATTCACATTCATTAAAATAATAAATGAGTCAACAAATTATAAAAAAAGTAAATTAAAAAACTACATTGCCCCGAAGCATAACTGACTGCCTAATACTCGTTCACAGTTTGATAGTTACATTCATTCATTTATGAAAGTCTCGTCAACTACCTCATACTTGAAGCTAAAGCTTCATTCATATAGCAGGGTGTAACCAACTTTCTAATGCTCGCGCACAGCTCAATAACACTAGGCTAATTTCTCATATAAATCGAATTTTATTTAATTTTTAAATTCACGCCAATATGTAATTGTAATAACACTCGTTTCATAAAAACTTCTATATACATGTCGTAAATCGGAAAAAAAACCTTTTCATTGGGTTTATGTTTTGTGCAGTGCAGCACTACTATTTTATCGAACACAACTATATAAGATATTTATTTAATTATGTATATGAGGACGTAAACGACTGCATTTGATCGAGCACTTAAAATTAAACTTTAAATTAAATTAAAACATTAAAAAGGCTTTTCTACAAATTACTAATGTGTTGTTTCTAGACTTGCGAAGTTTTACGTTTCTCAAACAGAAACCAATATACTCGACTTACTGTGTGAGCGATCATATTTGTCAACAACAATTTCCATACTTGTGCATAACTTCCAGATCTTTCATGTTGCATTGTCATATAAGGTGGCAAGCACAACTAGAATTCTACAGAAACAGTACATTTGATATACATATATATATATATATATATATATATATATATATATATATTTACTATACAAACTATATTTAGTTGTTTATGCCAATTTTTGAGGTCATTTTAAGTTTTGTTTTTAAATCTTGTTCTAAACGCTGACCGACTTAGACAATATTCCTCAAGTTTGTTTATATTTTTAGAAGCAGCCAAAATAAATATTAAGATTTGTCTGATATTTTCAGTTTCAGCTTGTAGATAATTTATCATCAAAATGTTGAGAGAATGCAATACAAAATATCAATTTATCTTCATGCTAAGCGCTGAAAACTTAAAATGTCTGCAACTATGCCTATATATAGATCAGCAAATTTATATAAACAGATATATATTATTTAATATGCAAAAGAAAAAAGAAATATAATAAATCAAGAGTTTAAGATACCGGAATTAAATATTAAAAGTATATATAGGATACATATATAGGATAAAAAATTCAATCTTAAGCCCAGTACAAGAACTGGAATCTTTATACTAGACACCTTTGATAAAAATATAGACTATAAGCATACGCTGTCATATATCATCATCATCGGTGCTTGTGATCGCAATTATCTATCTCTAGATAAACACCTCAATTAAAAACTACGACTTCTTACAATGGCTATGCATAATATTTGCATATAGATCAAGTAAATACAAAGTGTTCGTAGTAAAATACCCATAAAGAGTTCAAGCACAGCGCTCAGAGCGCAGCTCATTAATGTGTCAATATTGAAATTATAAAGATCGTACGGAAAAATGCCTGGTCTAAAAATAGAAACCTCATAAATACATATTTGCGAATGCAAAGTGCAATAAACGCAAAATGTGTTGACGCCGCAGCCACAGAAACACATACGCACTCATACACATACACGCACACCAACACCAGGCACGCACACTGCACACACACTGAAAGCAATTGTCAGCTAGCCAATCACGATCACCTTTACCGTTCCACAGTACCACCATTCCCCTTCCATCCTAGCGCGTATTGCATTGGAAATGATATGCAAAACCATGAAGTGAACTCCTCTATAAATAAACGCACGCAGTGAAATGAGAAATGTTTTTTTCGTGCGAATTTTTATTTTTATATGTAAGTCGATGATGGCGCATAAAACTGCACAGCATTTAGCGCCTTGTGTCGAAAATTTTTGACTCTAAATACATGTGGATAAAGATAATTCATATATATATATATATATATATATATATATATATATATATATATATATATATATATATATATATATATATATATATATATATATATATATATATGTTGGAGCGTCGTTAGTATTTTCCATGGCTTCTAATAGCGCAGCGAGTTTCGATGCGCAGGCTTCTCGATTCAAAGTTGAACTGACTGACTTTTCGTTTCTCTGCCTCGCACCGAACCACACTCGACGACAGCGTTGTAGCGCTGTCGTCGCGCTATAACGGGACTTCTTAAAGCGACAAAATGCAAAGGACCAATCAGGGCGCAATTAGCGGCTGATGCAATATTTCTTTAGTATGATGAAATTAGGAATTCTGGTAATAACCAGAATTCTCATACAAAGCAATACACACACAGGAATTCTGGTAATAACCAGAATTCTCATACAAAGCAATACACACACAGCGCGTACGTGCAACATGCAGTAACAATCAAATACAGTGCGTACATACAGTACGCTCCGACACGGCCATCCTGACCTTGACACGTCCTCGTGTAATATGCCAAACATTAACTTTAAAAATGTCTTTGTAATAGATTTCAAACTTAATTCATCGTCTCTTTTAGACGGATATCCAACCAATAATCATCGTTTCTCTTAAACGGATAACCATTAACAATCGTCTCTCTTAGACGGACATCCAACCAATAATCATCGTTTCTCTTAAACGGATAACCATCTGATAAAATATTCAGTTCAACATTTCTTCATACAAACTTTTAACATTTATTCTTAATTAAAACATTTGAAAACATATTTCTTTCAATTCAATTCAATAACTTCACCTATGCAAGTTACAAAAATAAAACATGATGCTTGTTTTATTACATAATATTTTGCCAAATTGTCGATTTTACATTTTCTTTACTAAACTTCCAAATTTCATTCAAAAAGAAACAATCATCGTCTCACTTGGACGGATAACCTTCGTCTCACTTGGACGGCTCACCATCGTCTCACTTGGACGGATAACCTTCGTCTCACTTGGACGGCTCACCATCGTCTCACTTGGACGGATAACCTTCGTCTCACTTGGACGGCTCACCATCGTCTCACTGGGACGGATAACCTTCGTCTCACTTGGACGGCTCACCCTCTGCTTCTATCAGACCATTTGACGAGCCTGGATCTTCATCATCAATGTCCAGCTCATGGGGCACATTTCCCTCTGGAAATTTTCTTGTGTCCTCGTGACAGTATTTATATAATCGTTTACTCGATAACGACTTTAACATGTATCTGTCACCGTCTAGGACTTTAACTACCAAAAATGGACCCTTGAATTTTGGGTCTAGTTTTGTCTGGTGTCTCTTTCTTAAATTATTATTTTTATTTATTTATTTATTTATTTATTTATTACCATAAACCCAACTGGTTTCGATTTCCATCATCTTATGCGCCACACGCCATGATCAAAACATTCGTTTTGCACTTGTGCTTGCATTATGACATTCTTTAAATTTTATAACTAGCCTTTCAGGCATCCATACTGTCTCTTTCAACAGTTTCGTTTATATCAATACTGTCTCTTTCAACAGTTTCTTTCCAATCACTCCATTACTGTGTCTTTCAACAGTTTCGATTATATCAATACTGTCTCTTTCAACAGTTTCTTTTTCATTATCATTTAAAGCCTCTTCACTACTTTCTAGTTCAACTGGTACATACTCCTCTGGTAATTTTCGTATCTCTTCGTGAGCATACTTGTACTTTCTATTATTTGTCAAAGATCTAAGGATATATCTATCTCCGTCTAACAATTCAGCTATTTGCAACGAACCTCTAAGCTTTGGGCTTAACTTTGTTTGATGCCTTTCTTCATTCTTCAACAACACAAAATCTCCTACCAACAACCTTAGCCTTGGTTTTATCAAAGTGCGCTTACTATATGCTGTCGCTGCTGATATATTTTGCACTGCTCGAGCTCTTGATTCTGCCAAATCAACCTCTTGTGTCATGTCACATGGTGGAAGTAAACCCAACGGACGAGCGACCTTTCCAATAAACAATTCCAAAGGACTTGCCTTTGTCACTCGACTTACTGTACAATTTAAGGCTAACTGCACTTCGCCCAGTGCATCCTGCCAAGATCTGTTGCTAGTCTCAACTGCCGTTAGTAAGTTTTTTAAAGTGCTCATTATGCGTTCTACCTGTCCGTTGGCCCTACTTGTACTTGTTGCAATTAAATGCAATTTTATTTTTTTGTTGAGAACAAAACTCACTAAATTTAGAGCTGGCAAAACACCTACCCTGATCTGCTATTATGCGGTTTGGTACTCCAAACAAAGATACAGCCGATTTCACCGCACCTATACAATTGTCGGCATCGATTTTGAGTGTGTGCGTTAAATAAACAAATTTAGTAAAAGCGTCCACTTGGACAATGACATACTCTTTTTTTATCAGACTTGCCACTCAATTTTCCAGTTATATCTATGTGTATCGTGTGCCAAGGTGTGTCAATCTTTGGTATTGGATGAAGTCTAGCTTGAATTTTGCCTGACGATGACTTTGACATCTTGCAAGTAATACAGTTATCAACAAACTTTCGTATGTACTTAGACATTTGATCAAACCAGTAATAATCATATGCCTTATCTAAAGTCTTCTCCCAATCCAAGTGCATGATTGATTCGTGAATCTGATTTATTACAGACCACCTAAATGCTCTGGGAACAATTGGCAAGGATCGCGTTCTACCATTTCTCTGAATTTTTCGATAGATTATTCCTGCTCTTAGCTCGTAAGTTTTTGCAATGTCTTCGGCCAGAGAGTTATCTTTTAGTTTATTCACAATATTAATAATATCGGAATCTTTGCGCTGGTCAGCCAATAGCCATTCACTAGATATCTCCGCCAGATTGACTCGTTTTTTTTTTCAGAAATTTTACAAGTATCAATCGCATCCGCGGATGGGAGGTTTCTGGAAAAGAAGTCAACATGAGCCATTCGTTTACCTTCCCTATACTGTAAGTCAAATGAGAACGACTGTAAGTAAGCCCACCATCTTTGGGCCCTGGGAGATAGGTCACGTTTGGTTCTTGATGCTTTAAGTGAATTACAATCGGTAAAAACAACGAATTCTCTACCTGTTAAATAATGACGAAAATGCTTTATAGCCGTGACAACCGCAAGAGTCTCTAATTCATAAGAATGGTATCGTGATTCAGCCGGTGAAGCAGCCTTACTGAAAAACTCAACGACATGAGGATTATTATTGATTTTATGTAGTAGGATAGAGAACTTGCATCAGTATGCAGTTCGATTGGATATTGTGGGTCAAAAATAACTAAAACTGGCTTCTGTGTAAGGATGGAAATAACTTTCTGTCTTATTTGTTCATGTTCTGGCTTCCAAACAAAATCGTTCTTTTCCGATGTTAACATATACAAAGGCTTCATGAAGCAAGAAAATCCTTGCATAAATTGTCGAAAATATGACGCCAGTCCAATAAATTGTCTTAAAGCAGAGACCGACTCATATCCCAAATATTGAACTGTCGACTTTAGAAACGAACACTTTTTAATATTAAACAAAAATCCAGCTTTCGTTAAGATGTCAAGAGTAACCTGTAGTCTTTCCAAAGCCTCACTCTTTGTTGCAGCCACCACCAATACTTCGTCCATATAGACAACCACAAACGTATTTGCAAGTTCTCCAAGTGCATGCATCACTGTTTGTTGAAAAAAAACTGAAGGTGCTATATATGCCAGCATCGCCTATACCGTTTAGCATGATAATGCTGTTAAAACGCTTACCAGCTAGCTTACTACATATTTTCTCTTTAATGAGTGAACACTCTGCGCCAGAATTAAAAGAAATTGGGTAAGTCTCACCGAGCTGCATCATCACTCCAGTTGGCTCTGGTACAAAGCACTGGTTCACAGTTTTCCGTTGGAATGCTCCCTGTGTACTTGTTGATTCCTTTTTCGGACATTGATTTGCGAAGTGTCCAGGCTGGCCGCACTTGAAGCAAGTAACAGTTGGCTTGTCTCGCTGAGATGTCGCGTCGCCCTTTTGTCGCATTTTGGCTCTGCACTCAGCAATTTTATGTCCTGGTTTGCCACAGAAATGGCACACTATTGTCAATATTCTCCTCTTCTTGGCGTCAGGTCCAGGTCCGGAGTCGTCATCACGGTCAGCATTACGATGTTTTTTTTTTTTAAAGGAGAATGCGCCTAGTTCGGATTGCAAGTCACTTCTAGTTTGAACTTTTGACGTGAACACAATCCGTTCCAAGCGGTTATCCACATTGGCTAAATGCGCGAGCACAATTGAAACAGCAATTTCTTCGATGTTTTTGTTTTTCCAATTGGAAGTTAAAGTGGTCACCAAACGGCTAGCATAAACCGCAAGACATTCGCCGTTAGTTGGGCGACTGTTTAGTAGATTTAGAAACATTGCCGACGGCGTTTCACTATTTTCGTAGCGGCGGAGGAATAATTCCTTAAATTCAATCCACTTAATGCCGGGATATGCAATTTGAGTTAGCCACTGTGAGGCACTGCCCACCATAGCTTCGCTTAGTGCCATGATGAGTCTGCTTCCTTCTAGGGGCTGTTCCGTTAATATAATGTCAGCTGTGATGGACCACTTTGAGGCATCTGCACCTGCAGTGTCAGAGAAAAATTTTGGCAAAGTGACGCCACGAGTCTGCTGTTGCTCCCGTGTTGACGCTTGCATGGTTCTTGCAAGCTCCAGCAGATTCTGGTTCTGCATTTGTAAAATTATGCGCCACTGATCCTCTGAGAATGCAGGAGGTGGTGCTGATCCCACTTCTGATGTTGGAGCGTCGTTAGTATTTTCCATGGCTTCTAATAGCGCAGCGAGTTTCGATGCGCAGGCTTCTCGATTCAAAGTTGAACTGACTGACTTTTCGTTTCTCTGCCTCGCACCGAACCACACTCGACGACAGCGTTGTAGCGCTGTCGTCGCGCTATAACGGGACTTCTTAAAGCGACAAAATGCAAAGGACCAATCAGGGCGCAATTAGCGGCTGATGCAATATTTCTTTAGTATGATGAAATTAGGAATTCTGGTAATAACCAGAATTCTCATACAAAGCAATACACACACAGGAATTCTGGTAATAACCAGAATTCTCATACAAAGCAATACACACACAGCGCGTACGTGCAACATGCAGTAACAATCAAATACAGTGCGTACATACAGTACGCTCCGACATATATATATATATATATTTATAAATGTATATATTACACTTTAAGCGAACGTCAGAGAAATGCGTCTATGCCATATGCTAGAGACATGAAAACTAAATCATTAGCCAACCAGCAATGCGATTCACGAATTTTCCATGACGGTTCTTTCTACGTAGATACAAAACGTATTTACAGAGAGCTCTATGCATGTATGTATATCTATATGTATATGTGTGTGTATATCAAGGGAATGGAGGTTATTGTGGGTTATAGCTATGTGAATATATTGTCTCTCCTCTATGCTCCACTTTTTGGAGCTCTACTGTTGCTAATTGTATTCGGTTGTTATAAAAATGTTGTTGTTTTTGATATCGTTGTTGTTGCTGTTGCGTTGATAAAAATCTAGTACAATATATAGAAAAGATACAAGCCGCAATGGAACATCTTTTAATGTATACGAATTATAAATGCGCTACAATAAATTTCAATTGGAATTTAATGCATATTCATGTTGATACAAAAGAAGCATCAAAAAAAATAATAATACAAAAAAAACTTCACAATAATAAACATACGTTTCGTGTATATAAGAATTATTGTTATATAAAATATTGATATATAACAAATTTGTACGGCCAACTTAAAGCTGTATTTAATTTTTTGTAAACATTTTTATTTATTTTTAAAATTTATTTTTTCTTTCCTAATTGAAGGCAATCGTTCCACTGTGCAACTGTATCGTAGCACTCTCATTCTTACGCTCTCAGTGCACTGTAAAACAAACCAACCACACGCCTCCCTGCCTGTTGCCTTGTTGTTGATATTTGCTCAATACATTTATTTTTGTAGTTCTAATGTACGTTGTTGTTGTTTTCTTTTTGCCTGTTTCCTCCACACTCGTCTCTTTACACACTTGTTACGCGTTGTTGCTGTTGCCGTTGCTGTCTACTGCTGCTGCTGCTGACGTTGGCGCTGACGTTTCCACGCTTTGGCGTTTGGGGGCTATTCCGCTTTGGGCTGCGCCAACATACGCTCAGTTGTTGTGCGGCGTTGAATTCAAACGCGTCGATATCGCGTCGAGCGAAGCGATACCCAAAGCGTAAACCAAAGCGAACCGAAAGAACGAACGAGAAAAAAAAACGCGCGCGTGCGTTTTGCTGCCAACGTCGATCGTCCATCGAGTGTATGGGACAGACAGAGAGAGAGAAATAGAAGAGGCATCTACTGCAAAATGTAATTACCATAGCAATGAAGAAATCATCATAGTTTTGCGTAAATTGTTTTGATTTCTTTTGCGTGAAATCAATAAAAATGCGAAATGCAGGGCCTTAATCGAAACTAATTGAACTCTTGTGATCGCCTATCGAGACAATTTCCTTTGCGGTCGTGTGACAAAACACGCTGCTTATCATTTTCACATGATCGTGTGAGCGGTATACCCTGCGATACCCCGCCCCCATACCCTCCCCCTCAGTTGCTTGGCTAACGTGTGATTTTAATATTGATTCATTGTGAATTTTAGTTAGCGGCGCCTGGCAACGTTTGCTGTGGGTTTTTCGATTTTATTTTTATTTTGTTTTGTCTAGTGGCTATTTTAAAAAGTTCTTCTTTTTCGTAAGATTTTGCTTAAATTAGCATGCATATATAGGCGTTAATACCTTTGCTCAAGTGTTTTCTTTTTCTTAAGAAAACAGAAATATATTTCCTGTGCGAGAGCACCCTTAACTTCTGCCCCACTGTTTGTTGTGTAAACATATTGTTTTTATTGCTTTCGAGCATTTTATTTGCCTTTCTCATTATTGCGAAATTCGGCAAATGGCTTGTTGTATTTGGTTTCCGTTTGCTCCAATTGGAGCCGGAATGTTTGACATTATCAACCTAAGCCACATGACGACGCGCCCTTGATAAAAGTACTTTTATTGTTATTATTATTTTTGTTAGAGGTTAGCCTATCATAACGACCCACCGTCCACTCCCTATACTAAAAAAAATTTTTTTCTGGCACTGAAGCACCCTGTTCCCTTTTAGCTAACTGTGATTGAAGCTATAACTGCACAAACAGCTGCAAAAACAAGAGCGAGAGAGAGCAAAACACTTTCAAGCAATTGTACCATGTTTAATATAAGCAGTTAACTGAATACTTAATTGCACTTTCTACGCCTTGTTGTTGTTGTTGTGGCGATCTAAAAATAACTGAATGCGGTCATTGGTCCCTCGCACACCTCCGCACAGTCCAAACTGATTGCGCCGAGCGTCAATTTTTATGCTACTGCGGATCAGAGAAACAGACAGGGAGAGAGAGACAGACCAAGCCAACGAGAGATTGAATTATAAAGAGAGAACGCGCAGTACACACTATATTTGCCGCTACTGTTGTACAGTCAGCGTCTAGCATTGTAAGCACGCTCTTACTTAACTGCAGTTGATTCATAAAAATTCAAAATATACACAACGCTTATCAGCTCGCCTGGTTGTGGAAAAATTTTTGCCTTTACTCTATTTATCAGTCATTAGGAGGGCAGCAGGTCTTCTCAGCTGTATGCGTGTGTGTGTGTCTATGTCGTTGGCATGTGCTGCTGGGCGTAAACATTTTGTTTACTTTATGAACGGGTGCGAGTGCAAGTAAAGCCCCTCTCGGCCGCTTTAATTATACCCAAAAAGAATTCAATGCGCCGCACAGCTGTAGTTGTAAAAGTTCGCACAGTGGGCACAGTAAAGCGTTTAGTAATGGAAATTACTAATTTTTAATATTTGATAAACTGTCTAAGTTTTAAAAAATTTACAATTTATTTTTATTGAAAAGCTTAGTTAAATGCTAATTTTCTGTTACGTTCAATAGGAATAAGAACGAAAACACTTTTCATTGGAATTAATATTTTTCCACTTCTGTTTCACTTTAAATATTGTTATAGGCTTGTGCTTATACTTAATAAAACAGACTAAATTTTGATATTATTTTATTTGTCTGTCCGTTAATCAAACATATCTAAATAAAATGCCGGTTTTAATTGAATTTAAAATAAAAATCAGTAAAGATAAATTTGTGATATATAGTGTGATAGTGTTAGTTGTTCAGTCATTAATAAATTCATTAGTTTATCAAACAAATTTTTGAGGTATTGATGTATTCCTTAATTATTTTTCACACTACTACGTGAATTAAATTAAAAAAAAAGGTTACTTTGATTCAAAATATTTGCTCAATCAATCAGACGATGTACAACTTAAAAAATTGTAGTTTTCCAACACTGTTTTCGACACTTGTGCATGAATTTCAAAGCTTTCAACTTAAAAACATATTTATATGATCTTTGAAGTCTATACATTGATTTATCAATCCGGTTCAATCAGTTTCAATCAATCAGCTTATGTATGTTCCATGTTATGCTTGCTAAATCTATTAGTCAATCAATCAATCACCTGATGTATTGATGTATCTCTTTTCATCTACTTTCCACACTTCTGTGGATTTCAAATAAAAAACCCTTTCAAGGCTTTGTTACGCTTACAATCAATCAATCAGCTGATGTATTGATGTATACACATTTACTTTAACTTAAGCTGCTTCGTTTCGTGCTTTTCCCTTATATTTATTGTGACTGAGGCGCTCTACTATTATACGTAACTCTCTTTTGCTCTATTGCAGAAGTTGCAAACTTCGCCAACAACAACAATAACAACAGCAACAGCAACGACTGTAACTACATTAGCAACAACAACAACAACAACAACAACAACAACAATAACAATTGTAACAAAGTAACTGAAGATTCAAACGTAGAAAAAAATCGTATCTTTGACTGCTTTGGCAAGAGGGAGCAACAGCAGCAGGAGGAGTCGGAGCAGCAGCAGCCGACGGAGACGACAAATACACATCAGCTGAGACAGAGCGCCAGTTCGGGCAGCTACAACGTGCAACAGTTAAGCGCCGCAGCGTGTCGCAGTGAAAGCAAAAGCTACTACAGGCAACAGGACACAGAGTTTGGCCAACAACAGCAACAGCAGCAGCAGCAGGAGCAACAAGAGCAACAGGAGCAACAGGAGCAGCGGGAGCAGCAGAGACAGAAGCTAATCAAATCAGGAGTTGCTGTTATAGCCAAGCAACCGAAACGTCAAGCGCAACGTTCACAGAGCCAGCCGGCATTCTTGCAGCAACAGCAATTCAATCGCAACAAGCGTCCCGGTACACCGCCCCCGCACGCCGTTAAGAGCATGACTTCCATACCTGCCACGCTGTCCAGCAATAATGTTGCAGCAGCAGCTGCAGCTGCAGCAGCTGGCTTGGGCGTTACGGCGCCGGAGAAACAGCCCTGGCCCAATTCCAAGGACGACTACGAGCTGAGGGATGTCATTGGCGTGGGCGCCACGGCGGTGGTGCATGGCGCCTACTGCATACCGAAGAACGAGAAGTGCGCCATCAAGCGCATCAATCTGGAGAAATGGAATACCTCAATGGATGAGCTGCTCAAGGAGATACAGGCGATGTCCTCGTGCAATCACGAGAATGTTGTCACCTATCACACATCGTTTGTGGTGCGTGAGGAGCTGTGGTTGGTCCTGCGCCTGCTCGAGGGCGGCTCCTTGCTGGACATCATTAAACACAAGATGCGCACGGCCAATTGCAAGCAGGGCGTCTTCGACGAGGCAACCATTGCCACAGTGCTCAAGGAGGTGCTCAAGGGTCTGGAGTATTTCCACTCGAACGGACAGATCCATCGGGACATCAAGGCGGGCAACATACTCATCGGCGACGATGGCACCATACAAATTGCTGACTTCGGTGTTAGCGCTTGGTTGGCCACTGGCCGAGATCTGTCCCGGCAGAAGGTGCGTCACACATTCGTGGGCACACCTTGTTGGATGGCACCGGAGGTGATGGAACAGGATCACGGCTATGACTTCAAGGCGGACATCTGGTCGTTTGGCATTACGGCCATTGAGATGGCAACGGGCACGGCGCCGTATCACAAATATCCACCGATGAAGGTCCTGATGCTGACGCTGCAGAATGAACCGCCCACACTGGATACGGGCGCCGAGGATAAGGATCAGTATAAGGCCTATGGCAAGACATTCCGTAAAATGATCGTTGAGTGCCTGCAAAAGGAGCCATCGAAACGTCCGACTGCCAGCGAGCTGCTCAAGCACGCCTTCTTCAAGAAGGCCAAGGATCGTAAATATCTAACACAAACCCTGCTCCAATCCGGCCCCAGCATGGAGACGCGCGTCCACAAGGCTGCCAAACGTCAGCCGGGCGCATCTGGGCGTTTGCATCGTACGGTCACCGGCGAGTGGGTGTGGTCCAGTGAGGAGGAGGACAATGCCAGCGGCACTGGCGGACGCAAGCATCCTTCATCCGATTCCGAGTCCGAGGATCGTCCCATCAATCGACTCGAACGTGCCGATTCCTCGGACAGCGATCGGGATGAGACAACACCCGAAATAACTCGCAGCCTATCCTCGACAACAATGACACCAGGTGGCACTGCACCTGCACCTGGATCTGCACCTGCTTCTGCTAATGCTGCAACAGCAGCTGCCACCCAGGAGCTGGCGGCTGGTGTGGCCCAAATGCCGCTGCCCAGCGAAGCGGCTGGCGAGGCGCCACCCGTGAATCTGGTGTTGCGCATGCGCAATCTGCGGCGCGAGCTGCACGATATACGCTTTGAGTTCGCCGTGGGCAAGGATACGGCGGAGGGTATTGCAACGGAATTGGTGGATGCGGGCCTGGTGGATGTATTGGATACACAACCGATGGCCGTGCATCTGGATCAGCTGATTGCCCAATGCGAGACGATGAAGACAATAACGTTCCAGCTGAGCTCGGGCGTTCAGCCGGGCGAGACGCCCGACGAACGTTCCCTTGTGGGCTACGCGCAGATATCTATAACGGACTAGGATACGGTCACATATCCACCTTAATATCCTCCCCCACGGTCACTTACCGTTATGTTGCCTGCGCCGCTTTTAGCTATATAGACTAGAAACTAGACTATAACTGTAAATGCTAATGCTAGTTATAGATCGAAAAAAAAACGCAAGCCGTTCGTTTACTATAGAAATTATATTTGCCTATAATATCATACTATCTGTCTCTCTCGCTCACTCTCTTTCACTTCGTCTCTATCTCCCTCTTTTTAACACTATCTTTTTATCTATCTCTATCTCGCTCTGCGCATTGTAATTACTTCATAGACCCCCTTCGCAGTCCTACCTCCCGAGTAAAAAGAAAAAAATACCTGCCGTAGTTAGTCGCAGCATCCAAGCTAAATCGAAAATCGTGTACTTATTCGTTATTGTTTCTGCATATATAGAAAGTTTATATATATATAATATATATTACAATCCCTACAAAATCAATATATATATATATATATATATATATATATATATATATATAATATATGTACGTTTGTAGCGGCTACTATTTAAACCCGATTCGCGGGCCACTTCTAATTTATTCTCTAGTTTAAGCCCAAGTTTTGTTTTTTTTTACCCTTCCCCCTTTTAACCCGTTAAATATTTAAGTTCGTTCGATGAAGTACAGTTGTGTCGTGAACAGCTAAACAATTACCAATTAGCGTTAGTAATATTTTGTCTGCTAAAGATTGTATTTAATTGTTCATGAAGTACAGTAAAACCTACATATATATAAACTATAATTATAATGAATATTAAACCACATACTTATAGTAAAAACAAAACAAAAAAATACGAAAAAAAAATTATGAAGAGATATGATGAGAACAACAAATTGATTTTGTGTTTTTTCTTTCAAAGGGATTTTTCCAAATATATTGGCAAATAAAGATATATTTTTAAATAATTGGGATTTTGATTATTTTTGAACTAAAAATTACAAAAAAAAGAAATTAACATTAATTAATTTATTTTATTTTTTACATTTTATTTTCTAATAAAAATATATATTTTTTATATTTAAAAAAATACTAAATTCCTTATGAAAATAAAAAATATATTTAAAATAAGAAAATATTTGTTTATTTTCAATTTTGGATTACATTTTATATTTCCATTTAAGATTTAGTAATTTTTTTTCTATATAAATTAAAAAAAATATTTTATTTTTAATGCATTTATAATAAATTTTTTCACATATATTTACCGACAGCTCAAGACCTTTTCAAAAAATACAGTAAAAGAAGAAAAATAAAACAAACAAAAACAGGAACTATAGAGTCTGTAGCGCTCCCGATATGCCAGTATTGCCTGTAATTTTAGACTAGTGGAGAATACTTTTAAACTACGAATCTAGCTCTTAAAACACATTTGAAATGCAAAGACCTCTTAAATATTCCTAGTGCTACTAAATACTAAGCCAAAGGCGCAGATCAGTGACAACTCTATATGCATCTATATGTATATGTATTGTCTATAACTTATTGTACTTACATTGAATGAGAGAAATTGTATACGACTTAATTTGACATTGATATAAATAATAAAGTGGCATTTGGCTCTACGAACCCAGTTCAAAAAAGGGTTTTATTCAGCTCAGATTGTGCATATATTTCAAAATTCTGATACACCTTGCAGAGCACTATGGCCGACTATTTCGATGAGCTGGGACATGAGCCCACCGGGCCGGAGGGGGCCAACGATTTCGAACGAAACTATCGACGTCTGCAGGTGCTCGCCATAATGAATGGCATCGATATGGAAATCGAGGTGCCGGAGGCATCTAAAAGGGCTATAGACGCGCTGCCGATCCATGAAATTGCAGCCGACGAGGTCAAGGAGGATTTCGAGTGCTCCGTGTGCAAGGAACCGGCCAAAGAAGGCGCCAAATTTAAAGTTTTGCCATGCAAACACGAATTTCACGAGGAGTGTATTATGCTATGGTTAAAGAAGGTAATATATATGATATATTTACAAACATTATATAACTTCACTTATGTACGCACCTCTTCAGGCCAATTCCTGTCCAATTTGCCGTTATATCTTTGTAAGTATTTTTTATAGACATTCGTAAAATAAAAGTGAGCAACATAACCTCAAATAAAATTTTCCCATAGGAAACGGATGATGAGGTCTACGAGGAGCTGCGACGTTTCCAGCAGGACGAGGGCAATCGACGTCTGCGCCAAGAAAATTTAATGGACTCCATGTTTGGCTAAGAAAAACGAAACACAATTTTTTTTTATATTTTTCAATGGTTTTGGTTTGAATTCGGTGTCGTGTAAAATGCAATAAAAATAAACTTTGACATTTAAACAGTTTTTTAAATAAGAAAAAAGACAAGTTAGAAAGAAACAAATAGCTTGCGTCACACACGGGTTATCTCTTTCTAGCGCTGTTTTGTTCCCCAGTTCAATGTTCATATTGAGTTGTTAGGATTAGTATGAAACTCAACGAATTGTTTAAATAAATTTATACAAACAAAAATGATGATGTTCAGATAAAACCTACTTTCCTGAAGAAAACAAATAAGAGTTAATATTGCTTCTTCATTATGTTGCAATTCAAATTGAATTTAACCGTTAACAGTATGTTAATGCTCATGCCTTAACAGCGTACTGACTTCAGTTCGTGAGCAACCGATTTGCCAAATGAGTCAGTGATCTGCGCGAGCTTGTTCAACACTGTTTTGACAATCAGTAGTTTTGCGCACTTCAGTAAAGCCGGTCAATTTATTTTTTTTACTTCTGCCGACATTTTGGAAAAAAAAGTTGTTCCACATCAGACACGCTGTGTTAACAGCAAATAATAAAATTATTAACAAAAATGATCGCCGACGACTACAGTGTAAAATTTTTCGATCGCAAATTTGTGGCGGTTCATTTGCGCAGTCAATTGCATTGTCCAAAATGCACTCGCGAATATTCACACAAATTTATTGAAGGAGCAGGGGCCGCAGGTAAGATACAAATATAAAAATAGCTTTCAGTTCTCTATGAAAGGAAAAAGCAATCAATTAAGAGCCAGCAGATGAAATTTTTACAAATTTAGGGCGCTTGAGGGCATTTAAAGTGCATGCGTATGTGCTTAAGACGTTTGAGTAAGCTGTGAACCGTTATTTTTGTATATGTATGTATGTATGCGTGAATCGCTAGTTTTGTGGCTATTTCTTTTTCGCTGCTTCTAAACAGACACATTTGCTGTCCCTCACAGAGGGAATTCTATTGAATGAGGAAATAAGAAGGGCAATTAATGAAGGCAAAATATATGCACTCCAGCTGAGAATACAGCAACTGTAAATTGAGTTAGTGCGGCTCTCTTTACTCTGCACGACAAATTTTGTTGCCTGGCAGAGGGAAATTTAATCGAATCATGAAATTTAAAGGGAAATAGTTATAAATGAAAAGAAACAGGAAGACGGAAATTTGTTATTTTGTATTAAGCACTGTATTTACCTATTTAATTACCAATACAGATAATCATCGTCCATTTTTGTTACCCTGCGGTCATCATATGTGCGAATTCTGCATTTTGAAGCATTGCCAGCAAGCGGACTTCAAGTGTGCCGTCTGCTTCAACTCAGCATTGCCTAGTTTTATTGCAAAGGATCTCAATGGCAAAAGTATTGGCAACATAAGTGACTACTACGAGCTGAACTATCACGTGTTGGGCGAAACAAATAGTCTGGATTATAGTAACCGTCATTCGCTGGAGGAGTCGTTGCTCTGCCTCTCGTCACTAAGCGAGATCGTGCTGGAGACCAAGTGCAGCGAGTGCGGCCACAGTTCAGCCAGTGGCGAATGCAAGCAGTGCAATGCGTTCTATTGCAAGCGCTGCTTCGAAACGGTACATCATTACAGTCGCGTCCTCAAGACGCACATCTTTCAGTCGGTCGACGATAAGCAGCGCACTGGCAGTGACGTCGATCTTCGCATAGGCAGTGGCATCTTTCGCATGCCCGTCCAGCTGATGTGCAATGTGCACAATGTACCGGCAACCATCTTCTGCACCTCGTGCAGGCGCAACAGCTGCGAGGCGTGCGCCATTAGGCATCATGCCAATCATGTCACCTGCACAGTGAGTGAAATGGTAAGCAAATGTAAAGATATGCTTAAAAGTAGTTTTTTCTTATGTCTATAATGCTGTAGTCTCATAAATTAGATTCCTTGACTATTAGTACAATAAATGTTAGTTTATCAAATGATTTGTATATAAATAGAGCTCAAATTGTAAGCCTGGCCTTACATATAAACTTAATTTAATGCTTGCTAAAGTTGGCTAGTTAACTAGCTTAACTTTCAACTAGAGCCTATTGTTGTCCTACAGTAACTAGATCTATTAGACATTATTTCATTATGAAAAACAGTTTCACCTATGCATGTGGAAATTAGGTGAAAAATGACTACAAATAATGCAGTTTGTGGCCTATTTGTTTGTTCAGTGCCGAAGTAGTTCATAAATGCTATTAAAATAACTTGAATTCCCTACTCATTTCACTAATCAATATCCATTTGTAGAATCATCGTTATGTAACCGAAATTCCATCTTCGATAAGCTCCATTGATGCGGCTCTCATGCAAATCAAAAATGCTCAGTTGGTGAGTGAATATGAAGTCAATTTACATTTAACTTAATACTTTGCATTTATTATAATTAATCTTATATTTAATTGTTTTCTAGTATATAGTATATAGATAGTTATTGTTCCATTTAAAGTTAGCTATTTACAGTAGTCGCTCGCTACGAATAATTTAAAGGGCGTATGCCATCAACAAACGAACAAGTACAAGAACTCTCATTACAAATATGGCAAGCATTCTCTCAGCCATAGGCTTATTGCTCTCTTATTCCCTCTGTCTCTCTTTGTCTCACTTCCTCGCCTGCTCCACGGGCATTAGGTGTCCAGTTGAGCCATCGGTTTTAATCTCTATCACCTCCAGCTTCTCGACGCTCACTTTCGTCGTCTCGCGCCGCTTCTGTCCGGCAGCCGAATTTGTGTCCCGCAAATTTTGCAGCTTGTCCTCCAGCTCCTCGCTGCCCTCTGGTGAGCCGTCGCCCACCAGTTCAGGCTCCAAAGTCAGCTCAGGATCGTTAGCTAGCGTTGGCAGCGATTCGAACTCCTCTGGCAGCTCTGGTTCCGGCGTAGATGAAACTACTATGGGCCTATGTCCCAGGGTTTGAGTGTCTTGCAATGTTGTTGTTGTTGTTGTTGTTGGGATTGGAGCCATTATCGTAGTTGGTGCCTGGCCATAGGTGTCGTAGGTGCCACGCTCCGATATGTCGTCAATCTCATCGTCGATGAGCAGATTACGTTCCGAGCTCTGCTCGTAGACCTGTGCATTGATGCCACTGCCATGCGTGGGCGACAGCTTATGATTCTTAGGCAAAGTGGGCGTGGATGCCTCAGCTGGAGCAGCGGGCTTTTCGGCTTGCTGATCGGCCTTACGTTGCTTTTCCAGACGCATTTTCTCTTCCATTTCCTGGAACTTCATGGCCAAGTATCTGAAATGTCAGTGAAAAAGTTCGTTAATTGATTTACTTTGAACTGATTATGCGTTGCATTTACTTATCCACAATGGGTCCATTGTAATCCTCGGGGAATTTCGGATTGAAGGGCAGTATGTATTTGTATAGCCGCTCATTCAACACATACAATTGCGAGGTCGTCGAGCACTTCACATTGAACCACCAGTCGCAGGTCAGCGCAATCTGGAAATGATCAATTTTGGCTAGGCTTCTTTGACTGCGCAAGTTTTGTTTTTGTGTACCTGACTGAAGATGGTGCCATTGGGGCATAGGAACGAGGCTTTGCCGCCGTTGAGATCACAGTAGTGCCACACCTGGCAATTGGTCTCCGGGTCACCGAAGAAGCCCTTGTAACGCTGCTGCGTGCACTCGAAGCTGGTCTTCGGAATCTCCGCATAGTTCGGATAATCAATGCCAGCCCGACCTGTGCTGGGTCCCGGATGTTTATCTATATAAAAGCCAATTGATAGACAATGTTGATATGGCTGAATTCCTTGCTCTGCTGTAAGGCAACTCACTTGGACCCTTTTGATGCAGCAGATTCGCATCGACGTGTCCAGCAGTTTTGGCTGGCGCTTGCTGCACCTCCTCACTGCCCGTGCTGTAGTCGTAGTCGGGATTGCTGCTGTTGCTGGGCTTGGCCTCGTGATGCTGCGGCGGATTGGGCACAATTGTTTGGGTCTGTTTTAGGTTCTGTAGAATGCGTATGAGCGTCTTGATGGAGTTGTCTATGTTGTCCGGGGTGAGGGTGTGTGGCAAATGATTGCTCGCCTGCAGCTTGTGGAGAATCTCGGCCAGCGACGAGGTGCGTATGTCGGGCAGCTGATCAACATCGTTCGGCGCGAGCACCTGGCTTGGTCTAGTCGGCCCATGCGGACGCTCTTGTGCATATTTGTGTATGGGCTTCAGCTTAACGGGCGGCGGTGCTTGGGGCTGCTCGCTATGGACAGCTGATGTTGGGGGCTTACTGGTCACGTAAACGTACTTGGGCGTTATCTTGACAGTCTCGCTGGGCGTGGGTGGACTGATGTAGACGGGTCGTCGTGTTGCTTGATAGTTGTGCACAGGCGTCACAGGCTGTAGGCGCAGCGTGGGCTGCTGTTTGTACAGATGAGGCCTACGGGTGGGTGGTGACAAGTCATGAAGACGCGGTGAATGATCTGTGTATGGAGCTGTGGTGGTAACTAGGATGTAGGCATGTGATTGTTGTGGTTGCTGTTGCTGCTGATGTTGCTGCTGCTGCTGTTGTTCCTCGTCTAGCGATTGTCGTGGACCATCGATGAGGTAATCGATAAAGTGTGGCGGTGCGGGTGAGCTAAGGAAATATGACAGAGCGTATTATAAATAGTAAACAGAAGTCAACTAGAAGCAACTGAGAACCCAAGCATATGTTGAGGAGTGTTTATGCGGCCAGTGTGTGGACTTACCCGAGCAGCGTGTCCTTTGGCTGCTCATGCAGTGGACCCATGAGTGCGCGCAGGGGTATATGCAGCACCTGTTGCTGTTGCTGTCCCGACTGAGTTGCCTCCGGACGTCCGAATGGCCCATTGTAATTGTGTAATTGACTGTGGTGTGATGGTGGTGATGGTGGTTGTGGTGGTGGCTCGGCCTTTGGAGTATGTGTGTGTGGACTGTGTGGATGTTTGCCCGCCTTCGTATTGCTTTGCTCAGGCTGTTGTTGATGGCTATGATGTGGATGATGTGGATGGTGATGAAGTAAGCGTCCCTGTTGTTGCTGCTGAATCTGTTGATTCATGCGCTCCTGCAAATAGAGCACGTACTTTTCCTGCGGCGTCAACGGCAGGTGCTCCTGCGGCAGGTGCTGTGGCTGCCGTTGTTGCAGCTGTTCCGGCGACATGTTGTAGTAACTCTCGTATTTGCTTACGTGTCCATAGGCCGGCGACTTTTGATGGACTATCAATGCGGTTTTTGTGGATTTCGATGAGGTGGAGGTGGCTGTGGCAGATGTCACAACGGCTGGCTCATTGTACACGCTATAGCCAACGCTGCGGGGCACATGCAAAAGCGTATGAGTGGTGTAAACAGTGAAAGCAATGATTTTTTAATAGATTCTTTTATTGCATTAAAGTCATGTTTACTTGTCTTTTATGATTTACTTCTATCAGCGGAACTATGGGACAACAAAGTTCTAGGGATGAGCATTTTTTGTTCTCTTAGTTTTACTGCTAAAGTTTGATTTCCTTGTACTCACAGTGTTGGCATATTGAGTTTCTGCTTAGAGAGTGTGCCAGACTTTCAAGATATCTGCAGCAGAAGCAGCTTCGCTATTCTCTTACGCAAACTAGCTTCAACGAAAAGTTACTCATTGAAACACTCAAATTTATCTAACTACAAATGTCTACTCTCACGACATATTTCACTGTATCAATATTGCGGTTAGGGTGTAATTGAAGGGACTGTAAAAATAGCTGCTTAGCGACTGACCTGTAGCATATATGTATATATATATTTACCTACATATATATATACGTATGCATACTGTATTTGGGCGGGTTTGCCCGCGGTTGTTTATGACATGATTTTGCAATTTGTGAACAATTACGAGATGAACACGAGGCGTTCATCAATGCACGCCCATTGGATGCCCCTTTGGGGGCGCCTCGTGGTGTACAGCAAACAGCTTCTTACGTCAGCCAAACGAATGTCGTCAGAGACGTTGCCAGAAGATGAGGCAGAGAAAGAGTGAGAGAGAGAGAGAGAGCAGCAGCAACGGAATCAGTTGCACTAGCAGCCGTTGCAGAGGTTGAGGCAATGCATTAAATGCAATTGAATTCTATGCCCAAGGGCGTTGCATGCAACCTGTGTTGCCGTGTCACTGCTCTTTCAACAGCTCTGCCCGGTGCTGCTCAAGCACAGCTCGCCTCGGCCAGCTTTAATTTACCATTTTAATTATTTAAAATGTCTCAACTATGTCAAACAGCTCAATATTTGTAAACAATGCTGTGCGAGCATAGGAAGTGTGAAGCAGAGATTTTTGCAACGAATTTAATTATATAGAAAATGAAAAGGAAAAAGGCCAATACTATAAAGTGAATAAATATTTTATAAGTTGAACAAAAATATTAACTTTTCTACTACATAATATAAAATTGAAAATTATTAGAAATGAAAGTTTTAAGACATAGACTTTGCTTCCTTTTTTGATAAATTGTGAAATAAAATTTCATATTTTAAGCTGGAATTAAATTTTTTTTTTAATATTTTAAATTTGTTGCCGTATCTACTATTATTTAAATGAAACTTAGCTTAGATACATTCATAGCGGGCATGTAGGCTTATAAAGGGTGTGATGTTTCCAAAGATTTTCAACTAAACTAATTATTTAATAGACATTGATAAACATTATACATACATAGATATAAATATTGATGTAATTTTTATTAATAAAAATATATATATTTGATACATTGCATCAATATAAAAAAAATCTTTTTAATACTGATTGGCTAAAAAAGTATTGAAAAAAATTTTTTTTTTTGCATACCCCTAATAAAATTTAAATTTAAATTTATTATTAATTTAAATTTGAATTTAAATTGTTAGAAATCTATCCACGATCGTATATATTGGCTATAGGTACAGTAAATACAACTTCAATTGTTAAATTATTTTTGTCTCTGCTCAAAACTAAACATTATGGTATTGACTATGCAAACATAGGGTATATTACAGTCGAGTGACTTTAGTTTTTGTTTAGCGTTTTCCTTTCAAATTCTTGATGAAATGGGTGCAACATTTATATGCAACATGCAATTGCAAATGCAACTGCAACAATGCCTGGTACTGAATAAACGTGTGACTAGGTGGGTGTGTGTGACTAGTTGTATGTGTGTGTGGGTGTGTGTGAGAAACCACCACAAAAAATTCTAAGCGCAAGACGCTACAATAGATATTGTATCTGACAGATGCAGCGCTGCAAATGTTAGCAAGTCACTAGCAGATACAATTTGTATCTTATAGATACAATATGAAATCTTACCTTGGATTCGATTGTACCGCCTTCTCTGCTGACTGCTGCTGCTGTTCCTCCTGTGACTGCGACTCCGGCATTGGCGAGACTCCGCCTATGGCGGGCACATCGCCGGCATAATCCGTAACAATTTGTGTTTGATGCGCATTTTTATGGTAGACAATTTCAGATGGCGGCTGCTTTTTGTTGTAATTGATTGTATTGCCATTATGCAGCTCGTTGTTATTGTTGCTGTTCGACTTGCTCAGCGGCGTATAAATAATGGGTATAAAGTGTCCCGGCAGCGTGTTATGCGCTGTAAACGGCGTTAAATTGACTTTTGATTGTTTGCCACGCTGTCGCTGAAACTGCAGCTGCAGTTGCGGTGCCGGTGGCAGCAACTCGTACTGTTGCTGCTGGTCCTGCTGCGGCTGGCGGTGATGTTGTGCCTGCTCCTGCTGCGTCAGCGGCGGAAAGTGCTGCACCGTCTTGTGCTGTGTATGTAATATATTATGAAGAGGATGATGATCACTTGCACGATTATATTTGACTTTATTTATGCCGCAGTCATATTTATTTGTTGCTTTTGTGTACTTGCCTTTTGTGTGGCGCTCAATGGCTTGTAGGCAATAAATGTAGCGCCCGGCGATGACGGCTCCTTGCCCTGCGCAGGTGGCACTGGTCCATGCGGCACCGCCAACGTATGATACACATCGGCTGCATTGGACTGATAATGCGGCTGCTGTTGTGGATGCGACTGCGGCATGTAGGCCACGGGCACGGGTATGCGACTGGGTGGTGGGCCTGGCGCTGGCGCCAACAGCTGTGAGCCACCGGCGGCTGAGGCATGCTTCACAGCATATTGCTGATTGATGGGCAGCTCCGGAGCTGGCAAATAGAATGCCATATAGGGAATCAAGCGACGATTACGCTCCGAGGCGCTTAGCTCGGCATCTGCAACGACGTCGCTTTGGTTGTGCTTGCCATCAGCGTTGGCATGTGGCAGCTGCAACAGGCAAAAAACTGCAAAGAGATGTGACAATTTATAGTTTTTCTTACATAAATTTCATCGAATTGGATAGCTTATCTAATGCAGGTAGTGCGAGTCGAAAAGTGTCTTGTAATAAAATTTCGCTGTCGTTAGTCATTTTTATTTTTTATTGTAGCTATGTACTCTGCACTAGGTTTGAATATCTACTTATAGATTATCTTAATATTGAGGCACGATTTTTATGTGGATAAGAGAAGAGCCGCTGACAAATATTTATATTTTTATTTTATATTTATATTTATATTTATATTTATATTTTTGCGACTAACAGATCACCATTTTAGACTTCGAACTTAACATCACAAGTTCAAAACTTTAATAAAAATACAGATTAAAATTAAAGTTGGACAGTTTCCTATTGTTAAAAAGTACCTTTTTTCAAGAAAACTTCTTGAATATTCAGTTAAATAATGAATATATATATATATATATATATATATATATATATATATATATATATATATATATATATATATATATATATATATATATATATATTAAAATATGCAATTTCCGACATAAAAATCTTTTAATTTATAATATCAAAAATCAGATGTCATAGCTGAGATAAGACTATGAGAAAAAGAGTGAGAAAGTGAAAAAGAGTGACAGTGAGAGAGAAAGTGAGAGTGTAAAAGAGTGAGAGAGAAAGAGAGTGACATCAAAAGTGACAGAAAAAGAGGAAGAGCAAGAAAGAGAGTGCAAGTCTTAGAAAAAAGAGTAAGGGGGAGTGAGAGAGCGAGAGGGCGAGAGCTAAGCAGAGAGTTAGAGAAACAAAGTCGCGACAAAATAAAATTAAAAAAAAGATTCGAGAAATTTACTATGTTATCATGTGTTTGAAAAAGCATTTTAAAATTAATACAAATCATCAATTAATTAGTCTAAAATTTGATGACAAAATCGGATTGCTTTGGTGAATTGTAAGTTTAAAAAGTCTCGTATTTTTCCTACGTATTTTTATTTTTAAAAATATTTTTATTCATTGGATTGCAATACATTGTATTTGAAGTATGAAATGTGAGTGAATGCGAGGGATATCGCGACTTTATCCTAAATGTAACTCATTTAGTGTGAAAGGTCAAAACACAATTTGTAGCTTTACAATATCATTGCTATGGTTCTTGCTCGCGTTGCAATTGTTGGTGCGGCAGTTGCTCCTTTTGTGGGTGCTCCTTCTCAAGCAGAAGCCAACTGCATTTGAGAATCTCGCGCAGAGTCCAACGTGTCTCTGGGTTCGGATCGAGAAGCACAGCCACAGTAGCCTTGGCATGAGGCGTGATTACGTCATGAAACTTTCGACGAAACGCATACTTCCTAGATCGCTGATCTTCCAGTAATTTGGTCAGATTTCCATCATCGAACGGCATCTTACCATTTAACATTATAAACAAAATGACGCCCAATGACCAGGCATCAGCGAGCTTTGGATCATAGGGCACTCCATAGACAACTTCTGGGGCAGCATAGGCTGCCGAGCCACAGTATGTGTCTGACAACATACGCTTGCCGCCTTTGCTTTGGCAAAAGCAGGCGAAACCAAAATCGGCTAGCTTTATATTGAAATGTTCAGAGAGTAATATGTTCTCGCACTTAAGATCTCTGTGGGCAATATCAAAGCTGTGTAAGTACTTTAAGGCATTAGCCATCTGATAGAACCAAATTTTGGCCTGTTTCTCCTCAACATAGCCGACCTTTTTGACGTGCGTCAAAAGGTCGCCTCGCTCTGCGAAGCGCATAAAAATGAAGATCTTCGGGCCGCGCTGCAATATGCTGTGAATCTGTATGATGTTCGGATGATCCAGTTTTGTCAATATTTCCATTTCGCGGGGGAAGAACTTTTCGACAAAGTCAATGGGCGCCCTTTCCTTATCGATAACCTTGCACGCCAAATTGATAATATGACCAGTCTCATCAGCAAAGCTGGCGTTTATCACCGTCGCGTACGATCCCTCGCCGATTTTGGAGCCGATCTTGTAGCCCTGCTGGGCCAGAGCATGGATGTCCGAGCTTCGAGTGCCCCGCATCTGGGCATTTTCTCCATTGTTGCACATGATTTAATGTTGCCAATGTTGCCTTTTTGTGTGTGTTATTTACCAACTGCATGCAGGAGTGGGCGTGGTGAGAGTGAATTAAAAAATGCATTCGAAACACTTACCGTTGCATTGGTTGAGACGACTAAACTTGATTTTGATGGTACTATTACATAAAATTAACAAAAATTCCTATTTGGTTCCAGAAATTTTGACAAAATAAAACGTAACAGAACAAGGACAATAACGAACTTAACTTGAATCAAACCAAACTTATCTTGATGAACGAAACCCAGTTGACTTTGGTTGTACAAAATATATATATAGAAATCGAAATTGCAATCTCAATAAGGAATCGAAGCACTTGCGGACATATGATTAATGAATGCTATTAAATTCGTGTATTTGCCATGTGGCACGAATTTTCGACACATAATGCCTATGTTAACTATATCAAATTGTAATCTGATTAGTTTTGTAAGGGATGAATTGACTAAGTGTGTTTCCTATGTCAGATGATGATGATGAATGATGATGATGATTATAATATCTTATACAAGAATGGATTGAAATGTGACTAAAGAGATTTCCTCTATTAAATCATTTATCAGTTGAGTAATCTTAACTTTACAAGTAACTGACAAAAGGAGGCTTTTCTTATCCCATAAAGTATATATTTTTAACAGCAGTAGCATGTGATTACTGAGAGTGAATCGAATATTCTTTAGTTAAAAACCTGAATTAGAAGTTTTTAACTTTCAGTCGAGTCTAGAGCAGTCTCATTAGTTGTTTTTATATTGCAATTGGGAATTTTGAGTATAAAGGTTTTATAAAAATGTATGTAACAGGCAGCAGCAGGCGTCTCTATAAAGCATTAATAATCATGGTTAGGACGCACACGTAAGTTGATTTAGCCATGTCTCTCTGTGCGTCTGAATATCTTTATTGCTCGTAGTAAAGCAAGTGCTGCAGTCTGAGTGTATAAGCTGATTGGAGATGATTGGTCATGGTATCTGCAAGTCGGGCAGTCTCGACTAAAGCACTGTAACTTGATATGATTTTTCTTTCTAATTTTAATAACGACCATCAAAAGAGAAGTGAAGTGAGCAGCATTCAACGATATCATTAGTGATCAACTTAGCTGTCAGTTGAGTTAAATTAGTTAACATTGTTTTATGTTTGTATTAACACTTCGAGTGGCAGAGTTGTTGTATAGAGAAAAGAAAAACTAAAGCATAGTAGACATGGCCAGTTAAAACAAAATTTATGATAATTGCAATTTGAGTTTCAGTTATTTTATTATTTGTCTTTGCTCTTTCACAACGTTTGTAATTTCGTCAAAATTTCTGGATTGGAGGCAATTTAGTCAACTTTATTATTATAGAACCATCAAATTCAAGTTTAGTGAGGGAAATCCAACACAACGGTAAATATAACTGAAAATCCAAGAAGTGACTGATATGAACATTCCCACTTAACTAACTCTGCTATGGCCAAAATGAATAGTTGGTACACAAAAAGGATCATAGGCAAGAATATCGATTGGTAAAGCTCGACATTGTATAAATCATGACCAACTATGGAGGCAGCCGTCAGCTGAGCACACGCAGCTCGGACATCGACGCCCTGGCCCAGCGTGGCTATAATATTGGCCACAAGATTGGCGAGGGCTCCTATGCGACTGTAATCACTGCCGGCTATGCGGATGAAAGCGGTCATGGCGTTAATTTGGCTTGCAAGATCATCGATAAGGCCAAGGCCCCCACCGACTTTGTGCACAAGTTCTTTCCACGCGAACTGGAGATATTGACAAAACTGGATCATCCCAATATCATACAGATACACAGCATTTTGCAACGCGGCCCCAAGATCTTCATATTCATGCGTTACGCCGAAAAGGGTGATCTATTGACGCACATCAAGAAGTCGGGCCCCATCGATGAGAAACAGTCGAAGGTCTGGTTCTTTCAAATGGCGAAAGCTCTCAAGTATCTGCACACCCATGACATTGCCCATCGGGATCTCAAATGCGAGAATATATTGCTATCGAAGCGCCTAAATGTCAAATTAGCCGATTTTGGCTTTGCCAGATATTGCCGAGACGAGACCGGACATCAATTGAAATCGGAAACATATTGTGGGTCTGCCGCTTATGCTGCACCAGAAGTTGTCTGTGGTGTGCCATACGATCCAAAGTTGGCCGACGCTTGGTCGCTGGGCGTTATTTTGTTTATAATGATGAACGCCAAGATGCCTTTCGATGATAGCAATCTGACCAAACTGCTCGAGGATCAACGTGGCAAGAAATTTGCCTTCCGTCGCAAACTACAGGATGTAATATCGCCGCATGCCAAGGCGACGGTGTCTGTGCTGCTGGAACCAGATGCAGCGACTCGCTGGGATCTACGTGAAATACTTAACTGCAGCTGGCTGAGCTCTGTGGAGGACCCGCGTCCGTCGGCCTCCAACTGAATGAAGATATGGTCATATATATACATATATATTATTTGAATTGGAATCAGAGCATACTCTTAAGTATTCAACAGAAAGTCAGGTGTGAGCTATTCCATTTACGCAACTATGTGATGTACATATGTGTGTGTATATATATGTGTATGTTTTATACTATAACTATATATATATATATATGTATATGTATCTATACATATTCATAGTTAGTTAAATTGTTAGGTATATCCCCCTACACTACTTACATACACTAAATGAGGAATAAATGAAAAATTGTCAAGCGTTTTGGTGCCTTTTGTTGCTGTTCCTACAGCAGCCACGCCTCCCATATATTTTGTACAACTTCAACTAAAACAAAAGAGCATCGAAGCCAGACCCTGACCACAGACGCTGTCATAATCGTTCAAGAAAAACAACTATAAAACTGCATTAACTGAATTTTCTCCCATATTGTTGCGCTTGGTGAAGCGAGACCAAGTCAGGCTAGCCGTAGAGATGGCCCTAAGCTGTTGGCCTTATGTTGACATTCTTTTTGTTGAAAAGATTCTGTTTCGAATATTATTTTTTAAGATTTCAAATAAAGTTGCTAAGGAATTCAAATTGAAATCAACATTTTTTTTTATTTTTTGGTATTTGAATGAACCAGTTCAGTGAACAAATTTAGAGTAGCTTAGGTTTTTTGCTTGAAATACAAATATCAGCTCAGCTGTTCAATGGTTTATTTGAACTTAAAGTAAGGTCTAAAACGAACTAGTTCAAAAACTCATTCCCATTTCTGTGTAACAGGGAACTGTAACTCTTAAGGAACCAGTTGCAAAAGAGCAATAGAATTCATGATTCAATTGAACTAGAGGGCTCTTATGCAAGCTGAGTAAATAGTTTAGCTTATCTTACTATAAATCGAAGCCTTAAAGGAACTGAACCATATTCCATATATGGTATTTGTTCAATTGAGCTAGTTCATAATTTAGGCATTCTGAAATATATTTTCCTAATATCTAACTGCTACCGCTTTATTAGTCTGAACTTTTGGAACTATCGATTCAACTAACTTCTCACGGGTACATCTCTAGTGCTCAGCTTATGTTTGGTAGGCAGCCGTGTCCTGGGCGGCATGTGTTGCAAACTTTAACAAACTTGCAATTGGCAGCCATGACAACGGCAACGACAATCTCTAGACGACAGTCGGACAATAAGTGTCCGAAAGTACGAGCCAAATCGGAGCTCTGGGGTAGATAATTTGCATTGGAGCGCGGGCAGCTTAAGTGGCCAAACAGTCTCCTAACATGGCCAGGTCTGGCCTGTTTGGTTCGTGCCACAGCACACGAGCCGTGGCGAGTGTGTGACATGTGGTGCAGAGTCTACACCCACATTCAGCTGCCTGCCAGCCAACTACCTGTATTTGGCCATATTCCGACTTAATTTCTATCAAAATGTTTAGAGCTTGGTCTTTAGAGCCGTTTCTAGTTGTCGGCTTTGTTGTTGTTGCTCTTGTTGCTTCGTTAGCTCTGGGTTTTGTTGCCGTTGTTTTATGTGCCGTGTGCTGTGTTTTTATTTTACGACTCTTTTGTCCAAGTGCTGTGCAGCTGCATGTGTGGCACAACTCGGCTTTTCGTTTAGTTTAAGCATCGCCTGCACACCTGTGCGTATGCGTAATGCAATTTTGAATTAATTAATATGTACATGTGTGCGTATGTGAGTGCCTGTGGCACTAAAATGTTGTGCACTGGCTCATCTGCTTCCCCTCGCTCTCAAGTTGGCTGCTTTCAAATTAATTTGCAGGCAACGTGTTGAGCTCTGTGGATGCATCATCTCTGAAACGCATCTTTGTTGTTATTGCAACGGCTTATTAAACAGGCCTCATATCACCACCTCTCGGACCCAACTCCTGTGCATTGTATTTGTTGAAAGTTGCTTGGCAACTTCCGTTCACTTTTGTCTATCTCATCTTTATCCAGCTTTTGACAAATCTTTTTTGCTGTCTCCAATTGCGGCGCTCAACAATTGAATGAAATTTCGTTTTCAATTCGATTTGCTTGGCTTGACTGAACAGCTGCTCGGACAATTGAATTTGAATTACCAAAGCGTCTCTAATTAAAATACAATTAAAGACAAATAGGAAACTGGTTCAAGTCGATGAACGTTGAAACTATCCTCTGGATAGTTATTTCCTGAACGAACCAACTTGATGTTTATAAATATTTTATTTATAAGTTAATTTCATGTTATAATACTCAATAAATGATCTGCATCTGTAGCTTGTAGCGAGGTTGTCACACGCTTCACTCAAATTTGCAATGTAGACGACTTGCACGCGTTTTTATAGCGATTAAAAACGCGCCCGTTAACGATTGTCCAAAAGGTGCGGCAGGAACATGCAAAATTTAACATATAGTTGGCCAAATGAACTTGCACACACAATGCTATTTCAATTACACCCACACACACTCACCCACACACTCACAAACCCACACACACATTCTAACAGTGAGTGCTGCAGATTCAATTAGGCGCACAAAACCAAACAAACGAAGTTAGATACAAATGACAAAAAAAAGAGCAGAACAAAGAGTAGGTTTGGGACTCCGCCATCGAAATTTGGAGTTTGATATTGTAGCATTTGTGAGCCGTGTTCATTGTTGGCATTTTGCATTTTTGGCCGCGACAAGTTGAGCTGGTTTATGGCTAAAACACATTAAGCGAACCGCATAAAAACATTTTTCGCCGCACAGACCCAACTTCTGCTGCGCTGAAGCGCTCCAATAATGCGAGCTCCACGCATCATCATGCCTGGTTGCAGTTCTCACTCCGGCAGATACGTATTTGTAGATACAGATACAGCTACACACGCTGTTTGCCAAACACTTTTGCATAACATTTGGCAGTGCATTGCACTCGGCGCTTCTTATTTGCTGCAATTTTTGAATACGTCAGGTGCGCAACCATTACCTATTACCACCCTGTCCCCTTATCCAAATACCCTCCAGGCGCTCATTCCCCCGTAGATACAACCTGGTCAGGGTTAATAGGCAAGCGTACTCCGGCCCGCAGGCAAAACATTTCACGCTTTTTCGACATTTCTGGCGCATAATTTGATTAGATTTCGATACGTCGCGCAAATTGTTTTGCCTCGTTTTCGACATCAAATAGGTTTGGGCATCGGGCGGGCATTGGCTACCAACTGCATTGAGTGCGAGTTTTTGGGCCTGCTGTTGGCATTTGCGGACAGTTATATGAGCTACACTTGCAGAGCATATGACATATTTGGCATAAACTGTGTAATGATTGGGGAAGAGACTTGTTCAATCATATGATATATATTATTAACGACTTTCTGGCGGTATTCCAAGCTATTTTTCAGTACTTCACTGTGTTTCTCTGCAGTTCCATTGGCTTACTAAACTAAACTTTCCATATTATTTATTATATTTTCTACAACTTTAGTCAAAATAAGATTTGATTATACTCTACTTACTATATCGTTTGATTCTCCCACAAATATTCAATTTTATAAACTATCTTTCAACTATCTCTTCTTCAAACCCCACACAAAACAATTAATCATTTATCATTTCGCTCACGTTTAAGCCTTAAGATAAAAGTCTTGATCTACTTCAACATATGGCTAAAATACTAACCGCTAAAGCCGCTTATCTTAACTTCAGTGCGCACTTCGTTCACACATTTGCAGCGTATTTAAGTGTCGCCATTTCACTTTCATCACTTTCGAATTTGATTTGATTTTGGCCAATGTTTTGTGGCGTTTTTCGCATGCCTCGTTCGCTCGTCGCTGGCTTCGCTCGCTTTTCACAAATGCAATTAAATGCAAATTTATTGCGTAAATATTTACTTGAGCGTAAATGAATTTTAATTTTGTCATCGCGACGCGATTTGTGTTTTTGGACATTTTTGTGCGGCCAGCCGGAGGGGTCGACGTACACTGAATACCCAAACTTGGCTAACAATTTACCACTGAAAATTATAATAGCCAGACGCCAAAGATTTGTCGACATTGTTTTATTTTAGTTTTGCCCATTTATGGCGCAAATTGTGCATTGGCTAAAACTTTAGCAACCGTTTCTTCAATTACCAAGCAAGACACCAAGTTGTCCACTTGTCCCTCTTCAATCCCCTCTGATCTTCAATTCGAATTGCAGCCTTTCGGCCTGTTGCCTGCTGCGCATGCGCCGTGCCATGGCACCCGACTGTCTGCAGGCTAATTACAGTGTCCGTCTAAATGCAATAAGCTCGGCTCACAAAATATTAGCCAGCTTCGAAGTGCGAAAAATTGCGAGCTCAGCTCAGCGCACATAGATTAGTTTAAAGCACCATGCGCCGGGGTCAGCGCGGTTCATTTCAAAAAATTGCAAATCATCATTTACATAAGAGTCTGGCTTGGATCTAAATAGCACTGTGCTCACATAATTACATTGCTTAAAGGCTCTTAGTAGGCGGCTTATGATACGATATTATCTCAAAGCCAAATTTCAGCTAAAGCTTATGTAGCATGTACCAATAGAAAGTTATGTATATATATTGGTGAAAGTTGTGTCAACCAAGATTTAGCTGAAGTCTAGTGTATAAATAAAATATAAGATAAATATATATATAATTGAAAATATCAATGAATACAGCTTAAAATTATACATATATTAATATATAATATATTTATATTTATTTCATAAATACATAATTAATATATGCATAATTAAACACATTCAAAATTATATTTCGATTCTTTATTGAATTTATGAATTGTATATAAGAGACAGAAGAATGAGTAATGAACATATTCCATAAAACAGTTATAAAGAATGTTTGTCATTCCAAAAAGTATGAACTTATGACTTCATATTTTACTTTTTATATTATTATTATTGTTTATGATTTATGAAATTTTTAAAATAATATTTTATTTAATATATAGACTTTATATGTGCTAAAATCAAATATTCAAAAATTTCCTAGTTCTTGAAGCATAACTATTTTGAAAGTTATGCTTCGGATCTATAGATATTTTCATATCCCAAAGTTTTAGTTTGAGAACTTTTGTTGTTATAGACATGTCATACAGAGGTCTTCTTCTAATATATTATATAAGGATTCATTTACTTTACAGGTAATTAAAGTTTGATAAATAAAATAGATTATAGATACATTTTCGCCTCATTAGGTAAAGTTTGTTACATGAAAATTTGCCTCTTTTAGTTTGAAATTGCAATTCGAATTATATTTTGTTTCTCTACTCAATTATTTTTATTGGTTTATGTATTGCTGTACACGAATTACTATTTATCCTATATACTCTTTTCATATATTTCTTCACAATTATACAAATAATTGAACAAAGAGATAGTTAATTATCTAATAATTACAAATGCGGTCTAACCAATTATTATCACAAATCAGTCTAAACAATGCTAAAAATGGAACTAAAATCGATTCGGATTGAACGCAATATTTTTACTCATATTTGTCTATAACGCCAAGGTCAGAACAGTGAAACCATAAATATATTTTAGAGATTTGCATTTCATTTCTTAAATATAATTTTAAGAATGCTTTTCACAAATTTATTTGTTTTAATTACCTCACATTTAATAATATATTTGGCATTCTTATAAAATGTTGTTTCATAAAATAACCAGCTGTGTTCAGACTTGGGTAATTCCTCTACAAAGACCTGTTTGTAATAATGCTAAGAGTGAGAACAATTGATTAAGCTAAATAATTCACAACTGCAAATTCTAAAGTCTCTCTGTCCTTGACTATTTGCTTAACAGAAAAAAACGATCTATAAATAATCATTCCAGTTGTCTTGCGATGCGACAAGCATCCGTTTTCAGCTAACTCCATATGTGAGCCAAGTTATACTTTGCACTTGGCTGGCGATTGTTCACATTGTGACCGCTGGTTCAACAATTACACTTTTAGTTAAGTAATGGGAAAAAAGTATAACAAAAAATATGTTCAATTGTGTTGTGCTCGATTTCCACGTTTTCCACAGAAAAAGTGAATGGTTTGATTTTGTTTTTTATTTTCGGATTGTAGCGTTTAGCTACGCTTTGCAAATGTCGCAATGGGCTGTCGTTTCACTGCCTCTCCAGGCCTGCCGAAAGGCTTAGAAGCTGACAGCCGTCCATTAGAGAAACGCAGCTAATCAAATTGCGTTCATCAGAGTCACAAGCAATAGCTGTGGGGCTGCAGCAGAAGGCGAGGCTGCCACGTTGTCAACTTTAGAATTGTACAATTTGTTGTCAATCGCACAGAATAGTGAATGAGTTCAATTTGTTGGAAGTTGGTTCGACTTCCAGTTGTCTGACAGTTACCTGCCTGGTTACCGTTTCTAGCTGACTTATGGCGCTTGTCGCCAGTCGCCTGTTACCTCATTTATCCTCTGTCGGTGTAGAGTTTCAACGGGAAATGGGGAATGAAGATATATAGCATACATTAAATATATCCTGATAAATTTATATGATTATTTTTACATGTTATCTTTGTGTAAATAGTAACTATAAAGAGGTACTGGAGGAACTAGATTAAAGAATTATCGATAACTTTCCGATATTCAAAAATCAACAGAAGTCCTTTTATTAGAATTATCTTATATTCTAATAATAAATAAGAGTAAGTAAGTAAATTTTATAAATACTTTTGCAGACAGTTCTAAAATTTGATGAAAATCGATCAATCTTCTTAGTAATATATCGATAATTATTCAAATTTAATTTTTTTAATAATAAGTATGTGCAGAGCACGAAATATTTGTTTACCAATGCTCAAATATCTTATTTTCCATAACTCAACCATTTTTTCTAAAAATCGATAAATATCGATTTACCCAAACATATGAAAGCTAGTTGCTTTTCAACTACAAAGTTATATATGTATATATGCTGTTAGAGCGCACTAAATCTTTAAGAAATTTAGTTTCCATGCATGCAGGGTATCGTGAAGTCTAAAATACTCTTTGTTTATCGTTTCTTATCAGCTTGCGCTAATTGAATGCAAATGAAATGTGGTTTCGTGCATTGCCTTGTGGCCCTTTGTTACACTTTCTGACCGCCGCGGTAAAGCGTTTAAAGCATTTGCATTTTCTTTTAAAGCTGTCTTTATTTGTTCAGGTGCATCTCATTATGATGAGTTTTGCATTTCACGGCCAGTTGATCTGTAAGAGATAAGACTTCCCAATATTTACATAAGTACTTCCTGTAAATCTGTTAACAAAATGATTTCCTCAACTACTGAAGTTGTCTGTCATGACTCATGGCTCATGACCAGTTGCCACATTCAATTTGTCTCACACTCGGTTTTCTTACTTGATTTTGGGTGGATTGACCCGAACGCTTGACCCGCTGCCATGCAGCGCCCACGGGACGTATGAGCAATGGCTAAGCACGATTTGTGTGGCCACCGGCAGACAGTTGCTAGCAAAATGTAGCTTAATTTATGAACTAATCCCAGCTATAAATCTAGGCATACAATTACTGTTGTAATATCGATTTGCTGCCACATTCATATAGCTTGGCCTCTGAACTCACTGCAAGCCATAATTATATAATCGAAATTTTCCAATGCCATTGAATACTGATTACGCAAATTAAATGTAATTTATTTATTTATTTATTTATTTGTATTTTTATTTTAATTTTATTGTGGCCAAGTAAAAGCAACTGAAAATTGAAATGGGATTTTTATCAGTCGAAGCGCAGTCAAGCTAAACAAATTTGAATATAATTTACTTTACAGCCCCAAAAAGCCAAATGGGAAAACATTGCATAAAATGTACGCGCAACGCTGCAAAACTTCGCTTTATTGCGGCTCTGATCGATTTGTAGCGCGCCACAAAAGTCGATCGAAGCAAGAGATCGTCTAGATATTTGTGCAAATGGCTACATGAAGGTCGAGCAGCTGCCAGCTGACGGCTGTCCATATTTTGTGGCAGCTCCGGCTCGAGCTGTGGCTGCTGCTAAATATTGTTCACGATCTGAGTTTTTATACCCTTTGTTTATGATACGAATAAGTTTTGAGTATTAACTAAAGTTGTGCAAATCGCGATGTAAGAGAGGAAAACAGAATTGGCATCGTTTGCTATTTACTCGTAGACATATGCATTGCATATTATTGATATATATCAGACGAGTTGTTTTTGTCATGTAGAACAGGTCTCTATAAACTAATACTTTGAAACGTATTGCTTTAAAGTCCCATGGATTAACAAGCATGTTAAAACTGTTTACAATTAAGATTGGGTTATGAGCTATAAAAGAGTTTTAATAGGTAGTTAGCAGGTTTTAAATGGCTTGAATTTCTACTGCTTGTTGACGATAAAAATTTTAGAGAAGCAGTATTCTAACTGATTGCTAATGTAGGTACATGTTATATTAGGGTACATGCTAATATAGGTACCTAGGAAATAAATCTGAAAATTCATAGATATCAAAATTGTAAATGTATATGCTTACCAAGGTTTAGGTACATCAAGAGTGTAGAAGTGTTTGTATATTTTCAACTGCTTGAAATTGAACTGCTTTAATGTTTAGGTACATGTTAAACTTGAAATCTAAATAGATATTTTATTAAGGTACATGTTAAATTAGGCTAGTTACTCACTTAATTACTTGATGACTGCAGAAAGCATAATTTGAACTGCTTGGCAATTTAGCTACACGGTAATTTATTGGACATATGTTATGCAGGTAAATGTCTATATAGCAGAGGGTAGCTACAGTCCACAGCTCCCATAAAACTTAACTGCACTTTGGGTAATTGAAAAACGTTCTCAGCAAAAAGTCGACTTATGACGTGTTGAGGAACGAGTTTTAATTGAAGTCGGAAATTGTTGGGGTCATTTGCTTAATGCAGAGGTTAATTTTGTTCTCATTGGTCTAATGTATTGGCTCTGTCGAGGTCAGTTTCTTTGTCAATACGCTCACTAAATGGCAATTAATACAATCCCATTGTTTAGCGGCTGCCTGTCGACAAATCAAAATGCTTAGAATTAATCGTCGATTGTCAAGTTCCAACAATGGGGCTTGTCTGATTGATATATATACTAACTAAGGCAGCAAATGTTGCTAATTAGATCGTCATAGTCACGTTTCCGAGGGGCCAATGAGAAGCATAACTAATAACAAGCGTTGCCAATGTCTCAATCAAAACGTGCCTCGCTCAAGCCAAATATTTATTGTTGCTGCTAAAGCAAACACAAAGATTATAAAACAAGGCGCTGATCTAACCATTTCTTTTCTGGGCGTAACGAACTACGGCTTTCCTAATTAACCCAATTTTTGATTATTTCGGTCTAGTCGCTTATGCTCACAAACTTAACAAACAGAGGCGGAAATTAATATTTTATTTGTTATTTAATAATGTGGACCATCTATCACTATGATTTATTAACTTTGTTAACTGTATATTTCTTTGCGTATTTTACATAATGAGATTTTTTTTATTAATTATGGATTAACGGGAGTTACGAAATTTTAATTTAATTCGATGTTTTTCCTAATAAAGCTAAAGTATTTTAAAATGTGTTGAAGTTAATAAAGTATTTGTAATAACTAACTAGAACTAGGATAAAATGTTTATCAACTTATCAAACCTTTCGTTACTACATTTACTTGATTTGTATATCATCAATTACTCAAGAAGTTTCTAACATCAACTTTAATCGATAAATAATTTTATAAATTTCAGTTATCTATATCGAATTAAATAACAATTTCCTCAATTGCTTCAAGTATATATCGCGCTTGATAGACTTTTCCGATTGAAATAATATTTTGTGGTTGAAGCTGCCTTCGAGAGGAAACAATTAACAATGAAGTTTAGCTTCAACTTCAAGATTTTGTAGACGCATTTAATTTAATCATTTTAAATTATGAATGCTGCTTACTTAACTGTTAAGTGCGTGTTGTTGCAAATTACAAGTTTGGCTGGGGCGCACTCATTAAGTCGCCGTCTTTAATTATCCCCCGACAAGGTCGGGCGCCGGCCCAGACAACTAACTAACTAGCTGACCCGCACAACAAATTGACCCTGTGCACTTTTAGCGAAAGGTTCAATTGACAATGATGAGAATTTTGGTCAATTTTATAGATACTCTTTCGTTAGGGTTTCATAACTGTGGTGATAGTTGGAGAGGCCTTCGACCCGATAGTCAAACTAGTTTCTTCAGTTTATCGTCAGAGAAATTTGCATAGATTTGTGTTTGCTGTTGCATCTGCTGAAGGTCGACTAACTGAATAGCTATAATATAAATAAATATAAACTATTTAAATTTGTTATACATCAACTTGGACTTCTAATGAGAATACAATGAAAACGTAAGTGGAAAACTTTAGAAATTTTATGGTTTTTACTAAATTATTATTATTAAACTTTTACATTTGGATGATAAATAAAATTTTTACTTATGTTGAATGGATATTTTGTACTAATCTTGGTCAAAATATCGCACTTCGAATGCAAATTACATTTGCTTATAAAATCCCATTTACTTTCAAGAGTACTTCAACTTGTTCGTCGTTTTGTCAGTTTTCTTTCTCATTGTCGGACAATTCTCACAATTTAAAAAATGTTTAAAATTATTTTTGAAATCTTTTGCTAATAGCTAGCTGGAAAAAAGTATGTGCCGCACTTTAATTGAAGTTGCATTTAAAAGTTGCTGTTAACTTAAATTCGTGCGGCTTGAGGCCGAGCTTTTTTTGGCATTTGCCAAGTTGGCATGTGTCAGACGTTCGCCTACGCGGCTGCTGTCGCCGTTGTTTCTGTTGGCCGTAAATGCCGGCCCTAATTTATGGTCTAGTAAACGCTATTTTGTGGCTTAGAATCTGAGTGCTTAATTGTTTGCTCGAGATCATTGGCTTTAGATTGTGGTTTGGCCTCAAGCCAAAAACAAAGCAAAATAAATAAATAAAAAAGATAGTAAAAATGCACTAGATCGATGTGCCAGACTAGCAGATACTCAGCACTCGGCTGATGGCTTAATCATCAAAGCTTATATCATGCTTAAGACATGAGACAGAGATCGATGACTAGAGATATATCGACTAGAGATATATCGACTCAACGCGCTACTTAATAATCTATATGCTTTGAGTTCGACCCGATATTCTGCAGTCTGCTACACACATCATACACTGCTGGCTGGGCAGGCTATTTTCTGGGTATAGCAAAAAAAATGCAAATAACAATGTCGCCATCTTTACGAGCTAATTAATTGATTAACTGTTTTTGCTTTAGGTGTTGAGCGTCTTGTTGGCAAGTTGGCAAGTTGGCAACTCGCTTGCCAATTTTTTTGCACGATTTATTGTCTTTGATTAAGAATCAATACTATCATTGGCTGCTGGCTCGCCTGGGGCTGCCCAAATAAGTAAAAGTTACGCAATCCTTGCCGAAATCATTTATGACTCAGACCTCGCAGCTTATGGCTTTTAAGATATAATTAGCATAAACGAGCTGACCTTCAGCTGCAGTAGCATTTTAGCAAGCATTTATCACAAATACATTTCATTCAGTTAAACATAATTGTCTTTAATTTATGGAAATGCTAAGAAAAAACAAAACAATTGTTTTAGTTAACTATTATAACCCCCTCCAGAGCGCCGTTATAGTTTCGCCCTAGAGTCTAACCTTAGGGCTCAGACAACGTACAAGCTTTTAAGCATAAATTAATCTACGGAACGGCTGGCGTCTCGTTGATTTATGAAGAGCCACAGACTCGCAGTGAACCTTGATAACAACAGCAACTATGAATTAGTTTATGCAATCGATCAATAATGAACTAAACATAGTGAAACAAGATTTTCGCTTGCAACCGTTGAAAACTTAAGCTTTATGTTAATTTGTAGATACATTTATGTTATTTCGAACACTTAACATAAAAACAATATCCGAGTTAATTATAGAGCTCATAATTTGATAAATTATATGTAGCAGCCGTGTTAACTAGAACTCTCGAGGCAATTCAATGCCAAATTAAACGAACTATCAAATTTGAAATGGAAATATAATTATAAGATGTGCTTTGATTGATTTAAATAAATTAAAAGTTTTAAAAAAATTTAATTTACTAATATGTTGCTACTAACAGAGTATTATTTGCTTTGTCTTATTCCCTGTAGTCCCTGTTCCTCTGTCTCTCTGTGTCTCTCACTCCCTCGCTCTCCCATATGTCTCTCTTCTCTCCCTCACTTTCTCTCTCGCTTGCTTTTTAAGGGAAATTACAATCGTAAGGGGAATAACATTGCAAGTTTCCGATCATATATTGAATAGAG
The DNA here is from genome assembly GCA_035045825.1 of Drosophila eohydei. Taxonomy (NCBI): domain Eukaryota; kingdom Metazoa; phylum Arthropoda; class Insecta; order Diptera; family Drosophilidae; genus Drosophila; species Drosophila eohydei. The sequence goes on from JAWNOT010000100.1 coordinate 4,456,694, forward strand.
TAATCAAAACATAATTGCACGTATAATAAAGTAATAATAATAATGGATAATGCTCCTATGGCCTATCATCTTTGAATCGCATCACTGATGTCCGCTTGTTTAATGCATTTGTGAGTGAACAATTTCAATTATGCCTTTTGTGCAATTCAATGAACGAGTCGTGGCACGAGTGCGAAGTGAATGGGTTTTTGAGTAGCTGCCATTTGGCGATCGTTCAGTAAACCCGCTGCCACATGTAAGCTGATCTACGACTTGACAGGTCTTGCGATGTCACATCGACGCCTCTTTCAACTTTCCCTTTGATTTCGGATCTTGTGTCACTTTGTAGTTAATTAGATAATTAATTAAATCCCTTCTAGGCGTTGTCAACACAGCTAGCACTTTCACAGCTACGGCAATAACAATGAGCAATTATGTCATGTTGTCACCTACATTTCAACCAGCTCACAGGGCCCTAACGGCTGTAGAGGCCTAAGAGCAGAGTTACGCACGAGCCAAGCACCTAAGCCTTAAGTGTAATGCTATATATGAAAGCGCCGCGCTTTAAGCCAAATATCTCCAACAGCAATAATAATAATAATAACAATAACAGCAACAACAACAATGGAATACCTTGCCAAATGCAGCGTTTTGTTTGGGTTACCATTACACATTGTCTGCCCACTTAACAAAGCAGCTCTCTGCACTGTTTAATAATAAGCCAAGATAACAAAAAAAACAAGTAAAAGAGAGAAATAACAATAAGTATGTGCGAATAGAAGATACCCCAAGTTGCAGCACTAGCTGTTGTTAAATGATGTAGCTCTTAGTTAAATGTACAACTATTAAAATGTTTTGGTGGTTAGAAAGAAAAAATAACGCTCTTAAAATGTCTCCTTAACAATATTAACATGATCATTCTATGTGGAATTCTAATATTTCTTGTTAATTTAAGATAACTCTATACACTCGCAGATGGCTTGTCCTTAGCAGACTAAATCTAGGTATCGATATTTATCGATTTTAAAGAATATTTACATGAGATATATAAAAATCGTTACCCTCATTTTTAAGTCTTTCACTCTGTCTATGGCTTTTGAGGATATAAAGTTATATGAGTACATTAAAAGATTATGATAGATAGGCTATGAAATCAGATTTGCTTGCGTTTGCCAAGCCTAACATACCCTAAACATATTGCACTTTCAATAGTTAAAGGGTATTCGAGAGCAACAACTATTATATACAAAAGAGTAACTGTATCAAGTGTTGACATTTATTTCGGCTTTATTTGGCCAACGACGCGTCGTCATGTGGTTGCTATTGCCAAAATCAAAAGTACGCCGTGTAATGACTGTAAAGATATTCACACACCTCAGCGGGCGCATAGACATCATCTGCTCATGCAATTGTTGTTAGCCCAGTTTTCAATTGTTGTTGCGGGGTTGCTTAGCGGCGCATGAAATATACATATATACACTTCTATAGCTAGAGTCTATTAATATGCATGTGAACCAATTTGTATTAATTTTATAAAAATATTCTGGTGTAGTCTGACGCTGATTAATGCGTCATTTCTAGTTATTAGCTTTGCATAACGTTACCCAAGGATTTTTTTAAATTTATTCTACATTTTTGGCATTACTTTGAAGAACAGCGGCACCCAGAAGTGACTAAACTGAATCGCATTTTACTGTGATATATGTTAACTAGTTGTTTTGACCAACTGAAACCGCTGTGGCTTGACATTGGCCACATATCGTCGAGCTTTCACTATTATAAGTGAGTTCACTAAACCCGTTAAGACTAAAACTGGTTTTAATCTTGTCAGTTATCTTACATATTCTATGATATGAACTGTAAAGCGTTTCCAATAGTTTCGTTTAGTTCCTACTAATAAATTACTTCAGATAGGCGCCATTCTCAATATGCAAAATAATTTGCAAACTATAAACAAATGTGTGGATTGTGCTAATGAATCGAAAGGCCATATACATACTATCGATAGTATTTCATTAGACATATGCTAGTACTCTCTAATTGAATACTGTTGCCCGTTCAAACATTATTATATAATTAATTTATCGACTTACGTTTGAGCAGATATATCGATAACTATAATATATTGCTTATGGGAATCGATACCTAAAAAATGAGGGGGGCATCTAAATGTTTAGTATAATTTATAGAAAAAATATTAAAATGCTATTTTTACAAATCGATAAATTGTATTGTTTATGTTATCGATAACTGAAAAGTTTAACAAATTAAATAATCGCGAAGATCGTAGGTTTCTCATTCATATTCTCACAATTTTACTCAGTGTAGTGTATATTCCACGTCGTTCTGCTAAGTTTTGCTTTCATTTGAAGTTGATTGAAGAAAATTCATATATGAAGCGGGTTTTCCCTCAACTATCTTTTGTTTTTCTTTATGTAATGGAAATGTTGTTGCTGTTGTTGCCTACGATTAGGACACATTTCGTTCGATTTCTTAATAATGCAGCAAAGTAAAATCACATTATTTCTTTTCAATTTAATTGTAAATATAAAACATTTCCAATTTTATTGCTCAAGCATTAAAAACCTAATAGAATGAATTTCTAAATATTACGTAAAATGTTATGTTAATAGAATGCATCAAAAATGGTTTTTAGCTCCGGGTTTAGCACCTGCTGTGCAGACAAATAACTCAAAACTAGTTTTAAGGCTTAAGTCGTGTCTTCCGCCTACTTAAAGCAAAGCACTTGATCTGCGAAACGGACTTGCCAATTGTGTTGCCAAATTATTAACTGCTTTTGGCTGGAAATTGTGCAAATTTGCCAAAGGCCACAAAACAATCAAAGCACGAACGAATGCAAATGAAAAGTCCAATTCAAACGAAAGCCATTCGCAGCTTGGCAAAGAAAAACGAGAGAGAAAAATGTTGCAATGCGCCGCGTGAAATTGTTAAATTTCCCCGTAGGATTAATAGTTGAGCCAACTCGTTGACTTTAATCAAAAAAAAAAAAATTAAAAACTATTTTACATAGGTGTATTTAAAGAAGAAAATCGAATGCATAAGCTTAGCTGGACAGGAAGTGTGAAGCAGTCCGATTGGAAAAGTCGTAGCAACATTGAACTTGATCGGTGACGGAACGCCAAACTTGCGCAACTTGTTTTCAGGCCCAACTTTATCTTGTAATAAATTATGCCATTAATTGGGTTAAAAGTGCGCGTAATATCCGTTTCGATTCCGAATCGACTTTTTGGTACTCAGAGAGTGCGGACAATTTATGCATTTAAGTAAAAGTGTAATGTCACGTATTCGTCTAACAGTGCTTTCCATCAGTTTAAGATCGCATTATATCAATTATCCAATTGCTAATCAAATTCACGTACGATGCTGACCCGCCGCCGTCACCGTCGCCGCTGCACATTGAGTGAAATTTCGAATTGAGAAACTTGCGAGCGTCGTTGAAATCATTTCAAAGTCATTGACACAGGCTGCAACAAGCCGAGGCGTTTCCGTTTAACTACCTCGGCAGATACCATTTTTCTACTCTCTGATTTGTGTTTCTATGCTCCTAACTTGTTCAGAAGGTATCATGTTTATGTGCAAGCTTAGGCGGCAGACGTCTTTAGTAATTTCGATTTAAATTTTTAATCAGGAACGATTGGGTCTTACGTATTGATCTCTAGGAGTAAATGTACGAAGCACAGAAGCTTCTTATTACCTGTGATTTTGGAGGCGAAGAGAAGCGACGTTTTGACTCATATACAAATGTTTGTCATATTCATATCCTGTGGCTCTATTTCAAAATAAGCCAGTGGCAGGGTATCTGTTAGTCAAGCACATGCCATTGAATACTTTTACGTGCTTCTTTTTTTTTTGTTTTCAGCGATTTCGGCAAACATTTTACTTTTTCTTTTCGCCAGTGGTCGAGCTGTGTTTGTCCACGCGCGGCAAGTGAAAAATCCTGTTTTAACTGGCGCTGCAGCTTAAGCGCTACAGCATTTTCCATGCAGCTGCCCCCAGGTGGGCGTTGCTGCCACCTCGACAACGTTGCGAGTTGGCTGTTGGTCGCCACCTGAAGACCATTATTCAAGTTTGGTGGGCAAAAAGTGTATAGGTATATATCTGTATATATATACAAAATTTGTTAATTTTCCCGAAAGCCAAAAAGTTGACAAACTCAAATTATGATGTAAAATTACGAGAGATTTACAGTTCACGGTAATTAGTGGACGTGAACGTGAACGTGAATTTGTTTGTTTGCTTGTTGCCATAATATATTTAGGAAGTTATTAACATAATGTCAAGGGAAAGTGGTGCCAGTTTTTGCCTTCTTTTTTATTTAACATTTATCTTTATTATGGAAATGTATATAAACAGAATTTGTTGGAATATAACAGGTTAAATGTAATTATTTCAAGTAATCAATCTTGAAGTCTTATACAAACTAAAACCTGACAGAGTCAAGTGAAGACTGGCGACTGGGCAAAGTGAATGCAAATGCTGATAAATCACATAAATACCTGATTTACTTGAAGATTATTCACGTTAATTAAACGTATTTTTGGAATGCAGAGCAAATAAGCGAAAAGGTTGGAAATTTGAGCACAATTATAGTATATTAAAAACATATCCTACAGATATTTATACTTTAAGAAGCCTAAGCTATATATAAATTAATTCTGTTATATAAACCAAAATTATCATAACTTTTAAGAAAACTAATCTAGCTTTCATTGCTAACTTTTCACTTGCAAGCACACGCACAGACCTCACACACGCTGCTGCCTTTTGACTACAAAGAGAGCTCTCTAGCATGCACTAATACATGCGCATACACTTACACATACAACTGCAGTTGATAGCACTGCTTGGGATATTTCGCAACTGCTTGACAACTGTATTCTTTTTTGTTTGAGTTCTCCTTACTTCGTATCAGTTGGCTCGACTCGACTCCTGCCGCTTGCTGCCCCTGCCTAATATATCAATGGCAGCTATCCCCAGAAAACTCCCACGAAAGCGCATTCCGTACGCTAACGAGCTGCATAAATTAGCTGCATATTTTGCAGTTGCAAATGCAGTGCACACAAAATGTTGCACGTTTGCCCCAAGACAAACGAAGCCCCCTCACCAGACACACACACATACACCTAGACAAGTAAAAATGCTGCTGTTGGACAGTTATGCGACGTTGTAATTCGTTGGCTGTCAATGAATATGATGAATCCTATTTAAGGTCTACAGCTTCATGGAGCGTGGCCGCATGGCGTCCATGACGTCCACATTGTGTGTGTCTGTTGCACATTGCTCAATCGCAATCGCGAATCAAATGCCACTTTGCGCACGTATTTGGGATATTTATCATTTCCACTAGATCCGGTATTAGCGGCCGCCGCTTATACATAATTTTCAAAATGCGACCAGCTCCTGGCTCCTGGCAATGGTCTGTTCAATGGTTGGACAATCGCGCAGCGCTGCGCTTTGATTTTGGTTGACATTTCGTAATGTCCTCGCCAATCCCTGGGGCCAGCGAGAGAACCCGTTGTCAGCTGTTGCCTGTCCCCTTGGGGCATTGCATAATTTCTAGCCAATATTTACCGAATGTGTAGCAGCGACATTTGCGACCTTGCTCCCGTTGAAGCACCCAAGCTAAACAGCCTCAGCTGCAGCAGCAGCGGCCCGGTGGCAAACGGCAAAACGAGTTTGTCGACTAGCGGTATAAACGGGTAATTATACTCTGAGCGCATTGATAATGAGGGAACAGGGTATATTGGCTTTGGGCAGGTGTGTGGAACAGGAGGAGGTGGAGAAGCTTTATGTTGTGATTATCTTATATTCAGTTAACTCTTTCGATGTATTAGTAAGTAGAAGTAATTAAGTCAACAGTATATATTGTCGAACTCTCCCTACTACTATACTATTCTATTTGATCTATATATCTATCTATTTGATTAGGTTTAGGTTTCACTTTGAAAAGCTGGAGAGCTATGGCACAATAGGAAAATATATTTGTGTTTAGCCTGCATCAATTAAAAACAATTTGTTTGTGGAAAAACTAGACTAGATATTTATAAAATAGATTAAGTAGTAAAATATATTATACAAATGCAATTTTGAGCTGAATTTCAGGGTACATACTAGTCGACCATATCCCACTAGAGCATTCTTACTTGTTTTTGATTTTGATTTGTACTTACCAAATGCCAATGGCAAGAGCCAGCGACAACTGCTATGGCTCGGACTTCGCATTTTTATTTGTCTTTGTTTTTTGGAATTACTCTGTTGATGGTGATACTGGATCGCGTTTATAAATCAACACGTCGCTTTGCTATTTCTTTCTATTTTGGTGTTTCCAGATACTGATTAGCAAATACATATAACTATATTATGGACGGATAAATCTAAACAGAAATATCAACTTAATCGATTTCATTTGAATAGAAAGCACCACCAAAAATAAATAAAGTTCTGTTAGTGGGCGTTACAAACACATAAATTATTTATGAAACAATAGTAATGCTGTTAATAATAATAAAAAAAAGAGAATGTCTAACTTTATATTGTTTCTAGGTGTGGGCTTTTTTGGAGCGTTAAAGGTGACAGTTTTTCGATGCAATAGAATCACTAGATTGACAAGAAAACCTATTTGGAAAGTTGACAAGAAGTTTTGACTTGAGAGTGAAATTTGTGACTTGAATAGGGCATGACCCAAAAAAATTCCAAATAAATTCCAATGAACTGTTTATAATATAGAAAAACTAAGCCTCTATTAACATGTATTTTTTCTAGTATTTTTTTTGTTTGCAACATTGCCAATTCATATTTTTATTTTATGGCCTTTTGACACCTCAAATTACAAAAGCATTTAAGCTAATTTGTCGCTCTCTCCCAATAACCAAGCAAATAAATAAATATAAACGAAATGTTTCTCTATCGCAGCAAATTGGTGCATAAATCTGTCTATTTTATGGCTTGCCTCTCGACAGATTATTCAAAAAGGGTTATTTGTATTAGGGTTCGCTGTGTCAAAGCTTTTTCGGCATATTTTCACTTTTCTTTGTTGTTGGCTCTTAACACACAATAAACTTAATTTTATAAGAATTTTTTAGTCAACTTTCACATTGCTGCCGTACGCGATTTTTATCATTTATTAATGTAAATAGTCTAGAATTTTTGGCTTTGAGTTGTCTGCTTAGAGCTGATTAAATGACAAAGATTTCGCACAAACCACAAAAAACCAAATGATAATTCGCGCGCGCGTTTTAGTTAGAGCACGGCGCATGCGCAACGTTCCAATTGAAACTGAGGCAAAAGCGCGGCTGCGCGTTTCGTTTATTTGAAATTGTTGCAGCTTGAGCCAAGCAGTGTATGCACTGCTTGCTTGCCGACAGCGCGAGAGCATGCGCCAGCCGCTCTCTCTCCCACTCTCACTCTCTTGCTGTATTTGCATTTTCCACTGCCATTCGTGCGGTCAGCAAACGCGTGCTGTGCGATCTGCCGACGTTAGCGGTTGATAGTGCTGCTGCCTCCCTCTCTCGCGCCGCAACGTTGGTTATTTTGTTTTGCCTTGCCTTTGCATTGCCCTAGGTCAGGTCTGTGTTTTGTTTTTACTACCGTTTCGTTGTAGCTGTCTTTTGAGGCTTGTAATGAATCCATTAACAGGCAATTACCAATGCTAGGTTTTAAAACTGATTGATTCTGCGTTTTATGGACCTGAGCCGGAGGCTAATTCTATCTCTTTATGTTATGCATTGCCGCCTTTCACTGTGCGATAATTAACCTTTGCGCTTTTCATGAAAATCACAAGCCACAAAATATAATCAGCTTCGTAAGTAATAAAACATACAAAATTTGATTTTGACACGCAATATTATGTTGTAACAAAGAAGCCTCTTGAAATTGTAGTGCAGCTTATTGTTATATAGTGCAGTATAATATATGTGTTCCTATACATATTGGATTACAGCATACGTCATTTGTGGTTAAATTTAAGGTTAGACTTGAATTGGTCTTCCATGTTCTCTAGTCTAATAATAATATAATCTATAGAAAAAAGATGACAAATTTCAATAAATTTAGCTTATAAAGTAACAAATCAGTGTCGGGTGTTATTGACTGCATAATACTCGTTCACCTTTGGGAATCTCTTTAATCTTTTTTGGGAGTTTGCAGTAAATTAACTCTAGCTTTGAAAGTTTGAAGATATAGTTCGATTTGACACCCTCAAAGGTGCGTATATTTTATCAACACAATCATATATTCTATTAAACTCTATTTCGTATTTAGTATTTCACGATTTGCCAGCCAAATCCAATATGCCTTTTTTTTCTTCTTGAACGACTATACAAAGAGTATTTTAGATATGCACAATATCCGCTTGTTGTATTGCTAATAAGGTTTAAGACTTTCAATTTGGTATATTTAGCTATTAGTATGTAGCCGTGTCCGTTAAGTTGTTAAGTTGTTAATAAAGATACGCCCACTGGAGGCGTTGTAAATCAAACATTTATTTTTTTTATACAACATAAACACAGCTATTAATGGCTTTCTTGAAGCTAGGAATTTATATAGTTTTTGAACTATTACTTAATTATTACATTGTTTTTTTCTTGATTATTGTTATTTTCTACACATTGAAGAGAGTATTTGCTAAGCGCGCAGCTCTTTGCATTGATTTTCCAAACTACTTTTTGTTTGACCATCATGCAAGCTTTGCACTTTCTATAAGTTTGTCTTATCTATAAGTCGAAAGCTTAATTTATGGCCACGTTAAGAGGCATGCTCTCATATAATACCTAAAGACATATAGAGACTGCGATGTGTACAGATTATATATGATATACAATGACCTGAAATTATGTTATATTGTTTTCGCTTTTCACACTGAAGTTGATTAATGAATGTCTTTAAATTTTTTTCATCATTTACATTTACTTTTAATTCGCTAGTTTTCAAGTTCAATTAGTTAGTTTCCAGTTTAATTGCACGAATAGATTGTAATGGAAATGTTAGTTGTTTTCCCATAAACGAATGCCGAAAACAATTAAAAACTGAGGCAACTCGAGGTCGCGTGTTTAATCACGATCAAACAACAGATTTCCCAACTCTTTTTTCTTTTCTTTCAATTTTTATGACCTTAAAGTCGGGAAAAAGCGCCCTAAAAATGTATTGATTGCAATTGATTGTCAGTTAGAGTGAGCGAGGGGGAAACCTGTTGGATTGTTATTCAGTTTCTAAGCCAATAAAGATCTGAAAAAAAGGAGCAACGTAAAGAACCGATTACTAAATTCAATTTAGTCACAAAGCGCACAGACGACACCTTTGTGGGATTTTCAATTATAATGCCCAGCCAAAGAAATATAACATGCTCTTTTTCCTGCGGCGGTCTTTTATTTGCTTCGTTCCTTTTTACTCCTACCTCCTGCACCTACAACTGACACGCAAAGCGCCAAAGGCGTCAAAATAACCCATAAAAAGCAAAATAGAAGAAAAAGTGTGTGTGGAAAACCCCATAAAAAAGGGAGCATAAAAAAACTGAAAGCAAAAACCGAGCTAGCCAAAGCGCTTAAATGGTTTTGAATGGTGAACCTGGACATAGACCTGGACATGGCCATGGAAATGGAAATGGACGCGGATGCGAATGCGAATCCGCTTGGGTCGTCGCTGTCGTTGTCAACATTGTAGCTGCGGTGGCTGTTGGCAAAATGTTGCGGGTGCTGCGGTCGCCAGCTCTGACGGCGGCACATGCTGCATGCCCCCTGCCCAATTCCTGTTTTCTCTTGCTAAAATAGTGCAAGGCAAATCCAGCTCACAAGCTGCAAAATCACGCGCCTCGAATGCCAAACGCAATTGAATGGAACTGCGAGCTGTGAGTGGGTTGCACCCAGACTTGGACTGAGAACTGACAGACTTTAGATACCCTCTAAAGCATCTTGCTAGTCTTGGCAAATGATAGTTAGTCAAGATAAAACTTTTGAAAAATAGATGTTATTTAGCTGAAAATACTTATCTTACCTGCTATAATATTCATCTGGCCAATATATTAACAGTTATTCCCAAACACAAATTAAATTTACTTATTTATCGGCTCTATTTATATTCAAATGAGTTCCGCATCTTTTCATGTTGCCTAAAATACAACGATTTAGGCTTGTTTTCAATGTTCCGCTTATAATTGATTAATCTCGTCGCCTCTTATCCAAATCCACAATCTTAGCCAATTAGGTGGAAATATAATAAAAACCCATGATTTTTATTGATAATTAATTGTGTATTACGTTTTAGCTCGAACATTCTAAAAGAGATTAGTAAAGTTTTAATGCGTAAATATTAGTAGTCGATTATGCTTATGAATTAATTTACATATGTAAAATGTATTTTACATTTTAAAAATTTAAATTATATAAATTGTATATCTTTGCTGCTTTGATTTGACAGCCCTTGAATATTATTTAAGAGGTATAATAGGTATATAGCAAAGAATCAAAACAAAGAACAAACTATTTATGCATAAAATAAATAATTTTCTAAATAAAATTAGAACATTTCGAAGAAAATTTTCACTAATAAATTCCAAAAACGTAAACTTTTTTATACTGAAAACAAAATAGTTTTAGAAACAAAATTTCAATTAAGACACGCCGAAACAACCAAGACATAAACAATTGTTTGCAGATCAACTTATGCATAATACCTTTTTTAGTGCATTCTACAGTATCTGCCAGTCGATCAACAAAGATCTCTTTCACTTTCTGCTAGTTATGTTATGCCAATTGCCGCATTTGTTTGCCTGCCCGCAGAAAAAACCATGCAACTAACAAGTCGCCGGGCAAACTACGGCGGAAATGTATTTGTGTGTGTGTGGGCAGGTCCGTTCGTGCGTCCGTTCGTCCGACTGGGCGTGGGAGCTCAGTCAGTGCTGCAAAATCAATTGGCATTTGAAAATTGCACGTCTTTGAGTTCGTTTGAGTTCTTTATAATTGAAATATGGCCAGCAAAGCGAGGGAGGAAGAGCAGGCAGCGAGCGGTGGTAGTCAGACCGCAGGGAGCGCAGAGGCTAGAATTGTATAGCCAAGCTACTTACTACATTTATGTTTTAGGCCAACAATTGAGCCAGGCAATTAATGCAATTGTGTGAGCACGTCTTCGTTCAGCTGCTGTGTCTCTATGGCAGCATTAAAAATATCATCAGGCAACGTCTGCTGGACCAGCCTCAATCTGTTGGCCAATTCAAACATATTGTGCTGTGCCTCGTTTGCTTTGACTGCATAAATAATTTTGGAGGCAGAGAGAACCCCACTCACAGAGAGAGAGAGAGAGTAAATTAATTTATTCGCTGACATGTGTCCTGCGTTTATTTCAAATTGCATTGTCATTATGCAAATGCACTTTGCTCTCCACACCTGACGATGCCAACCTGCACCTGCTGTCAAGCACCTTGCTACTGCTGCTGCATCAACATATTGTGATGATCTAGTCTCTGTTTGCTTAACCAAAATGTGTTATTTACACTTAATTTGTCAACGAATGTAATGTTTAGAAACTTTGTTGAGAGCTTTCGGTTTTAATTTGTTTTCATTGCCATTGAGTATGTGCAAATGTAGTTGGCATAGCTCTCCAATTATCGACCTCGTTAAATGAGTTGCCCAAAAGTGTTCTTGCATTTGATGCAATAGCTAAACAATGCAACTCAAATCATTTGAGAGCTGCGATATAGATTGCGGAGCTAAATAAATAGCGAAAGTTTAATATCACGCAAAGAAATTATAATTAAAATTCTACATGTGAGTTTTATACCCATTTAGAATGGAAAGTCAGGATATAATGTAATGGCTGTGTGAAGATGCAAGCAGCTTGCAGTAGGAGGACACACTTTCTAGATCAGGCGGACTAGCTGAGTCTATCTAAGTAGACAAACATTTAAATGTGTATTGCTGTGAACCACACGCAGTACGAGCTGCTCATTCTTTTATCGATAACTCAAACCAAAATCATATTATCAATAATTATCGATCATTTCATTTTGTATAAAATAAGTTCTTTTGTATAAAATAAGAATAGCAGTTTTGCCCACTGCTCAGAGTATTTTCTAGTCGAGCATTTACGCCTAGAGCACTCTAACTTGTTTTCATGATAGTTTTAAAATCTTCTTTTGGCAACATTTAGTTGCTGAGCATACAAGTTGTGAGTAGTTTAGATTATAATTGCCTTAATATTGTCATGAAATGTAAGAGGTGTTTTAAGATAAATATATCTATTCGGAAACAAAGCAAAATAGACAAGTTGTTAAAGCCATCTCTGTCTGCTAGCTTCAATGCAAACTTGTCTCTACTTATTTACGCCTATGAAACTTTGCATTAATCTCATTGTAGACATTATATGTCGCAATCGATTACATTTCTTCAATATATCACGGAGCTAACTGATTCTACATATCAAATAAAACTGCTAAGCAAACTTGGCTTTTAATGATGCTACTTTAAGATACAAACTCGACTAAGCTGTTTAGCTTAAGCAGCAGAAACTCTTGTTTGTCATTTAACTCTAGCTCTAACTAGAACATATATGTGCTCTATTAAAATTGATTGAATATGTGAATCTCAACTCATAATGGGAAATGATTTTATATTTGGATAAAAGTATCCAGCTGCTTTTTGCTCTGAATTCCAAAAGAAATGGATTAATCTGATATCATTTTTGAGCTGTAATAAAGCAATCAGCTCGCCTCTTGGCATTTATAATAATATTTAAAACATATTTCTTAGACATAACTGCTATGTTGATAATGATGCAACACTTGCAGCGCGCTTGCATTATTATGGACAGCTGCGTGACGAGAGATGTCTGTGGTTGTGTGTGGTGCTGGTGGTGGTGGGTGCTTTTGCCTGCAGCTGACCAAGTAACCGAGTTTTTGCGCCAGCTAATGTTACAGCGGCTTAGCTTGGGGGAGCACGTAACAGGCAGGTTGCCTCATGGCAAAGGGAAAATGCATAAGTGAAAATGTGCACGCTTTTCACTGACTTGTTATGACTATCGCTATTTCATGAATGAAAAGGTAATTTTACACTCAATTGCGTGACATGCGGGTGGCACTCGTATTACCAACATCGAACGTGTTATCACTTCTGCAAGTCTTGAGCAATCACTCGCTCTATTTGCAACGCATTGATAGGTAAATTAGATGAGTTGTATTATTTCATAATTATGTTTTTGCTATATGTGTTTGTGGCTGAACTTTGTGAGGCGCACCTTGAGCGAATCCTTTCACTGTTTACATTCACTTTTTGTCTCCCAAAGCAAATGGCATTCACTTGACCAGGTCTACAAGCAAACAAGCATAACGGTTCATTGATCATGGCAGTTGATCGCTTGTTTGTGCTACCTGCTCTGTGCCGATGCCTCATTAAAATTGGCGCGGCTATTTATTTTCATTTTTTGTTTCTGGCCGCCAGCAGAAGTCATTAACGGCTCAACCACACCTGACTCTAGAGTCTTGGTCTCAAGTTAGACGCCAATTTGTTGGCCAGCAGCAAAAGCTTGTGATTTGTTGAGTGCAATTGGAATTGATACGATTTCATGTTTCTGTGCTGCCTTTTACAAAACATTAACCCAAAATATTACTCATACGCCATGTGTGCGCCAGATAAAAAGAACACATTTTTTGCAGCTTGTTCGTTGTCAGCTGGTCGTCATGCAGCGATCACTTAGCGTTTATATACAGCAAACAACCAACAACCAGTGTCATAACTTTGAAGTTTAACAAATGCAGGCCTAAGTTGGCTTTGAGATATGTGTCTTAGAGATGTGCAGCACGGAATGTGATGTCTTGGGTTGGGTTGGGTTGGATCAAATGTAAATATTTGAGAATTATAATTTTATTTTAATTATACTTAATTTTTCTTTAAATATCTATAATTAAGAAGGAATTCAATTTTCATTTTCAACTCTTTTAAAAGTCATTCGTTACCAAGGTTCTGTTTCGTTTTTGTGTATGTCTATCTATTTATATATATATCTATATCTATTTTTATATCTATATGTATGTCAATATCTGTATTCCACAACCTTTTGGCCATATAACCAAGAAACGTTTGCCAGTCTTTCAGCTCGTTGAGTACTGCAAAGATTTAAGCTAGAAAAAACGATTTGCTCTTCATCTTTGTCAGTCAAGCAAATCCGCTGAAATATTATATTTTATCATAGTATTTACACATTAAAATTACATTAGTTCAATTACACTACACCGCTCAGATACAGAATTACTTAGTTTTGATTAAGCCAATTTTTCATTTGCCAATCTAAACAATTGTCAAAATCCATTTGCAAGCAACTTTGCCAGGAGTCATGTGTCACGCGTTCATCACTAAAGCAACATTTTGCGCTTTCATGAGTTTTTTGACGTGAAGGCAGCTGCCGTGGTGGCTTGTCATGTGGCTTGGCCAAAGAGTGAGCTGTTTTTTTAGCTGACTGATGTTGTTGATATTGTGCTGTGCTGTGCAGTGCAACTGGCTAACAGGCACTTGTTGTCGCCGGCTAACGCAGCTGCTTATTATTTATTTAACTTTTCTATTTTTTGGCCTGCAGTTTTTTCAATTCCCATTTTGGCGGATGCAGCGAAGGCCACAATATCAAAAGTTATATTAGCCAAAAATTGCATATCGTTGGCCGATTTGATTTGTGCCGCGCAAGCCGGGTGAAAGTCAGCTGTGTCGTTTGGTAATACTTGATTAAGATGTCTCCATTCTTCGGGTCAATTATTTATGGCCAACGCACACACAACGTAAGGGAAATTATCTAAGCAGATAACTCGCGCTTACATCATAAGCGTTGAACTTTCGGGCATTCGGGCTATTAGACGGCTTTTTAGATCTATTCACACCAGCAGCTTCAGTTGGTCAAAAGCGATTGCTGGCGCTGGCAAACCATTTTCATTGTTCACAATTTTCCAATTGTCGACTATAAAGCACACACGCACACGCAAGCACAAACACAATGCTTTATCGCCTGCTCAATCGTTGCAGCCACAAAACGAGCTGCACATATTTTAACCCGGTTCATTATCGTCTTAGCTGCTTCGGCTGCAGCGTCCGCTCGAATCAACCGGCAGCCATCTCTCAACTGTTGCAGCAGCTGTTAGCCAAATGCCTTGCTCATATCTGCAAATGACAAAAGAAAAAGAGAGGCTGTAAAATATTTTCTAAAAAATTCGTATTGCCGGGCTCAACCGGGATTTGAACCCGGGACCTCTCGCACCCAAAGCGAGAATCATACCCCTAGACCATTGAGCCACATGCTCGAACAGCAGCCAGCGCCAATCTTTTGCTTCGGCCAGTGCTCTCGTTTTAGCCACGTTTAGTTTATTTTTAGCCGTTGCATGCAGCAGCCAAAAGTGTGCAACAGTTTTTAGTGGCAGCAACATGAATTCGTGTGCGCCTGAACATAGGCAATCGTAATTTATAGTGAGATATTTTAGATGCGAGTTGTTTTTGAGATTTATACTATGAATAAAGTAGGGAAACTTTTAATTTAAAAATAATTTTGCATTATACTTTTAATGCTTGTTTATGATATAAATACCTTGCTGCTGCTGCTGCAGGCGCTCGACTGCTCATATGAATGCAAATTTGTATACTATTGAGCTTAGATATATATAAATGTTTTGTATTTATATATAGGTTATAAATTTATTATATATATAAAATCTGTTATCAGTTACTATATCATATTACCTCAAATATCTGTGGATGCCAATTCTAAAGCTCTACAACCATTTGACCTTAGATTGATTTACTGTCGGACTTCTTTTGTGCAAACTTCTAGAAATTGTTACCCTCTAAGTGTATAACTATGTTATAGCGAACTGAATTACCCTAAATATAAATTACTTCCCGCTTAAATCAACACTTGTGAATATTCGAAACATTAAATTTATAAAAATTAATTTAAATATAAAAACATTTATTTTGTTACTTAGGAATAAGTTTTATTTTAATCCAACTATTGCTAAGTATATACAAAACTTTACATTTATAGCAAATCTTAAATATAGTAGACATATGTGTATGAAAATATAGCTAAACATGGAAATGCATGTCGATTAAATATAATAAATGTTTAAAATGCATTTATCTGATATTTTACAATTTGAATTTTAATATTTTTACTTTACTGAGCTTTTAAAACATTTGGGCTTTGAGAACTTTATATTTGAAGTTAGTATTTAGAATTTGTTTCTACATTTATTTTTGTTTTTAATTTTGAATTTTAGTATGTTTTAAAGTTTCCTGAAAATGTTAATCACTTCAAAAATTTTATTCTAATTTTATTTTATTTAATATAAAATTTTGTTTTAATTTAAAACTTCTGTTTCAGATGACTTTTTTTTAATATTTAAATTATTTTCCTAAAAAAAAATCATAAAATTAGTTAGCAGATCTTTTAAAAGTACTCAAAGCTCCAATTATCTAGCGACCATATTTGAAAATAAAAAAGGCAGCACACTTTGACGCTTGAAAAGTAAACTAAATGCGGTAGAAATCTAATTGAGAACCATTTATAAATCATGATAGACACAAGCATGTTCGTGGCATAAACACAAAATCTAAGCACTAATAGTTGCTGACAAACTATTTTTAAAGTCTATATACGAAAAGATCTGTGCGAGCTGCTCAAGTGAATATATCTTCGACCAGCTGCTTGGTGATGATGCGATGTGGTCGAGTTGGGTTCACCTTGGGCCGCTGATAGAGGCGCGCATTGATCGCATAGAGCCGGGGCGAGAGATCACAGCGTACATTGAACCACCAATCGCAAACGAAGACCGCCTGCGAGAACTGAGTGCCATTGGGGCACAGAAACGAGGCCTGACGTCCATCAATGTCGCAATAGTGCCAACCTGTCGATATTAACAGTTAGAACTGTTCATATAGTTGGTGACGCTAAAGCTACTCACCCTGGCATCTGGTTTCCATGTCCGCGAAGAAGCCCGGATAGGACTGTTCGTCGCAGTAGAAGTTCGTATAGGGTATGGCCGAGAGTATGGGATAGTCTACGCCGGGTCGACCTGAAAGATTATTTGGTTATTGCAATTAGTGCTGACCAAAATAAACAAACAATCTTGTTTGTTTCCAATCAATTTCACTTCATCTGACGTTTTTTACTTAAAAGAAAGTGCAGCTGCAACCGAACACCCAACCAACAAAAAAAGCTTCCTGCTGCTGCCCCCCGCCCTCAACTGTTGAGCTGCACAAAAAATGTCAAATGCACGCACGCACCCAGCCAGCCGCATGAAAAAAACGCGTGTTGTATGGCTGGCATAAACAAATCTGACATGCACCGCCAGCTCCACCGACCCGGCTTGACCCCGCCACTCGCTAATAAATGAATTTACGAGTAGCTGCACTTCTGTGCCAAATTTTCCATTCGAAAAATAATTTAAAAAGCGTTTTTTTTTTTGGCTGAAAAATGCATTTTGCAACTGAAAATGAAAACAAGATGTGAACTGAGCGTGCTTGACTAAATGATATCCTGTACTTAGTTAGGTGCTTATGTATAATTTGATTACTTTTGGCAAGGGAGGAGAACCTTGAATAAACTGGGCCAAAACTCTCAAAATAATTGTTCAGGAAAACTCATCAGAAAAGCTTGAAATTGATATTTGAGAACAAAGAAATAAAGTAGATATTAATTTGTATTACTTAAGATATTATTTCTATTATCTGAGAGGTATATTAGATCTTGATCTTGATCTTGATCTTCAGCGATTTCCAACTTGAAAATCCCTTTACACAATTTAAATATGCTTTTAATTCCACAAGCTGCAACCCTTCACACCCGCTTTCACTGCTCAAAGGGTATTGGAGCTGTTGTCAAACAGTGCCCGTGGCATGCGCCTAATGATGGCCAGTCGCGCATATTGATGGAGTCGTCTGTCAGTTGTAATGCTTACCCGGTATTGATTTGCCCAGCTCCAGATATTCGCGCACTGATGGACTCAGAAAATTGTCGGGTATTTCGGGTAGATCCTTTTCCTGGCTGCCGCTCTCCTCGTTCTCCAGATCCTGCTGTGGCTCCGGCTCAAAGTTAACGGCGGGCTCCGGCGCGCGTGGGCGTTTGGTGCGCTTCGAGCGTTCCGTTTCGCGGCAATCTACGGGAAGCGAAAAATAGTAGTTGTAGTAGAAGACAACATAAAATATAATTAACTTTTTGGAACCAAGCCTCAAAAGCGTAAAGTTCAAGGCTGCAACAACAATAACGGGCGTCGCAAATCGCATTAATGTCAAGATTATAATTTGTGTTTCGGCCGCACCCGATTTTGGGGCCATTAGCATCAGCTCGAACTGGAACTCGAACTCGAGCACAGCTGTCAACTGTAGCTCAACTCTAACCTCTGGCGCTGGCCCGCTTCCGTTGCTGCAACATTGTGCAACATGTTCTCATGTTGTGCAACATTGATGTGACCATGTTGACAAGCTGCTGTCGTCTGGCGTTCGTTTTGGCTATTGACCTTGCGGCTTCTTTGGGAAAATACTTCAGCTAACTGAAGCTGCTGCTGCTGCTGCGACTCGTTGTCTAGAACTATGCCGCGTAATTGCTTAGTAATCATTTGCTGTTGTTGGTTTTTCTTCAATCATTAGCTTAATTTGCAGCTGTGGCTAAGCAACAGCAACGCTCGCCGCTTCCTTCATCTGCAGCCCACACGTCGGCAGGTATTTTGCATGCCTTCAAGCCGCGTCCGTCCGTTGGCCCCTTGGCCCCTTGGCAAACTGAAAAACTTGTTCTCAATTTCATTCTACACTTCGCGCAATTTATTCACGATATTGGCAGTTGTCGTTTGTTGTAATTGTAATTGACCTTAACCTTGTTGTAGTGTGTGCTTTTTTTCGATTCTCAATTCTTGTTGTGGTTGTGTAGCTGTCGCTTACTTTAAATGCCGTCATTCAAGTCGAGTGCCGACTGCCGACTCTGTGTGTTGCGCAATCGCCTACATGTTGCAGGCATATGAACTTTCGTTGAAGGGCAGCTGCCCCTTGAAAAGGCCGACTTTAACATAATTTTAATTTTAAGCTCTATATATCTTGTGTTAACAAGATTTTAGCTTGTTAAGCTAAAGAATGCTGCTCCTACTGGCAAATGACATATTTATTGACATTAAGGTTTGGGTTTAGTTTCGTCTGGATTTTCTCATTATTATTTGAACTTTAGACTGTTTTTTTTTTTTGATAAATTATTCAATATTTAAGCAAGTTTTCTTTTAACTCTTTTAGAAACATTTACTTCTAAGCATCTTAAAATTCTATTGCGAATAAATGTATAGTGCAAATATGAGCAAATGTTTCAATATAGTTTTGAATCTAATAAATTTTTTGTTAATAATCAAGCTTACAGTAGTTGCGACATGAATTGCTTCAAGATCTAAGAGACAATATCTTCCTTAAATTTATTCGAGTTTTTAATTGTTGGTTGTTAAATTTTATTACTAAATTAAGCTGCAAATCTTATCACAAATAGAGAGTGAGTTAGTCTAGAAATCATGTCGAAATTGATACAAAATAATTGAAACTTTTAGTATTCTAGATCCTTGGTAAATATATCAAAAAATTAAATGCTAATAATTTTGTTCCAACTTTTACATATTTGACTTCGTTTATGAATGAAAAGTTTACAAACTTATTTCATTCACTTTCATTTCACTTATTTTATTTATGAAATTCTATTTCCAACGGCTTACAAAAAGATATTTCATTTTTAATTATCAATTAGCACAAAATACAGTGTTTCGAATGAATATGAAAAATAATGTATAAAATGTTTTAAAAGAAACATATCGAGCACTTTTGGATTTAAAATTCTTTGTGCATTTCTTTGTTTAATAAGCCAAAACGGATATAATTAAATAAATAAATAATTTTTGGAAAATATTAAAGCAGGCATAGGCATAAGGCAAACTCAATCTGAAACAGAGAAGAGAAGCATTCAATGAAAAATTTGTTATTAGTCACACGCGCTTAAACACACGCAGTGTGTGTGAGTGTGTGCGACAAATTGCAACATAAATGACAGCAAAATTTATTACAAATGAAATAATTACTTCGAAAAACAATCAAATTGTAATTAGAGGCGAGTCGCGAGGCAAACAAAAAACCCACAGCAGCAGCCACTGCACATGGCACATAAGCCGACGACAAATTGTGAAGTATGTCTGCGAGATATATATGTATATATCTAACATATATATTCAACCAATACGCACAAAAGTTGTGCGTGGCAAAAAAAAAAAAAAAAAGAAATAATATTGTCTAATGAAACATTTCGCATGGCGGAACAGATTGGACAGCGAATTGGGCTGGGCTGTGGCAGGGGCTGGGCAGCTGTCCAACGGATGCAGTGCATCATGCCTGGCTATGGGGCACACCTCTTTGCCACGTCTGGCATTGGATTAGGTAACCCAAATTGAGTCTCCTCTGGCCTCCACTATCTGTGCTGCAAATGCTGGTTTTTTCGGTACACCAAGCGACACCACATCGAACCACACTTTGGTGGCTTGTCGTCGCGAATGTGATTG
Organism: Drosophila eohydei; assembly: GCA_035045825.1. Classification (NCBI taxonomy): domain Eukaryota; kingdom Metazoa; phylum Arthropoda; class Insecta; order Diptera; family Drosophilidae; genus Drosophila; species Drosophila eohydei. The sequence goes on from JAWNOT010000100.1 coordinate 4,477,230, forward strand.
GGTTTTTTGGTTTTAACAGTCGCATAATTAAAGTAATTGCCATACGCTGCAGCATGCAGCATGCACCAAATTGTGGCAGCACCAACTGCTACGCATTTCACAATTGTGTAATTGGCTTTTGCGCTAACTTGGCTATTGATAAAGAGTTGGCCAGTGCTTATTAGCCAAAGGGTTGCGGCTCGGCTTACCTGTAAAGCCCATTAACATAAATCTTGCACTCTCTCTCTCTCTCTCTACCTGTGTCTCTCTCTGTTTAGCCTGGACCTTTTTATCAGCTGCGCAATTTGCAGTTTGTGGCATTATTCATGTTTTGTTGTCGAAGTCTCTGCTGCCTGCCACAAGCGCAATTAAGCAGCGACTGATTATTGTGCCTGGAGTTGGGCCAATGACAAATTGTTTTCGAAATTTACAATAATTTCTCAGTCAATGGCAAACATTTATGAATAGAAATTTATAAGAGCGTGCCCTAAGCACCGGCTAAGATAGAAATATATAACAAAATTTTAATGATATAAAATATATATTATATCCAATCTGTTATTCAATTAGTGTAAATGTGTGTCGAATTAAGTTTAATTTATTCAGGCAAAGCCAAAAAATCTTGCAGCTTCTTATAATATTACGCAAAATCTTGCTAACAATTTTTAAAAATATTTTAATAATGTATGAAAAATAATTTAGGTTCTAAATAAAACTGTTTCATAATACCAGGCAGTAGCTTGACTTTGAAAATATTTTTTATTAGATTAAAGTTTTTGGATACTCTTGCAATATACAATTCATTTGCAGTCAGCTTCGTTTAGAAATATAAGACAACATTAAACCGATACTTGCTGTACATATTTCAAATATATGAAGATAAGAAACAAGTTAACACACAAAATTGGTTCAAATTTCACATTAACAAATTTTTAGTTTATGAACCAATTTTGAAAGAATTTTTTATAGTTTCACATTTAACTATTGACACATCAAATATCAGCTTAGCGCACTTCAAAATAACTCCACTTCACAGTATCCTTGACCTACTCTCGCCTCCTAAACAATCAGTTAAGTAATGCTAACTACGATTTGTTGCAACGGCTTTGGTTAGTTAAAAGCGCGACTTTTGCCGCCTTCAAATTGTTGATAGCCTCTAACCGCAAAACGGCCCAGTTTGTTAGACGTAATAGGCGTAGTCGGGGGCGTTATTTGATACCCGCGATATGCATCAAAAGCAGTTCTAACGGCGCTTTTTTTTCTCTTTATTTCGGCTCAATTTAGTTCGGCAATTTGCATTTTTCGGCAACTGCAGCAAGAAACTTGTTCATCTAAGCCCATATCAAATGGATATTGCTGCGTTCATAATTTTTGACATGGCCGTAAAATATGTTTGAGTGAGTTCAGAAGGGGCTAAGGGGCAGCCATATATAGAGTGCGCTAGCCAAAACAAAAAGCGCCTTTGAGCTATTTGCACGAATCAAAATGAAAATGAAAATGAAAAACAACTTCGAACTCGTTTGTTGCATTGTTTTGGCTTAAATCGTCGTCGCTGAGGTTTGGCCGCCAGTTTATGCAATGCATTTAGTCGCTAGATTAAGGAGCTCTGTCTATACACCCAATATCTAACTGAATGGACGTGTGTATATATGTGTGTATGTGTGTGTGTGTAACAAATCGTGACCGCATGCAGTTGCCGTTAAAATCTATGACTACGCCGCAAAAGCTGGCAAAATTCAAGGCACATGCACATTTTTTAAGGTGGAGCTCGTTGTGATTTTGTTTGCTATTTTTTTGGTATAGATAATATGTTACGTATACCCTGTAAAGAGTAAAAAGTTGAAGTTTCTTGTGGCACTAAATAAAAGCTTGGAAGCAGGAGCTAAAAATAGATAGTCTGGTTTTATAGATCTTGTTATAAATGTATTGATTGCAATATTGAATACAAGAGTATTTTATGATCAGCTCAGACATCTTTAACTATATAGACAACATAAAGACAAAAGACCACATTTTGATTTCGATATACTAACAAACACATATATGTAAGCAAGTACGTTTTAAACCATCTTAGTAATTACAGGGTATCCCTTTTTGTCATTCACTATCAGTGTAATGTTTGTTATGTGTGCAATAAAAGAAGCGCAGTATGATTGCAGCAGTGTTCAGGGTATATCCTAGTCGAGCACTCCCGACTAGAGCACTCTTGTTTTATTTTATGTTGTTTGCTTGCGATTTTAAAGCTCAAGCAATGCATTGATTATACTAAAGTACACATTCGATTGGATATGGCCCCATATAAACATATATGCTATACACGTATATACAGCAATTCAGGCGTTATCGGTATTGAAGAGAGCTTATTTGCCGTTGCGCCCACCTGGCTGCACAGTTGTGTGGAGAGAAGGCGCAACAGGAAATTCATTTACATAATTTTTGTGCTGTCCATTGGCATTCTTTGCGCTTGACTGGGCATTATCCTTTTAATAAGCACAGACAAACACATACACACACGCGCACACCCAGCCGTGTGGATAATCAGCCTATCAAGGATTCAATTATATAATGAGCTTAATTTATTTTGCGCCGCTTTCAACCATTCGAGTCGCCGATGGATCATCGCGGAACTGAATTATGTTTGCGGCGACAGTTGTATGTTGCATGTGGCCAGTTATTGTTGTTGCTGTTGCTGTTGCTGTTTGCGGTCTCATTGTGAAAGGATGTGCCAGGTCGTCTTTTGATACTTTTTGTTTTTAAATGATTTATTTTCTCATAATTGTCAATAAAATGCCGCACAATTTCCATTTGCTGACTTTTAACCCTTCACCTCATTGCGTAAAGCAGCAGCAGCAGCAGCAGCACGGAGATCGTTGCAGTAAATGCCAGCACATGTAGTCTTCAGTTATATATGGCAGACAGACTTTTTGAGTGCTTTCAACAGCAGGAAGCATAAAGCTGATAAAGCGTTAAAGCCATAAATATGTTCCGCAAGCTGTAAATTGCGCTTGATATGAGAATTCAATGGAATTGGTATCGTATTTGAGAGTCTAATAATGTTAGATTGTAGAGTCAACTAGTAACTTCATAGTATATAGTGTACATATAATATATCTTATGTATATATAATTGTTTAAAGTTTTTAGCAAATTTATGTAGCCCAACTGGATTTAATAATCAAGAATTAAAGCTATACAAGACATCATAAATATTTTTAATTAATTAATAGTATATTAACTAATAGTTTTAAAAGCACTAGCTATTTCTGAAATTATTCTATTTGTTTTAGATATATAAAGTTAATATAAATATTAATAAATTTATACATTTTTCAAATACGTTAAATTTAAATACTCGAAGACTTATATTAAATTAATTAATAATTAAACATAAAAGAACAACTAAAAAAACTTGAAAAATAATCATAAATCAGTTGATGGATAGATTAGTTTCCTTTAGTAATAAATATAAAAATAAACAAATATATTTTGGGTCAGCAATATTATTATTATTTATTGTCTAATTAAGGCTTTACTTTATTGGTGAAAAGTGCTTTAACATTAATTTCGTTCGCCGTTGTCCTCTGCGCAGGTAAATCATATTGTCTGCTGTCAGAAACTGTTTAAAACTCGCTTTTTATATGGACGCGCATATGTATGTAATTATGAATTTTTATTTCATATTAATTGCATTGAAAGCCGCCTCGGCCACAGGCAGTTTATCAACGGCCAACTCATAAATATAAATGAGCACAATTTTATTATATATATATATACTTAATATATATAGATACACTTTTTTTTGCAATTTGTCGCGCACAAAGCAAATTTCATTTTAATTGAAAATTATGCCATGGCATTAACATTAATCGCAAATTAATGGCTCGATCCTCGGCGCAAATTGTAAGGAAATGTCTGCAAGCAATTTGAAGGCGTTTTTCTTTGCAACTCTATTGCCAACAGTTGTTGGCCGTCAGATTCAGTTTTGTCTTTTTTTTTAGTTTTTCTCAATCAAATTGCACGTTGGCATTATAATCTTTCTTTTTTTCGGGGCTTATCGCCTTTTGTGCCATTTGCATATGTCAGCTGGGCGGTTATGTCTTTGTTGTTGTTGCGTGTATTGAGTTTTTGCTTGGCCAACAGCCGCGCATAAATTGTTTTCTCATGTGTGCCAAATGCTTGACTTACGCGCCCAAAAAGAATAATAAGAGCTTAAGTTAGCCAAGCACAGCTGCGCGATGCTCTGTTTGTAGTTGAAAAATGTGGGAATATTAATAGAAAAAGAAAAACTTTTGTTAATCAGAGATGCCCAATAGAAAAAACTTATATGCTCTCAGTGACACGAGCTCACACTACTTGATATTCGCTAGTCTCTCTGCATAGCTGATAAGAAAAGCTAATATACCATTTCTCTAAACTCCACAACAGAGTATGTGTGCACAGGTAAATTCCATTGCACGTATGCGTAGCCATACTATTTTTGTTGTTATCCGCCTATAAATCAATTAATTTTTGCGAACATGCAAATGCAATTGGAATTGCAATGCAGCGCCACCTGGCGATAGTGGGCAAAACTACACGCGCTACAGCGAACAAGTGACAACTGGAGGCAAAGTTTTATCAGCATGTCAAATGCAAAGACAAATAAACGAGCATCTAGCCTCAATTTATAGGCTCAACAATATATATATATATATATATATATATATATATATGTCTGCATATATAGTATATGCAGCTATTATTGCTGTAGTCATATATCAGAGTCGAGAGCTTTATCGCACATTTTGTTTTCATAAAAGTTTCCGTTTCGCATTAACCAGATAGGCAAAATGCATATTGAAAGACTTTTGCCAGAGAGTCATAAATTGTGTTTTTCCTCCACAAAGCAAGAGGCAAAGCATTTGCATAGTTATAAGTAGATGGCAAATGTTTTGACATCATGTTGCAATTTGTTGCTGTTGCTGTTGTCGGTCGAGTCTCTGTACTGTACTTGTTGGCGGATGTGCGCTCAAAGATCAAACAAAAGACGGTTAGTTACTGCCTAAGCTGGTGCATTAAGTATACGCGCCGTTGCGCGTCGCAATTTGCGAGCGAAGAATGTTATAGCTCTGCATGTTCAGTTGATGCAGAATTTGCCATTTGCCTTTTTCAAGATGAGACAACAACTTTATCAAGTCAATTGAGTGTCGTGACTGCTGGCATACATAATTAATTATAAGCAATTAATTATCTGTAAATAACGATTAAAACAAAAATAGATTGCCATTTTCCTCTGTGCACAAATATGTTTAAATCTTGCAACCCACTTTCGTTTGCAATTGGGCACGTCATGAAATGTATGAAATGATTAATGTCAATGATTTATATAGAATATCTTAAAAGTTAAGACTGAAATAGCAAAGCCAAGTTTTCAGTTATGATGTATTTTTAATTTAATATCAAATATTTTTGAATAAGACTAAAAACTATATTTAACTATTTTTCTTAACATATAAAAACTTAACACTTTAAACAGTTGCTCAATTAGTTTAACATTTTATTACTTAACATTGCATAAATTTTTTTAACATCTTATTGTTTAAAGCTCAACAACTTTTTATTTATTTATTTTTTATTGCAATTAGCATTAAATTTCATACTGCGATGTCACAAGAAATTTATGTCTAGACTTCATAATAAATAAGATTGTTGTTTGAGTCAGCCCTCGCAGCCTTAGCAAGCATTTAGCATGCAGTTGCCCCCACTTGAAAGTAACTGAAACCATCACAATTGTAATAGATACATATAGATCTGACTTGCAAATATAGAAAATAATATATAGATACACCTGTCTGAAATAGACTGCATGACTAGCAGTTATCACTTACTCAAGACTACTTCAATCATTTATCACAAAATGTGTTTAATAATTGAGTCTTAAGTATTCATAAATAAAATACTTGAATTTATATTTTATTTATCATCTATAATATTTAATATCTAATATATAATTAGTATTAAAACGAGTTTAAAACGTCTATTAACTGAGCAAGTTTTGTTAATAACTTTTTGAAAAATCTCTTCCTAGTCTTTCCTATCAAATAATATATATATATATATATATATATTTTTTTTATATATTATAATTACATATTTTAGTTCTATGTTTTATATATTATAATTTATATATTTAATTTTTGTTTTAGGTTAAGATTTTGTGTTTTTATGTTTAATATTTTACATTTTTTATTTAATGTTTTGTTATAAATATTACATTTTATATTTGTTATACTTTATTCTTTTCTATTTTATATTTAATATTTTAATTTTATATTTTCTACTTCATAATTTATATTTAATAGTTATTAATTTAATATTTTAAGATATTAATTTTTTTTTATTTTTTATCTTATCTTATCTTATCTTATCTTCAAAGCTTAAGCTCTACTTCTTTAAGCCGTATTTTCTGTTGAATGTATTACGACTCTTCAAGTAAAGACTTAAATACATTTTAGGGCACGAAATGAAGGCTGATACAGTTAGTTAACAAAACCTCAAACCTCAAGCCTCTCATTATCTAATTCTAAAATAATAAAATTTGAAATCTATTTTTTTACTTCTGTTATTACAATTTTCTTTGATCTACTCATAGATTTCGTTCTGCTAATAAAAGTCAAAAATAGAATTTTACATATATTTTCTGCCACATTTGAAACTTTTCAATCCAGGTGCAACTCTCCACTCTTAGCTGCACTTTTCTGCCAGGGTATGCGAAACAATTGTCAACTGTTTGACATTTTGCCTCTCATTAAGCTATTGTGGCAGTTGCATGTGGGCAATGAACTAAGCAATAATATAAAATGCAATAGCAATGCGATTGTTAATTAGACGCAAGAGCAAACTGCTCTCTCACACCTAATCGAAATGGCAAACGAATATTAATGCTGGCTTATGATGCTGCCCCGCCCCGCCCCGTTCTCGCTCCCAGCTGATATCCCTGTGCTTGCCACATGGTATGTCGTGCAGTCGATTGTCGCTGGGTGCGAACGGCGCGAACAACCTTCAAATTTTGTGAAATGTCAAATGGCCAAAAAGAACTTTTCCTGACAAATTATGAATGGGAATTCAGATTTAGATTAAGATTTGGATTTAGATTTGGATTTAGATTGCGTAAGTCTTGTATTAGTTGCCCATCTGCTAATCAGTTGCATAATAGAAAACAGGCAAAGATTTGCGTGGCAGTCGTAAAAGGCAGTTCGCTGATGTTGCAAGTCTCGTCTTGGCCACTTGGTCGCAACCAAGCAGATAAATTGCAGCAAGCCAACAAGATGACGACGCGTTGACTACTTGGCCATAAATGTCAAATACGCGCGTTTCGCACGCGGCTTTTGGGTTTTCGCCTTACAGTCTATACTCTAGCTGCGGGTCGATTCGTTTTGAGTGCATATTGACGGCAGGCCAATCTACTCGAAATCGAAACATTCTTTGATATATGTGAATCATTCTTTAATAAATATGAGAACCATGCTTTGATATGCTAAATATATATTTTATGATGTGAAAGTGTTTTCAGAGCTGCTTTCTAGCATTATGACAAGCAACAATTTAGGTATTTAAGGTAGATCGTTTCACAGCTAAGATTTTCAGTGTTTTCAGCAGTTTTAATTTTAAGAATAATAAAATTGTTCTGAATATAGTAATAAATGAGAGAACAAACTATTAATTTCCATATTTCAATTTAGCTAAAAAATGTACCAAAAATTATTTTTTGTTGGCTAGGCTTAGCACGTCTCTTACCACTGTCAACTGTCTTTAAGAGTATTTCATCGTCGCCTATGCCTATAGAGTTTCACTAGTATGTTTCTGTTTTTTTTTTTTTATTTTTTTTGTTAACGCCTGACACATCAAGGCGTTTGTAATCGCCCGCGCACGCCCTCTCTCAGCAGCTGCGTGTGTCATGTAATCTGCTTGGATTTATTGCGTTTAGCTTGCGTTTTGCTGTAATTCGATTGGGCTGCAGCAACAACACCAACAACAGTAAGAGCTAAAAAAGCCGCAGGCTATAATTTATGTTCTGGTTGCAAGTGTTGTTGTTGTTGTTGCACATATATTTATGATTTACGGCCTTAGTTATGCGACTTACCCGTAAACAGTAAATATCCACAAAAGACGATGAGCACAGCGAATGTGAGCCTTGGCAACATGTTGCTAACGCTAGCTAAATATGTTGCCAGTAAAAAATAATGTTGCTAAGCAACCGCCTGTTGCTTGATTTGGCCTGTGTTTGCTGTTGCTGTTGTTTGTTGTTGTATTGCTTATGACCTTTTGACAAAGCGTAAACAAAAGCGACTTTCCAATCAATACGGCAAGGCAACAATAAAGAAACCGCTAAGAAAACGCGGGCACGACAGTAAACGCGCGCAATGCTCGTTAAACAACTTAAAAAGCGTTTAAACTGTTTTTAATAAATAAATTTTGTGCCACACCACGAAAAGAAAGGAAAACGTTTCGTGTCAGTTTTGCCTGGCTTGGCCCAACAACGGGGACTTGTTGACTGCAGTTGCAGTTGCAGTTGCAGTTGCCCAATATGTGGCACCAAAGTAGCGGGCGGGCGATGCTTGTTTACAGTTGCAATTGCCGCAACAGTAGCTGCAAACAATAGCACTCGAGTATTGCACTATATACACACACACAGGCACACACGCACACACATACACAGTTAGACACACATCACAAATTTGATATTTGTTGTTATTGTTATTAGCTTTTGTCTCCAGCTAGCTGCTGGTTGCAAGCAGCACAGCCTGCCACAAATTTGGGTAGCAAATGCGATTGTTTTTAGCAGTTTAGCCAAGTTGCAGTTCAAGTCGCGCGTTAACGTCTGTTCGCTTGGCGTTTTCAGCTTCAACTGATTTTCTGTTTTCAATTGTCTTGTTGGATTTTTCGCAACGCGAACATCCAGTGCTGCGCTCAGAGCTTGAGTCAAAAGTTGAGTCGCTTTTTAGCTGTGAGCCTGGCCAAAAACTCGTTTGTCGTGCCTCCAAAATATAATAAAACCAACAACAACAAATCTTGTCTCAGCGCGCTCAGCTGTGCTCACTTTTAATTGTGCTAACTAGATTTGGCCTTACGCAATTGCAAATCAAATTAAATCAAAGCCTGATGAGTCACACACAGCCGATCAGAGAGACCCTAGGCTCAACCTTCGCCTAGACTAACGATAACAAAAACTTTATTTGAAAATAAATACATAATGCCAATTTCGGCATCATGTAATTAAGAAGTTTTTCATTTTGGCTCTGGGCCAGAACTGAGCAAGGCAAAGGAAAAAAACCTTAACAAAACGACACTTCATTGCCTAGAAGGTCTCCTTTCATTTTTACTTCTATATATATACAAACTGTATTTATATATATATATATATATATATATATATATTTATTTATCTTATTTTGTTTTTGGCTGCTGCATCTTGTTTGCCGCCTGACCTTGTAGCCAAGTTTGATATTATAGTTGTTGTTGCTGCCGCCACAGAACCTGGCCAGAATGTCTTTGCCCTGCAGAAGAACCAGAAGAATAGTGAAGCTAAAATGTAAGAGCGAAGTGGTCGGGAGTGCGCGACTAGCAGATACTTTCTATAAAACATAAACTGACTTTTTGGGGCGAATAATCAATGCTGCACTCAGATGAGTGAGCCACAGCCATCTATGCTGAGCACTTATTTTAAATTCCTATTTAACAAAACAATAAACATATGCCATCGTTTCCCACGGCATGAAATTTGAGCATGGCGCACAACTGTTGTTTCAACTTGATTGTGTTGACGCTGCCACTTGCCACTTGACAGCGTCAGGAGGCAGCCGTGATTACCATGTTCATGCTTGCAGGTATACAAAAGAAAAAGGAAAATCTATATTGTCTTATATGTTCATAACTGTAGCCTCTAAAACGTACTATAAGAAGATCAATGCGAACAGATTGGCTGTGTGTTTACTTATTCTTCAGCTTTCAGAATTTAGCCATACCTTTCTTTGACTCCTACATACATTCTCTTTGCTGTATATAGGGTATAGGTACGTCGTTATTTTTTTATATGACGAGTCGCAGTATATTTTAAGTTTCTGAGCAAATGTTTAATGCCTTCTGTCTTCTGATTATTTTATAAGGCTATAGTAAGAGTTAAGCTAAGTTTATAGATGTGACTTTTGCAGATTTTATATTTCATTTCAAATCAAATTTCTATATTCAAGTGTAATATAATATTTTTAATTAAGATTATTGTATTCTAGAAGCAATTTACTTGCATGAAATATACTTTGAATTAAAAGTATTGTAGATTTTCTAAAAACAATTTCCTTGCTTGAAACAAATGGAGCGCAGTCAGTTTTATTACGATTTATATATTATAATACATTTATATAATATAAAGAACTTTAAGAACAGTAAAACATATAACAAAATTTACTAAAATATGATTCAAAAGTTATATATACATCTTTCACAGCCAGTTAAACCTGCTAACGTATCCAAACTGCAGATATTTCCAGACCTGTTCAGTCTCAGATCTCTTCTTTTTTTGTGTACTTTCAGTCGGAACCGCATTCATTATTTGTCTTAGCCTGATTTATTTTAGCCACTTGGCTGCGCTGACCAGCATGCCAAATTAGCCAGGTTTATTTATATTTACTATTTATTTTTCTCTTTTTGTGGGACAGAAACAGCGCCGCTTTCAAGGCCGCTCACAATACGCATAATTCATAATCACATTAGGCAGGGGCTGGGCCTGGGGCATAGGGTTGAGCAGTGCATTAAACACAAATTTTGCTTTAGCGAGTCGCCCACACGAAAGGCATTAAATATCAAAAGCACTAAAGAAACACGAATTAACTATTATATAAACAAATAAAAGTTGCAAATGGCAAAAGTTGATTTCTCATTACAACTCTCGGGCACGCACCACAAGAAAAAAGTTGCCATAATAGAACTATTCATATGTGGCATGTGGAATATTAAATACTCTAGGAAAATACTTCAACTAGGGGAGATAAATAATATGGTAATGGAACTATAGTAGATGTTAGATTGATGATTGAAAATTGAAGATTGCAGATTGAAGATAGAAGATAGAAGATAGAAGATTGATGATTGATGATTGATGATTGATGATTAGTTGATTGATGATTAGTTGATTGATGATTGATGATTGATGATTGATGATTGATGAGTGATGATTGATAATTGGTGATTGATGATTGATGATTGATGATCGATGATCGATGATTGATAACTGATAACTGATAATTGATGATTGATGATTGATGATTGATGATTGTTGATTGATGATGATTGAAGATTGAAGTTTGAAGGTGGAAGATGCAAGAGAACAATGAGACAATGAGAAGGACAGAAGAATAAAAAGATAGACGGATAGAAGGATAGAAGGATAGAATGATTGAATGATTGAATGATTGAATGATTGAATGATAGAATGATAGAATGATAGAATGATGGAATGATAGAAAGATGGAATTATAATATGATAGAATGAAAATTGAATGATGGAGTGATTGAATGATTGAACGTTTGAATGAATGAATGAGTTGGATAGTAGTATAAGATAGTAGGATAGTATAAAAGCAGTATAATATGATAGAAAATTGGGATTTTAGCCTTAAGGCTGTAGGCCTTACAGCTTTCAAAGCTTACGCATTCAGTTGGCCTACGCCTTAAGTTATGGGAATTTCAAGTCATTTTAACAAAACCAATATACCTCTTGTCACTTCAGCAACGAGTAAACTTAACTAACTAGCTAACTAATATTATTTAAGAAGCTGTAAAAAACTTTCATATAATGTTACATATTGCGTGACAAAGTTAGCTGACCCTTTACCAGGGAATTATTAATGCAATGCGGCGGTTAACGAGGCGGCTCAAAGCGCCAGTAAATTGTCCGTCCGTAATTGATAAACTGGCCAAATGAAGTGGCTTACTGCGGCTGACTGAGTTACTGAGTTACTAAGTTACTCATTCAAGCACACACACAGATTACACACATACTTACACACACACACACTCGCTGAAATTACGCGCAATCATCTTTTTTTGTTGCTTTTATTTTTGATTTATTTTTTACAACTACTTCAATTGCTCACTAATTGTTTTAATGTGCGCTAAATGCTGCCGCTTCAAATTATGACCAAATTATTGCCAACTAAAGACTATTAAAGCCACCAAAACTCTTCCTAACTTAGTTAATAATTATTATTTACCAGCAAGGTTAAAGATGCTTAGAGGAAGCGCTGTCGACTGTGTGGTCTCTGAAGTCTTAAAGAGTATAATAAAACATTGCTTTATGCTTAAGGTAGAGCATTTAAAAAACGTATATCGTAGTTAGTTTTTATGCCAATTATTGTTTTGGCCATAATTAAGAATTTTTGCTGCGTGCTCGTTGATCGACCAAAAGCCTAAAAGCTTAAGCTCAACTCTGAGATTTTATTATTGTTCGTTCTGAAAAGCCTGATTGACGCACTGACTGACCGATTGACTGACTGACAGTTCGTCGTAGGAAGTGTGTGCGTTGCGTTTTGTGTTCGAAATGCCCACGAAAATTGCAGATTATTGAAAACTATTTTCTATGTTGGCCATTAAAACTAATTGGCAGCATATACTGCTGGACACGCATGTAGAGCCATTTGGCTGGGTCCATTAAATCGCTTGAAGCGTAAAACAATAGAGCATATCAATGCGATTGGCTCTCCCCCCGCCTCTGGCCACATAGCCAGGGCAAGGTCAAGAGTAAATTGATTTGATCTCGACTCGTATCGAGTCGTGTCGTATCGAGCACTTCGATTGCATGTAAAACAATGCCCAACCCCGAAATAAATATGGTTTCGTTTTAATGATGTGCGAACGCTAGCTTCAATATGGATTTCATTTACACTCGCCTCTCGATCAACGCTCTCCTCGACACTCAATCTATTCGATCTACGAGCTACGATCTATGATCTGCGATCTGAGCTGCCTTTTATGGTAGAACCGAGCGATTGGTGCGAACTTGCCTGTCATCTGCTACAAATCAGCTGTCATAAGCCAGCCCAAAGCAGCATTTTTGTATTATTTTTGGTGGTTTTTACAATCACTTTCAAAAGCTCCCCACAACAACAATTATTACAGCAACAGCACCAGCGAGTGCTGCAGCGCAAGATACCCTATAATTAGTTTGTATATGAAAAGCAATTTTTATGTAATTTTGAAAGCTGAACGAAAGGAGTCTTAAATGAATTTAAAACAACTTTATGAAGATTGTATTTACTTTCATATGTTAAAAATCCCTAAAGAGATTTAATTTTAAATTTAAAATTTTACAATAAATATTGTGTATTGAGAAAAATGCTTACAGGAAAAGTTTTGAAACTTCTGTACTAGCAGAAATTTTATGAATATTATTAAATAAGGTGCCTAACAGATTTTGATTATTTTAAAATACATGCAAATTATATATTTGCGCGTTTAATTTGTCGTAGCTTTATTAATACTGAAAGTATGCAAAAAAATTATAATTTGACATTTTTAACCTTAGATTTGGTTGTAATGAAAGAAACTTTGAAAATTAAAATATAGAAATATTAATATTAATATATTAATAATAATAATATATATTAATAATTTTAATAAAATAGAGAAAACACTTCAGGTTCAAACTCTATAAGATAGATACTTCTAACCCACATTATATAGTAATTATTAATTTTTTTTATTTATATGATATATCTCTAATATGAATATATATATGTATTATCTTTATATGTCGATATAGTCTACGATAATCTGTATATATGAGTCGATAGTCTCTGCTCATACACACAGATGCTCATCTCATATTTTATATGAATCTCGTATGTTTCATACATCTCATAGATACTCTCATAAACTCACGTATTCAACTCAACTTTATCACATATATCGCCCATATTTATATCATACATCTCATCAATTACTCATCTACCTCATCAATCACCATATAAATCGAATCATTGACAGACATTGACAAAGATCTCTAACTGCACCTGTTACAAACCGTGTGCCTTATCTCAATATACCTTTTCCCACAATGTTTAATAGTCAAAACTATATACAAGGCGACATAGAGTTTCTAAGCAGACAAATGCCGCGTCGCTGATAATGATCATTCGCCGAAGAAGCATTTTTTCAATGCACAATTAAAAGTGGCAGCTCTCGAGTGCCGCTCGCCATTCACCTGCAGCGCAGGCGGCTTTTGTAGAGTGTAGACTCGCATCATTAGAATGGCTTTTAATGGTAATAGTCTCATTCTCCCCCCCTCTCTCTCTCTTTCTCACTCGTACAGGTGGTGCAGAATACAAAGAAGAAACTTGGGGATTTTGCCACCGAGACGCTGACCAACATCTCGCAGCGTTTCCGCTTGCTGCATGGTCAGCTGCAGAGTGCCGAACAGAAGACGATTGAGATGCTGCGCGAGGCTAGCCTGCCGCCGCAGTTGCAGCTGAATCAGGCAATTAGCCAGCTGAATGATTATGAGACAGTACTAAAGGTGAGCGCCCAAATACTATGCGAACTGTCAGCAATATCTGATTGACTCTGTCTTTGTCTAGAACCTACGCCAGCTGCTGAATTGCGGCACCGATGGTCGTTACGAGGTGCCGCAGAATATTTGGCTAAAGGATATCATTATGATCATCAGTGAACACCTGGAGAACATACCCAGCTATGTGCAAGTTACCAATCTCGATCGTAATCCCTATCAGTGAGTCACATGTGGCTTTGATCAATATTTCTTCATTCTCTCTCTTAACAACTCTCATCACCCAACAGCTTACAGACTACGAATAATCTATCGGAAATGATAGGACGTCATCTGAATTGCCAATTTCGGAATCCCAAGATTGAGGTGCGCTTTAACAATGAGTACGATCAGCTGAGCCGTATCTCGATCCGTAGCCAGCCGAAGGAGTCGAAGAGCATTGGCTCATTGGCTCATGGCGGACTCGGCAAGAAGCTGAAGCGTCGTCCCAAAAAGTCTACAAGCAGCTCCAGCTCGATGAACGACAGCACTAGTGAGCGCAATGTGCAGCAGATGAATTTCCTGCGCACATTCTCGGCCATGGATATCAGCAAGTCGAATTCGGCCCGCTCCATGTCTAATACGCTGTCGAGTCACCTGGGCGACAGGTTTCGCACAGATGCGATTGTGCGTGTTCGCTCCATTCAATCCCCGGAGGATTTCTATGTACAGTGTATTCATGCAGCGCAACGCATGCGTGATAGTCTGGAGGCATTCGCTGAAACGCCAGCCTGCCTGCCACCGAACCTCATTGTGGTGGGGCAGCAATACATCACGTTCAACAATCAAAACGAGACAGATCGCTGGCATCGCGCCTTGGTCATTCGAAAGGCCGAATCACGTGAAATTTATGACGTCTTCTTGCCGGACGTAGGCCTTACCCGTAAGGTGCACAGCAGCAAGTAAGCGCTTGGCTAATCTTCAACTTTATGGTATATAGACTATATGTTTGTAAAATCGCTTGCAGCTTCCGTCAGATGCCGGAACATCTGGCCACGCTACCCTACACAGCCGTCCACTGCAGCCTGAAGCAGCTGATGCCTAGCAACGGAGGTACCGAGTGGGAACCACGGGCCATCGACTTCCTCAAGCAAGTGGTGCAAAAGTATGTGTTGATTGATGTACTGACTGACTGACTGATTGACTGATTAATGAAGCCACTAACTATAACGATTGATTGTTATATTGATTAACTTGTTACCTAATTCCTGGACTAACTGAGCTGATCGTTTGATTGACTAAGTCGCAAACTCTAAACCTATTTCTCTCTTCTTTTACCCCAAGCAATCCTGTGCACATCACCATTCTACGAGCCTTGGGCGCCCAGTTGTACGAGGTGGATCTAAGCACTAATAACTATGATTCGACCATTTCGGTGCGCGAAGCCTTTCTATACACTGGATTAGCGTGCGAGCGAAATGTCTTTGCCACCCCGTTGATAGCGAAGTCGCAGCAGTTGATGGCAGAGGAATCGCAGAGATTACCGAAATACGTGCCACGTGTTGGAGATGTGCTTATCATACAGATGCTGCATGTGGAGCAGCCCCAGGAGTTCTATGTGATGCCACACGAACTGGAGCATAATCGCAGCTCGCTGCAGCGCGCGCTGCAATGCTTCATGGATCACTTGAGTCTCAGCCAACTGGAGCCCATCTATTTGGGCCGCCTGGAGCTGGGTTGTGCAGTCCAATCGGAGGGTCAGTGGCATCGCGCTTGCATTGAGATCATTTTGCCTAAAGGTGATTGGCTTAGCCACCAATTGATGAGTTAATACATTCATATATTCCACAATGCTAATGCAGGTTACGTGCTGGTGCGTCTGGTGGACACAGGGATCACACAGAAACTCTATTGGGATCAGCTTTTCATGTTGCCGCGCATATTCTGGACTCAGGAGCTGGCCATAAAGTGCTGCCTGGCCGATGTGGAGACACTGCAAGTGAATAACTATACTTGGACACCGGCTGCCATCGATGCCTTCAAGCAGTTAACCTCAAATCCAAAGCTACAAATGGAGGTGGTTTCCGTGCGAAATAACGTGGCCTATGTTGTGCTGCATTTTGGGAACAGAAACGTGGCTGCCGCAATGGTGTCTCAGGGCCATTGCGAGTCCAGTGGTGCGAGCAGTAAAGTTGTTAAGCCTCAGCCGGCACGACTATCGCAGGCCAAGGAGGACCACTTGGATGCTCGCCCGCCATCTGGTCAAACTGACACCATGAATCGCTCACCCATCGAAGTGCTGCATGTACAGCATCCAGGCGAATTCTACGTAACACTCGCGCACTTTGTCTCGGCCATTGCGGAACTGAGGAAAACAGTGCAAGCAACAGCAGCTGAGATGTACCAGAGTTGTTCGCCTACTACCAGTTGGCAGCCGGGCGACATGTGCTACGTGCGTGTGAAGGCCAAGGGGGATCAGGACATACTTTGGCATCGCGGCCAGATTGTTGCCTGTGCCGATTTTAATACAGGCAGCAAATACGATGTGCGTCTGCGTGACATCGGCGAACTAGTGCCGGGTGTACCCAATAACTGTCTGACCGTAATGCATGAGGCGCTCGTGCGCATCAGCAATAGTGCCATGTGCTGCCGCCTATTTGACATTGTTCCCAATGGCATCGAGTGGTCAGCTCAGGCTGTAGGGTTCTTTAAATCGCAATTGACGGCCTACAGCTCGCTGCATGTGACAGGTTGTGGACGCAGCGGAGACTGCCTGAACGTCATCCTATGGGGAGCAAACACTGAAATCAGTGGACCATTCTCGCCAGCACGCATCAAGTATACGAACATCAATGAGGTGCTTTTGCGGGCAGGACATGCCATAAGAGATCCGCTTAAGTTGCTGAAACAGGAAAATGAATCGACAACAAGCAGCGACAGCAGCAGCACCAGCAGCAGCAGCAGCTTGTGCTCACAGCAGTCAGGCGATATGGACTTGTTTGCAGGCATTGATATGGTGGCAAGAATTGAAAGTAAGCATTGATTAGAATTCATTCTTGTAGATCTCATTCAATTGTTTGCCTTACCTTAGGATCCCAGGAAGCGCCAAAGTTGAATTTCCAGCACACCTACGAGATGCCGCCACTGGAGCTGCTCAACGATTTGAATACAAAGGACACAACCTTCGGTTGCAGTGAGCCACCAGTGGCCTGGCTGCAGCCGCGTACATGCAAGAAAAGTGTTTTTACTGCACTGCCCACCTATGTGAATAATCAGTGTGAGATTTACCTAAGCCTGGCCACCGATGAGCCGTTCATTCATCACATGCGCAATTTGCTGGTCCATCACTTCAAGCCCCTGATGGAGCAACAGCGACAGTCAAGCAGCTATGTGGTTGGTCAACCGGTGGTGGTCACCTATCACTTGGATAATCTCATTTATCGCGGCATTGTCAAGAGCAAGTTGAGTGCTCAGGGTAAGCACAATGTATACTACGTAGACTACGGAAACGAGGAGAAAGTATCGCCCGTTGAGATGCTGCCGTATGCGCCATTTCCACAGCTAAATGCGCTTTGCTGGCGCATAGCCATCCACGGTGTCCAGCCCGAGCAAAAGAACTACAGCGTCAAGACCGTGGACGCTGTACACCAGACTGTGGTCATGAAGCTTAGCAGCGTACGTGTTATGGAAACCAAAGGAGTTGACGGTATATCGCAATGTCAAATCAAGGTGGGCGACATGGACATAGGAACAATGATGTTAAACAACGAAATGGCGATACGCGCCGCAACCCAGGGAAATGAAGAATTGAAGCAGCAACGTGCTAAGACATTGAAGAGCTTCAAAGTGTTCGAGGAGCTGCTCCAGTTAGGCGACACCCAGCCTCCATTGGTACTTGAACAGGTGAATACAACATCTCAGCCGCCGCCCGCTAAGAAAAAGTACATGATAGACAGCAAAGAGCTGCTTCATACTGAGTGCGAAAAGGATTTCGATTGCAAGGAGGCAGTCAAGCAGGAGCTGCTGCAAACGAGCATCAAACTTGAGGAAGAAGACAGCGATGAGGATCACTCGGAAGAAAATAATTCAGCTGAGGGCTTCTCGGATGACTACGTCATCGAGGAGATAGTCGAAAGCAATGTCAATAAGGAGAATGAGAAAACATCCCTTGCCAGACCAGAACAGGCCAGCTTTATGCCACCGCAGAACATATCCGCCGTGGAACAACTACGTCGACGCATTCAGCTGAGACATAAGGTATGTTTAATTGTAGTACATGGTTGTTCGTTTAACCACGGTTTGTTTATTTAGCAGGAAAGGTTGGGCAGCGCACATTTCTCACCAATGGATACGTCCACGGAGCGTTCCTATCACGATGGCGTTGGTTGTTTCAAGACACAATGCCTGCCCACTGGCGTCAAACATTTTTCGTGCAGCATCGACAAAGTGGTGTCCGCCACCGAGTTGCAGATATCACCACAACTAACTGAATTTGCCAAGCAGGAAATTGTACTGGCCCAGGAGACTAGCGCCCTAATCCGGGACGCTCCACAGTTGAATCCTGTGGAGATGGAATCTTTGTGTCTGGCCCGCTATAGTCTGGATAATCAATGGTATCGCGCTGTTATTAAGGAGGTGTTTCTTGCCTCTAATCAGGCAACTGTCTACTATATGGACTTCCATGACACCGAAGTGGTGCCCTTTATCGATCTGAAAGTAATGCCCAAACAGCTGTTTATGTTTCCTCAGCGTTCGTTCCGCGTCAATCTCTACGGCATCAAGATAAACAGAAGCTTTGCAGACACATCTGTGCGCCAAGCACTTCAAGCATGTCTATGCAAATATCCTTTAGTGTACGCACGCGTTCACTATCCGCACGACTATCACGACAATAGCGAAGACTACGACGAATTGGAGCCGTGCTCATCCAGCGATTCTATTAGGCAAAGCTTTAAACTACTCGAGGTCGATATATATGAGAATAAATTCAAAACCGAGCTGCTCTACAAACCCCTAATTGACAGTCGGATGTTCCTATTGAAATAGCTTACAAACATTACAAGAATAATTGAACTATCTTAAATTGAAGTAACCAAAGAGGAAAATTCCATTCTATTTTTAAGTTTTCCTGTCGTAAGAAGGTATTGATGATTGAATATGTGCTGGACTTTTATGTTTTATGCATATTACTTGTATTACATATTACAATATATATACATATAATATATTATGTATATCTATAATATATTATTGATTTAATGTAATATTTTTCGCTTTTCAATAAACTTGATCAATATCAAACCCAAGTGAAAATTTATATTTGCATCTATTCCTTAAAAAATAAGTTCCAACATGAAACCCAACGAAAATATATACCATGTTCATAATTATCCATAAATTGCATTTATTTCTTCCACAAAATGGTTTTAATTTTGTTTTTGTTTGTTTTCATTGATTCTCGTTGAAGTTTGTATGTAAGTTGTAAATATTTGAAAGTGGTTTTGTTGTTGGTTGTTTTCCATATTATAAGATAATGTATTATTTAATTAATTCTCATAATGCTTATGTTGTGTGTGTTTGCTTATAACTAGAAATTTTAACTAATCGCTCCATAATCGAAACCATCGCAAACAATTATTAAAAATAAGCCTAGAGAAGTTGCAACTACTACAAATTAAATATATATATATATATATATATATATATATATATATATATATATATATATATATATATATATATATATATATATATATATATATATATATATATATATGTTTATTTATATATAAATATATATTCTACAAACATCGAGATGGTTTTTATTTTTAGATTTATTCTTTCAATATGACAGTTGTGTTCGTTTACTTTCGATCGCTGGTAGACAGTTTGTCTCTTCAGTTTAAAAAAATCCGTAAATTATATAACAATTTCTAAACCGGTCGCTTGCAATTTTCTGTAATGTTTTATATAATATGTATGTAAGTGTTGGTGTTGGTGTTGGTGAGGTGTGTGTGTGTGTGTGTTTGTGTGCATGTGTATTTGTGTGGCTTAGAATGTGCTCAAGTTTGGAAAACTCAAAAATATAACGGTACATATATAAATGTATGCATATAATTAAACCAATTGCAACTAACTTAAATTAACTAGATTTGTTTTGCCATTTACAAACGCATTAGACATAAAATATATATGTTTATCTATATAGAGATAAGTAAATACAAATGATTAAAATTAAATGTTATCAAACTAAAGTTGAGATGTTTTAAGTCTACGCTGTAAAATTAAATCATAATAATAATGAATATTGCACTGAACTAGGCATGTCATTTCACTAATTGTAAATATGTTTACAATTGAAGAAAAATTAAAGCGATTTATTTTTTTGAAGTAATTGTGTTTAAAACAACTTTTGTTTTTAAGTGTGGAAGAGTGTCTGTGTGTGGGTGGGTGGGTCGGCGATTGGTGTTGTCTAGAGGAAAACGGGGAACGCTGAAGGTGGGGAGAAAGGAGCTATAACACATTCACATTTAGCTAAGTTTCTTAAACCACATTCAAATGTACGAGTAGTAAAATGTTATATTATGATAAATTGATTTCATGTTTTTTGTTGTTTATCAAGAATTGGCATTCGCATATGTAAACCATACGTACATATATATATAGATATAGATGGATTTATGTGTATGTTTATATATGTATATAGTTCAATAGGTAATACTAGTTTGTTTTTGTTGTTTGTAATTAACCACAGATACAGATAGAAACACAGACACACACACACAACACACCCACGCACACTCACACATGTACACATACACACAGAGAAGAGCCACGAACAGCTATCTAATTAATGAATTAAACTTTAGTAGTCAATTAGTTGGTTAGTATATTCCATTTAAACCTCCACGGTGAATGGATCCCGTGAATGATGTATCTTCAGATGCTTGTTATGATTGGTCTTTGTCGTTGAACTCTTGCCACAGATGGTACAATGGAACGGACGCTCGCCCGTGTGGATGCGCCGATGCTCAATTAGATAATAATGCCGATGGAAAGACTTGTCACACTGGTCGCAGGTGAACTTCTTGTTGCCATGATGCTCCCGCCGATGCCGCATATAATTGTATTTGCGTATGAACTTGCAGCCACAGTATTCGCAAGTGTATGGCTTGATCTGCTTGTGTGCGTTCATGTGGTTCTTGAAGTCCAGCTCGCGCACAAAAGCCTTTGGGCAGTATTCGCATTTGAACGGTTTGGCTGTGCGATTTGCATGTACCCACGAATGGATCTTGAGATTCCATTTGGTGGAGAAGCTCTTGTTGCATATGGCGCAATCGTATTGCGGATCTGTCGAATGCGTAGCCATATGCGCCTTGATTGAGGTCTTGGCAAAGATCTGCTTGCACATGGGACACTCCATGGGCTCAGCATAATCAAACTTATCCGAGTGTGCCAGTCGAATGTGCCTTCGCAGCGAATTGGCATGCACAAAACGATCGCAACAATAAGGACAACATTTGGGCTTCAAGTCGTGGGTTTCCTTATGCCACAAGAAGCGTGCCTTAGACGGCAACACCTCGCCACAATGACAAACATACTCCTTCTTTCGCACCAAAATCTTAGTGTGACGCTTTCGATGCTGTGTTAAGTTCGAATATCGCTTGAACTTTTTGCCTATTAATACGAAAAGAATTTGTTATGCATGTGCCTGTGGTTGCTATTCAGTATTTTCCAAGTACTTACCGCATATCTTACACTTGAGCGGTGTCTGGCCCGTGTGCATGCGCATGTGCTCCACAAGAGCACTGCGCACCACGAATTTCTTGTCGCAGATATAACAGCCGAACTCCTTCCAGCCCAAATGACGTTTCAGATGCAGCGAAAAGTTCTTCCAGCGATAGAATTTTTTGCCACAGGTGAAACACTCTGCGGGATGCTCAGTCAAATGAGCATCGTACAACTTCACAGAGGGGAAATCAGTGCGGCATACATAGCATAAAAATATGGATTTTTCCATGGCCTTTTGCTCAAGTTCGCTTAGATTGTTTCGCTCCTGGCCCAGCTTGGACTCATTGTATGCAATCAGCATGCGATAAAGAGCAGCAAGTTTGGCAGCTGGTGTTGTCATAGCCAACGGCGGTATGGCTGGCTTCTCGTCCAAGTCTGTGACGCCGGCTGGGGGCTTCATGTCTGCATCGCGACCGTTCTCATCGCTACCATTGAGTAGGCCGGAATCCTTCACATCAGGCAGCTCTGACTGGGCAAGTAGTTGCTCAGAAGCATCCTGTTTATCGTGGCAGTGTTCCTGCTTGATCTTTACAATGCCATCCTTGGAATCCTCATGCATAATGTCACCATTGCTGTGCCCCGCTGCCTGCAGCAATTGATGCTGCTGCTGTTGTCCCTGTGACTGCTGCTCCTGTGGGTCTGCCAATGTGGTATTGACCAACGCCTGTGTGCAGATGAGACGTCGATTCTGGCGCACATAGTTGTGCTCGCCAATCATGTGCGCATTACGCTCCTTTAACTTCTCAAAGATGGCCACACAGTGCGGACACTTGTAGATCTTGCGACGCGGTGGCTTCCGTTGCGCCAGCGCTGCAGCCACGGCCTCCGCTTCGGCAGCAGCACGCGATGTCGAAGCTATTGGTGGACCAGCCAGCAAAGCTGACGACGACGAGGAGGTGGTGGGCTGTGCATCCAACAAATGATTGTTTCTAGTCGAACCTGGGGATGCATCCAACTGACCCGGATTCGCGTACTCCGAAGCGACCGCGTTAAAATCGAAGCTAGAAAGCCGATATTAACGATATTTAAAACGCATAAGCATAAGTTCTAGAATAGCCAAATACTAACCGCTTTTGCTCACGCTCTGGCTGCTGCTGGCCACTGAGATCCTGCGCCGGATAGTATTCGTGACGCCAATCGGCCAGCTGCTGATTATAACCATCCGTGAACTGGTTTCTAAAGTAACGCTGTGATAAGTCGCCGTACATCTAAAATGAGTGAATTAATTAGGTCAGTTGATCAACTTACGTAATTGCTTCTGCTTACCGATTGACTCCAGGAGTTTTCAATGTCACAGTTGCTTTCCTGCTCGGAAATTTCACCCTTGGCGGGCATTTTCTCATCAGTGCGTATGTTCAAGCCCAAGCCACCAACCAAACTGCTCTCCGTGGCGGCGGCTGCAAATGACGAGGATGTGGTGGACGCAGAGGCCGAAGGCAAATGGCTGCTGCTATTGCTCAATTGTTCCCGCTTACAGGTATCCAGATCCAAATACTTGGCTTCGCTCACGTCGCTATCCACGGCCGCAACGCTGCAGCACTCAACAGCTGCAAGTGCAGCAATAAAATTGCTTGACTGCTCCACGCTGGAACCGTGTGACGTGCTCGCCTGTGGCTGTTGCTGCGACTGTGGCTGATACCAGGGACCCATTGTGGACTGTTGTTTGCTAACTCGAAACGTTGCATTCATGGAGCAATCCTGATCTAAAGCTGATGAGTTACTGGAGGAGGAGGCCAGCGTGGCGGCATTGGTTGCTTCGCTCGAGCCATGCTGGGCATGTTGCAGCACCTGCTGCTGTTGCTGCATACCAAATGGAGCAAAGGTTGAGGCAGTTGTTGTTGCTGCTGCCGTCGATGTTGCCGCTGCAGTTGTTGTGCCATGTTGATGGTACAGAAAATTGAAATCTGTAAAGGAGGACGGCTGCTGCGATTGCTGCAAGGCTTGCTGCGCTGGCGGCTGATGTTGCTGCTGCTGTGATTGCTGTGACTGCTGCTGCTGCTGCAATTGTTCGTGCTGCGAATCGGAGGCATAGGAAGACGAGGAGGATATCACAATTTCATCCACCTCTAGATTATTATCTGGCAGAATGTATTCATCGCCCGGCTTAGTTGACTTCTGAACGTTGCTACTACCACTCGCAAATACAGAGCCTGCCGAGGCAAAACTGGCCGCATTTACCACGAATGTAGTCTGATTGCTATTGCCCGGCGGAAGCTGCTGCTTTGAGTTGGCAAACTCAAGCAGCACGCGTGCATCATCGTCGTTGACCGCAGAGTGTTTGCGTGCCTGTTGTGCGGCGAAGCTATTAGTGAGATGTTTCTCCAAAATGCTGCCACTTGTGGCAGCATGCTCAACATTCTCGCTTTTGATCTGCAACGGCTCTGGGGATGCTTTTGATGATATGCTGAGTGTTTCGGCGCAGTTGCTGCTACTGGCAGCGTTGTTATCAGTCTTTTTAGTCGATGCCGTCGATGTTGCTGCCGCCGTCACTGTGGCCTTTGGTTTGATGACTAACTTCTTAGGCCCACGATGCTGCGCTGGCGCTGAGAAACGTTGCGGTAGTAGCACCGTTGGCTCCACCTCCACTTTCATTGGCGGCGGCTGTGTGAGATCGTCGTTGGCAACATTTGTGGTGGTGGTGGTGCTGCTGGTGCTGGCCATTCGTATGACGCTGGTGGTGCCATGGCCACTGTTGCTGCTGTTACTGCTGCCACTAGCATTCTCCATGCTGTGCTTTTGCTCCATAACTTGCATCTCGTCTCTTACGGTATCGTAATCATCCATTGGCTCCTCCTTCTCTACCTTGACCAATGGTATGGGCGCCACAGCAGCAAAAGGACGAGTAGCGCCAATGCGACTAGAGGCTACAATGTTGCCCACTAGATCCAAATACTCGTTCATGTTTAGCGGAACATCGCTGAGTACTGTTACACGATTCTTTTTTGATTTGTTCGAGTTGGTACTGCAGGAGGCACCGACTGCAGCAGCAGCCGCTCCACTGCTCGTTGAAGGCGCCGTGGAAAGTTGACCTGGCGTGGGGGATGCCACCTGTGGCACATGTGTTTGCTGCGTCTGATGCTGCTGCTCCAACTGATGTTCGCTTTCAGCGCAGCTGCTACCTATGCTCATAAAGTCATCCTCATCGTCCGGTTGGTGCTTGTTGACGCGTTTGTGCTTTCTTCCACTTGCTTTTGCTTTGCGAGACTTTTTCGTTGTAGCTTTGTGAGAAGCTCTGCTCCGGCTATCCTCGTGCTCATCGTCCCCATCATCAACATGATCTTCCATCTTCATGTGATCCTCAACATCGCTGTTAGCCCACCTAAAAAGGCAAAAACCACATTTTAATAAAAGTATTATCGATAGAATCTGCCAATGTAAAGTAAGACTTACCCCTTGTCATCCTCCTCCTCGTCATCCTCTTCGTCGTCTTCGTCATCGTCGTGTATGTGCAGTACGCTGGGTGGTGACTGATAGATGCGTTCAATCACTGAGAACTCACCGTCTTCCTTCTCAACACATTCGACAATATGCTTGGGAGTTTCCTGGACTATGAAGTCGCCATTATCCCGCTCCAAATAGTGAGCCACTGGCGATTCGGCATATCGCAGTACAGATGCACTGGATGAGGCGGGAGAGGCGCAGGCAGCTTGCGCTGCAGCATTTAGCAGCGCACCAAAAGGTGAATTGGTTGTCTGGCGACTGCTGCTTGCGCGTGCGACGGAGATGGATGACATCAATGCAGACGAGGAGGTAGCAGAGGCACAGTTGGCTACCCCATAATTACTACTGCTGTTGCTGCTACTGCTGCCTGTAAGGGCTTGTGGATGCTGTTGCGGATATTGCAGCCTTAATGAGGCAGTCGACAATGTTGACGGAATTGTGAGCTGTGGCGGTGGTGGTGGTGGTGGATTCAAGAAAATATCCGTGTGAAGTTTACTATGTTTGCCACTCGGTGGTGCAAGGTTTATGTTATGTTGTAAGGTTATGTGTTGTTGCGGCTGTTGTTGTTGTTGCTGCTGTTGTTGTTGCTGCTGCTGTTGTTGTTGTTGCTGTTTATTTTGGTTGTGCTGAGATCGAATTTGACTGATGGCGGCGCCATAGGCGGGTGGTGGCTTCTGATGTGACTGCGTTGATGTCGCCTGCTGCGCAAAGAGCTGCACAAAAGAATGGAAAATTGTAAATTGATATTCAAGGTGTGCACAAAACTAATGATATACTCACCTGCAGTGGTGGCGGTGGTGGCAGCGCTGCTGCGTAGGTGTACTTCATGGCCGGCTGTTGCTGATGCTGCTGTTGCTGAAGGTGGGCAAAATGGGCAGCCTGCTGCTGTGAGGCCAGATACTGATGCTGATGCTGCTGCTGGTGTGTTGCTTGCGGTATTACCAGCGTAGTGGCACCACGTGCAAAGCTATGCACCGTAGTTGTTGCTGTTGGCGTTACCTGCTGGGACTGCTGGTCATAGCGATAGTCGGAATAGATGGCGGTCACGCTGTTTGTGGTGGGTGTATTTGATGTGTTGGCTGGCGCCTCAGTCGTAGGTGGCGCGCATTTAACTGCCTTTATCGGTGGATTGCTCAATTTGTTATTGTTGCCGCAGCTGCTGTTGCTGTTGTTGCTGCTGTTGCTACTGCTACTGCTACTGCTGCTGTTGCTGCTGGGCAACGTATTTTTGGGTGCTGTTGATTTTGTTGCTGCCGATGCCACTGCAGCTGCTGCTGCTGCTGCTGCTGTTGGTGTTGTTGGTGGTGGTGGAGGTGGTGGTGAAGCTGCTGGTACAACTGGTTTGACATCAACCGCATTCGTGGATGACAATGAGGTGGAGCTAGTGGCGCCATCACCAGAGAGCAAAGCTGCTGCAAGGGCGCTGCCCATACCATTGTTGCTAACAATGGTCATTTGCACCAGAGCCTTGATGACCTGTTCCTTGGGATGTGTCTCCAAATGATCGGAGAGATTCATCCCCGCATGCAGATAAAGCGTGCACACGGGGCACTGCACACTGTCCACCATGATGACGATTGGCTGCTAACTCTGGTTAATCAAGCTATGTACGGTAGCAGCTGCTGCTGATGCACTCGACCTCTTACACTCTCTCACGCTCTCTCACGCTCTCTCACGCTCTCTCACGCTCTCTCACGCTCTCTCACCTTCTCTCAATGTCTCGTTCAATATCAGTTTAAAGTCATAAAACTGTGACTTTCGGTGCTGTTGTTCGTGTAGCGGCCATTTTGCTCAATCCTTGAGCGGCGCTACAAGTGAACAGAATAAAAAAAATGGTACGTGATGAATACATGAATATACACATATTTATATGCTAAGAAACGAAGCTTGATAATAATTGCCGTAAGCTGACACTGATATCCAACTGATATGGCAAAGCAAAGAATTCGCTCCACTCAAACCCCGGATCGTTGCGACATAATCTAAGAAAACGTGCATTATATATTTGCTGTGGCCAAGTGGCAAGAGCGAAAGCTTTCGTTATGGAAAACATAAGAGAGACAACAGCACAAATGCCAAGTGAGGAAACGACTTAGCGAAGGACGTGTGCGGCTGCCAGCCCCGCTGAATCAAAATCAAAAACAACAAATAAATATAAATATGCGTATGTATTGTACTACCTATTATGCAGCTATATGATGTACAAGTATGCGTGTGCAATGGGAAGGCATGGGAACGGGAGACAACAGCGACAGCTACAGCAATAGCATCGGTTAAAGCTTCGTCCGCATGTGAACTGCTTGCTATAGAGGAAGAAGAGCACAGAGTGCAAATGGAATGGAATGGAATGCCCAGTTCTGCCAACAACAACAACTTTTGGAACAGCTTTTTCTGTGCATTCAACTTGTGAGGACGATGAGCACACGGCAACATCGCGATAATGACGAGTTATTTGCTGGGCATGAGCAATAAATGCAATGAATCAGCAAATGCTGTGACTTTTCAATACAATGCACAAAAATGTAGTGACTGTGATTTTCAAATGATTTATGCCACCAATTCAGATCAATAATTCATGAAATTGGCATGCAGAAATAACTTTACATTTACATACATACATATATTATAATTAATTTCCTTAACATGATCAAAAATGTTCGCTATGCGAGATTGCTATTTCCTTGTCAATATTATTGTTATAACTCGATATGTATAAACATATGCATTCCATTGCATTGCTGCAGCTTTACACAAATAGAAAAGTTTATACCGCATTTTTAAGCCTTCAGTATACGTGAATCCCATTTCTGCAACAATTCCAGCTGTGACAAAAAACAGCTGCTCACCATAAACAACAAAAACTGATTTTCGTCATGTTTTGCAAAACTCAAACATTTGCTTTGTACCTAAGCTAGACATCGATCAACTCCAGCAAAGAAATGCTTTTAGTTGATAGTAATTAGGGATATTTATTTCAAATGTACCGCAATTACTCCTTACTATGATCCAAATAACCACTAAGAATATCGATATTCGTTACAAGTACTCAGTCGTACTATTAGTACATACACATAGACAAGTGTGTGTATACTCGAGTACATCGCGCTCATCTGTGCTCTAGCGCTGCTTTGTTGTTGTTAAGCACTGGCAATGCCGCTGGAAATGGTCAACTTTTTGCGTAGTTTTTTTTTCGTGCACATCCACAACGGGTAATTTTTGTTTGTTTTATTTTATCTAAATATTGTTGTTGTATGTACATGCATATATATGGGCACTACACGTATAAGGGTTGTGCTGGGGCTGCACAAAAATAAAAACAGCAGCAATGTCTACGTCTGTTGCTATTGATTTTTCCTTTGAGTGAAGCTTACAATGCAAAACGATGAACAAGTCGCACAAAAATCAAAAGTGCGTGAGTGAGCGCACACATAGACACATCGATACTTCTCCAATGAGTACATACATTACAAAACTAAAAAGAACTCATGTGAAGAGTGTAAGTGCCACCTTCTTTACCTACCTTCGCTTCTACTGCTGCTGCTGCAACGACTGCAGTATTGTGTGTGTTAGTATGATCTTGCTCAGGACTGCTAACTGCGGGTTATAGCGAGCTCTGATTGCGTTTCGTATTCTGATGCGTTGATTTTCCACATACGCACAAAGCACTACCGATTGCTATACTTGCCCACACACACGCACACACACATGCACACAATTTCAGAGTATTTCCGCTTTGTGTTTCTTTAATTTTCTCTGTTCTCTTTTGAATTCATTCAAGGAGAGACGTACACACACACACACACGGAAAACTATGTTTTATGAGCACTAATTGTAATTGCATTTGTATGAGATATGTGTGTTCAATAAAAACTTTTATATACAGGCGGCGTCAATATCGATCGTAACGTGTGTGCGTGTGTGTGTTTGTTAAAGGCAAGGGCAAGATTTCTCCAATAAACATGCGGGGGTAAAGAACAGAGCGTAGTATCCTTGATGGGGCACCTGCAGCTGTTATTATATATGTATGTATGTATTTTGTATGTAATTGCTACGTTGTGGTTTGGGGACTCCTTGGTCTTGGTCTGGTCGTCGCCTCTTTGCCTCGTTCAATGACACAGAAATCTTCTCTTCTTTTGCTTTGTGCGCTCCTTCTTCAATATACAAGTGAGCTTTTATATACATATATGCTGTGAATGCGAGTGCGAGGCCATTGCTGCGTTTATCTTCATGTGTGTGTGCGTGTGTGTGCTACACACAAAGTAAATTTTCAATCACGTTTTTCATGCACTTGGTATAGATTTTCTTTCGGGCATTTATGCAAAACTGATGTACGCCTTTATTAGCTACAACTTGGTGATATTTTTAGTGATTTAAATTCACTTTACACTATTAAATAGCCGTCATTTCGATTTCACCTTGCGACAAATGAAAAATTACAACACCAGGCGTTGGAGTGTTGTAAAACTTATGATTGTAGCGTTTGAACGGTTGCCAACACTAAGCTGCGCTAAGCAACTCTGTGTGGCTGCATCATTGGGAATTTTTTGGCCGACTGTGGAACTCGCATTCAGAATAATTTATACGAATTTATTGTTTTATTATTAGTGAACTTCAATTAAATAATATCAAAATGGCAGACAAAGCACAAGAACAGAGTATTATGGATAAGTCCATGAGATCTGTGTTTGTAGGCAACATACCATACGAAGCCACTGAGGAGAAGCTTAAGGAAATTTTCAGTGAAGTCGGCCCGGTACTTTCTCTTAAGTAAGTCCTGTTCCTACAAATCATGATTATTAGATTGAATAGATAATTATATTTTTCGTCTACGTGCGTCGTATAGACTTGTATTTGATCGCGAGAGCGGCAAGCCC
The DNA here is from genome assembly GCA_035045825.1 of Drosophila eohydei. Taxonomy (NCBI): domain Eukaryota; kingdom Metazoa; phylum Arthropoda; class Insecta; order Diptera; family Drosophilidae; genus Drosophila; species Drosophila eohydei. The sequence goes on from JAWNOT010000100.1 coordinate 4,507,832, forward strand.
AAAGGGTTTGGCTTCTGCGAGTACAAGGATCAGGAAACTGCACTGAGTGCCATGCGTAATCTCAATGGCTACGAAATTGGTGGGCGCACTTTGCGTGTGGACAATGCTTGTACAGAGAAGTCCCGTATGGAGATGCAACAGCTGCTGCAAGGACCACAAGTTGAAAATCCGTATGGTGAACCCTGTGACCCGGACGATGCACCTGAGCTAATTACCAAAACAGTTGCCTCTCTACCGCCAGAGCAGATGTACGAGCTGATGAAGCAAATGAAACTGTGCATAGTGAGCAATCCATCGGAGGCACGTCAAATGCTTATGCTGAATCCGCAGTTGGCCTATGCTTTGCTCCAGGCCATGGTGGTGATGCGCATTGTTGATCCACAACAAGCATTGGGTATGCTCTTCAAAGCTAACCAAATGCCCCCCGTTCTGGGTGGCAATCCTCACTCCAATCCGAGTGCTATGCCCATGGGCTCAGCTCCGCAGCAGCAGCAGCCACCGCAGCAACAGCAGCCACCTGCACAGTCGGGTGGTGTTGGAGGCCCTGGACCAATGCAGCCCATGCCTGTACCCGGGCCGAACTTCAATAATATGCATTCGAATGACATCGACTTACGTATGGGGCCCGGTGGGCCGGTTAATATGGATCCGCGCATGATGGGCCGCAATCTGGACCAGGACATGCGCCAGGTGCCTGGCCCAATGCCCAATCCTGTGCCGCCACCACTTATGGATCCACGTACTCGCGCCCAAATGCAGCCGCAGCAACAACAAGGACCGCCAGCCGCGCCCATTCCATACCCAAGCGATCCACGTCAACGTCCAATGGATCCCCGTCTACGTGGTGCCATGCCACCAGGTCCAGTTCAGCAGCAGGTACAGCCGCCTCCACAGGTGCAGCAAACAGTGACGCAGCAGCAACAATCGGCAGCATTACAGCTGCAAAGCCGATTAGGAGCACATGGCGTATTACCATCCGATGCTTCAGACCAAGAGAAGGCGGCACTCATTATGCAGGTGTTACAATTATCTGACGATCAGATTGCACAGCTACCACCTGAGCAACGCGCCAGCATTCTGGTGCTTAAGGAGCAGATAGCTAAAACCAGAACCGCTCGCTAAATAACTAAATTCCGAGTTTTATTGTACAACATTTGAATGGAAAACTTATAATAATGATTAATAAAGAGGATTCACATGTGATTTGGAATTGTTTCAGTGAACAGACACCAGTGTCTGGTGAAGCTTCTGCACGGTGGTATTTAGCATTTGCCTCAACACCTCATCCTCGACACATTGCACAGTCTATAATTGAAGAGATATAATATATAATTTGCAAATTTTGGAATAATTCCCATCAATAGTCATTACCAATGTATTCAAATTAATCTCGGCGTGCTTGCCGCTGACTGTAACCGGCAGCAAATCGCCTTTGAACAGCTTGGGCACGCAGCTGTCGCCGAAGGTATCCTGCAGTGTCTCGATGAGGCACTCTCGAAAGCGAGATTCCTCTGATTTGGTTTGCTTTGTAGCACCTTTGATGTTTGTGCCACCCAATTCAGATTGCATTAGGCAAGCCAGTACCGCATCCGCATAGACATCATTCACATGGGTCGCATGCCATTCCATGACAATAATCTTTTGCTCCACAGTCAGTTCGACACAATTGAAGACACGTAGTTTACGTTCTGGCTCGACAATCTCAACACAACCCGCTCCTATTCGATCGAGCAGTAGTTGAAGCGTGGCCAACGAACTGGTCCAAGGTATCGACTGACGCTGTGTGACCACAGACATGCTCATGTCTGTGTACTCTAAAAGAGAGAGGCAGGAGGCTGAGTACAAGCTGCGAAGCTAAATAATTAATCAAATATACTTACTGCCCAGATCCGAGGGTGCCAGCAAATGGTACTTAAAATCGCGCTTTACCAATACGCCAGAGAGTTTGCTACCCACCTCTGGTTTCTTAGCCGCCAAATGACCCATCACCTTAGCAGTTTTCTCGCCACGGAAGTAGAGATCTACAGCGTGAGTATTACGAGGATTATAGAATTTGATGTCCGTGCTGGCATCTGCTTCATATTCACGTTGTAGCGCGAGCTTTAAGCGTGACATCTCATTCTGTTCTCCATGGACGAGAACTACATGGTTGGGTCTTAACATGCGTATAAACTCACTCGTCTGTTGATAATCTGTATGAGCCGAGAAGGATATATAATCGACGGACATGTTCAATGGCAGCTTTTGGCCAGATAAGGTCGTTATCTCCTCTGGCTCGGATAGAATGGTCTTGGCCAGTGTGCCCTCCACACAGTAACCGGCTATGATGACGCCATTCTTAGGATCTGTGCACCAGCTTTCGAAGAGCTCCCGCGATAATCCTGACTGCATCATACCCGGCGACGCCATTATCACACAAGGTCCAATATCATCAAAGTGATCAATGCCCTTTAAATTGGAAATATGACGAAAGACAAATGGATTGTTCACAGCAATCTGACGACGAATGCGATCGTTCATGGCATTGATATAAGTCTGATAGACGGCCATGCATTTTTTGGCCAGCGAGGAGGCATAATAGATGGGTATCTCGTGAAGATCCGGATTCTGTGACCAGAACTCATCCAATATCAACAATAGCTCTTGGGCACGGCCTAAGGCAAACACCGGAATGAGACAGCGACCACCCTGCATTACGATTTTTTGCACCAGAGATGTGAAACGACTTTCGCGATCTTCGCGTTTTTCGTGTATGTGTGTGCCATAGGTTGATTCTGTGATCAACACATCTGGTTTTTTGGGCGGCACCTCGGCGGCCATCAAATGACGATCCTCTTGACGTGAAAAGTCGCCCGTATAAAGGATCTTAATACCAGCTATCTCTATCATGAACATTGCAGCGCCCAGTACATGGCCAGCGTTATAGGCGCAGAAGCGAACACCCATCACATCTCGTTCCTCGTGAAAATTGATTGTTTCAATTTTTTCCATAGATGCCTCCAGGTCAGCCTCTGTGTAAAGCATTTGCTCTGTGGATATATTACTGATTTTAATGTAATCTGAGAGCATCCAGCGGTAAATTGCTTTGGTGGCATGTGTCATAAAGCAACGACCGCGAAAGCTTGTTTTCATTAAGAACCATGGCAGAGCGCCGCAGTGATCCAAGTGGAAACTAAAAACCAAATAAAATTATATTATAAATTCAGAGAATTTAGGAAAATTTGCAAACGCACTGTGATATGAATAGCAAATCAATTTCATCAGCTTCTATTAAGTCCACATAGGGGAGCGCATCCATGCCAGATAGTCCAGGATGTATCCCACAGTCCAACATTATTTTCTTTCCCTTGAACTCCAGCATGATGCAGGAGCGTCCTACTTCTTGGCCAGCTCCTCTGTAAGAGGGAAAATTTTACATCAGTGCTGACTTAAAAACGTTGTTGACTACTTACAGCGGCTTAATTTGTAATAAATCGCTCTCTTCATCTGGCACTCTCGAGTCATTATTTTGTTGGGATTGCGCCATTCCGCATTAATTTGTTAAAATTAAGGTTTTATACTTAAGACGTTTGCCGGCAACAGAAATGCGTTCAATTATTCCACATATGATGTCTGCAATAATCGATGAACAATTATCGATAGCAATGAGAGTCACCAAAAAATACTGCATTTTTAGTTTGAAATTGATTTATTATTTATTATATACAAAATAGAATACATGTTAAAATTAGTAAAATCATAGTTCTCAGTTTCCCGATTAGAACACTTAATTCATTTTATGGTGCATCTTTGTTTAATTTGTAAAAGAAAAATACCATATGATTTGGTTCATCAGCCCTGGTATCTCTAGTTGAATTTCATTGTATTTGTTGGTACATGCAAATAAAACTTATAATTTAACCAAATGCAAATGGTTGGCTCTAGCTACGATGGTAAATATTTGTGCTAAACTGCTTACTTGCCTATGTGCTTACACCGTTTTTCAAACAAACACCAAGTGCTACGCAAGCAGGCGCGCACCCTAGAAAATGAAATCGACCTCAAACTTGTGGCATTCAGCAAAATCGGAGCTGGCAGCAGCATAAGCAGCAGCAACAGCAGCGCTGCTGACACATCACCTCTGCTCGGCGAACATGTATTCGATTCACTATCTGCTGAAATAGAGCAAATGCTCGATAAGGTATGATGTTTCATATGCTTTATAAATTATATCCAATTGATCCTCATTATGTGTAGTTATCGGCGCTCAATGAATCGATGTCAGAACTGCCTGCAACGGGAAGCGCTGCAATGCACACACTGCAGCGACACAGGGAAATACTTCATGGTTACAGACAGGAGTTCAACAAGATCTGTGCCAATCACACTATGCGCATCGAGCGAGAGGAGCTGTTACGTGGCTCAGGGCTAGCCACTAGTGGCAGTCCCTCGATTTCAGGACTCAGTCGTCGTGAGATGTATATGAAAGAGAGTGGGCATTTGAGTAGCGCCAGCAATATGGTCAATGATCAGATAAACATCGCAATCGAGACACGCGATAACCTGCATGCACAGCGACAGGCATTCAAGCGACTGCAGACTCGCTTTAACGACATATCCAATCGTTTTCCCTTAATATCAAGGTAATATAACAAAAGAATTTATATTTTTTAAAAAGCTAACTCCAGCTCTGATTGTATATTGCAGTTTGATACAGCGCATCAATATCAAAAAGCGACGAGATTCCCTAATTTTAGGGGCGGTAATAGGCTTCTGTGTCATTTTGCTGCTAATTTATGCCTTTAATTAAGGCGAAGCATTGACACTTTTCTGACAATTATTTCTGTATTTTTTTCTCTATTTGGTATATGTATGTGTATAATCAACTTGTGATAGCAATAAAATGTAATATTTAAGTATATGCCAGTTCATCAATAAACCAAAAAACATATAAATAAAATTAAAAATTATTTAAAGGCAAACTTTTGGCAACTTTTTAAATTAAAAGTTAACGAATCGTTGAATTGCCCACAATCGATAGATTTGTTATCGAATTAGCTTAATGGTTCCTGACAACTCTGACGCAACAGCTGCTTCATGCGATGTGATAACAATTCCAACTATTTCCACACACCTGACAAATTAATATAGTTTAATCCAAATACTGTGTGAACCACAGATTGTTAACGCAAATACAGTCATGTCAGTGGCACCCAACGTTGACCCGAAGGTCGATGGGGCACCCAAACCCAGAATCCTTGACACCGCAGAACTTGATAGAATGGCTATGCATTTCGTGGGCAATATGAACAGATACCGCGAGAATATAGTTATACCCAAAAGTAATGGGCCAGTCAAAATCAAAACAAACGAGGAGAAACTCATAGAAACTGCCGTGGAAAGCTGTGCTTTCAAGAGTGCCATGGCCTGCGTTATGGGTGAGTTGAAACTGACGATATAAATATTACGGATTTGACACATGTTTATTTGTTTATCCGTGCAGGTTACGGACTTGGCGCAGCTTTGGGTCTGTTCAGCGCCTCCGTGAATCCAAACATGGCGGATCCATTCGCAAATGAAAAGAAACAGACGGCACGTGAGGTGTTTCGCGAGATGCGCAGCACAACTCATTCGTATGCCAAGAATTTTGCGCTAATTGGCGCCGTCTTCTCTGTTGTCGAATGCACCATAGAAAGCGTAAGTGAAGCGGGGGCGCGTCTTTTGTTCACTCACATATGAATTTATATATATGTATTTCTATTTACTAGCAACGTGGCGTAACCGATTGGCGTAACGGTACCTATGCGGGCGGCATAACCGGCGGCTTGATTGGTCTGCGAGCGGGCATTAAGGCAGGTATCATTGGCGGCTTGGGCTTTGCGGCATTCTCCTCGGCGATTGATTACTATATGCATATGAGATAAGGTGTAGTTAACGTCGTGTTTGTATATGTAGCTCCTATAAATGTGTGTTCTTAATTACAAATCTGGTTTTTATGTCTTTAACCTTTAAAGTTGCCGCAAAGGCGGAACGCACCGGAAATGCACGCAAATCAACGTTTAACGAGCTCTGCACGAAGAGCTTTTCCTGCATTTGGGGCCATTATTTAAAACGCACACACACACAAACGCGCGCGCTCAGACACAGCTGCTACACATTAATATTAAAGTATTGCGCAGTCGCGCATTTCGGCAGTGGCATAAACAATGTGCCACAGTCAGAAATTTGGGCAGCGACCGGTTTTTGGGGAGGCTCGTCGATGGGTGGGGTAAAAGGGGCAGTCGCTTCCAGCTTGTGGGAACGGCCATCGATATCCAGCTTAAGGCAAGCGCAACAGCATGGACAGAGAATGTTTGTTGCGACTGTTGCTGCTGTGGCTGCTGCTGCTGCTGCTGTTGCTGTGGTTGTTGCCGCTTTAACGATTTCCAGTTTCAGTTGAATTTGAGCAACAGGCAGGTAACGATCGTCGCATACGGTGCTTCAGTTTCGCTTTCAGTTTCTGTTCGTTTGATTTAAGCCCCAGAACGAGGATGAACCACGGCGGGCAGCTGCAAAAGTGCAATAACAACAAATCGTAAACGGGTTTCAGGTTGCAAGTTGAAAGGCGACGCGTGCAACGTTGTCTGCGGTTTCTAAGCGTGTAAAAAAATAGTCTGAAAAAAATATAAAGAAAATTCAAATTTACAGCGAATACAAATATCGATGAGTCAGTCGGGTCTGTTTTGTTTATGCAACCAATTGCCACACAGCGGGCGACCACAAACATTTATTTGTTTTTCTTATTATTTTTATTCTCTTATTTTTGTTGTACAGTGTACACCAGCTGCCGACACTTGGTGTTGTTGTTGCTGGCATCAATTTGCATGTTCTTCGAACAGCTCAATTTGTCTCGTTGTATCAATGCATACACATACAGGCACATGCACACACACACACAAGCATGCATAAGTATGTATGTATATGTATCTAGATGATGGCGCAAAGTTCAATGGAACGTAGTGACACACACGCTTGTTGCCATTGCAATTGGCCTCTTCGCGTCTAATTGGAGTCGGCGTTTCTTTAATATATTTCCTGTGCCTGGAATTCTTCTCTGTTGCTAAATATTTATGAATCAAGCAGCAACCTAGAGTCAACAGCTGAGTCAACTGTGTTGCTCTTGTTGCTGTATGCGACACATTTTCGCTATCTTATCCGCCGAAATCATTGACGATCGTTGCTCAAATTAAAAAACAATAACAAGAACACGTCGGGTCTATTGTTTCAGACAGTTGGCGTCTGGCATTGGGTGCATCAGCATAAGACGACCTTGCAGCAGAACAAAACCAAATCAAGACACCCTGTACTTGCATACAGCCCACAGCGGCTTAGCCGAGAGCGAAAGTATGTGCTTGGTACGGTACGAGTGAGAGAGCGAGTGAGCAGGAGTGCAAGAGAGCGCGCGTGTAACGGCAAGTGTTGCTCTCCCAGCTGATATCTAATCAAAACAAATAGTGCCTCAACGCGTTCTGCGGTTTGAATCATTTACCTTAGTATCAATTCTACTTCGGAAAGTGTTTGTGGTAGCTGTTTATTTCGCAGCGCAATCGAATTCGACTGAACACATATATAAATAAAAAGAAAACAGTGTAATTAAAACCGAAAAGTGTTTTCAATTGTAATTTTATCAATAAAAACCAACAAGCAACAAAATAGTTTATCAAATTTCAATAAATACAGCTACAGCATGAAGTACAAATTTTTGCTGCTGGTGAGTGATCAAATATTCAGACGTAGTATATATAGTCGCATGCATGCCTATGTATGTGTATCTAAAATTTCGAACGGTTTTCTTATCTTATCTGAAATTGTTGTTATGTTTTCCTGCGCTAGGGTCAGCTATGAAGCACCTAAATATAATATATAGTGAAGATTATATACATTGATGTTGTTCAGATACGTTATATATATGAATGTATATATATATATGTATATGTATGAGTGTGTATAATATATGTGTATAATACTCGCCTTAGGGAAACCTTTTTATGATAGGTAGAACTTTCAAACACATTTTTTAGTACTATCAGATGATATATAATATACATATATATATATATATATATATATATATATATATATATTTTTTTTTTTTAAATTTTATTTTGATAAGTAGATAATAATAGTATTAAGTTAAAAATCAGCTAACATTAATCATATAAAAGCTTTAAATATGTAAGGCCAATATCTAAATGATCTAGTTAAAATTTTATATTATTTATTTAATTTTTTTATAATTTTTTTAATCAATATTTTATTTAACTAAAAATGTTATTTAATCTTTCAATAATTTTTAAATATATTAGTCCGTTTAAATGAGATGTATTAAAGATAATAGAGTGCATTTTTATACTCTATGAGTCTCAAGTAGTTCGCTTGGATATGCATAGACAATCTATAGAAAATTGTTTTATATTTTTGCTTTTAGCAAATATAATATAAAATGCATCATTAATCTAAATTGTTATTCACTTTAAGAACTGTGCCACATATATATACACACACACACATTTACATACATATGTTTGCTAATCTACAAATACGATTTTTTGCAGCTTGTCAGTGCTGAGGCTCTGCTGCTGGGTGTCGTACTGGCCCAGCAGGAGAGTATACCCTATCAGCCCGTGGCGAACATATGCGAGACTTGCACCTGCCTGTCTGCCCAGGACACGAATCATCGCTTGCACCAGACTCTGAACTGTGCCATGAAGAACTTCGAGCACATTTTGGCACGCTGGCCACCGGAGTTTGGCAGCCAGCATGCGGACATGGAGATTGTTGCCTCGTTTTCTGGCAACAGCATACGGCTGCTGCAACAGCTACCTGCCACAAATGGCACGCTGACGTTTTCGTGCCGCCACTGCGGCATACAGCAGCTGGAGGTGCCGCTCTTTATGGATGTGCCCAACGTGGAGGGTCTCTATCTCAGCTGGAATGAGATCAAAGACGATGCTCTGAAGCCGGATCTGTTTCGTGGTCCCTTCAAGGCCACCAAATACGAGCCGATTGGACTGAAGGACTTGGATCTCAGCCACAATAGCATCTCACGGCTGGATCGCAGGCTCTTCGAGCACACGCCGCAGTTGAGGAAATTGGTTCTGGCCCACAATCGTCTCAGTGTGCTGGATGCGGCAACAGCTGCTTCGTTGGCTTCCATTGCCAATCTGCAACGCTTGGATCTGTCGCACAATGGTTTGCTAACGCTGCCCGGCGAGCTCTTTGCCAAGCTGAGCAATCTCTATCAGCTGGACATTTCGGGCAATGAATTCGCTGTGGTGCCACCCAGCATACTGCAGCTGGGCAAGAGTCTGCAGCAGCTAAGTTTAGCGGGCAATCCCTTGGCCAAGATCGAGGCCCAGAGCTTTCGTCAGCTGGACGCACTGCGTCGCCTGAACATCAGTGAGATGTTAATGCTGCGCAGCATTGAGCTGGGCGCTCTGCAGCTACCTGGCTTGGAGCAACTGGACTGTGCACGCAATCCCAAGCTGGACCGACTGGAGTTCATGGATTTGCTGACCAGCCCAAATCTAACGCAACTGGACATCTCGCAGAATGCGCTCACGACACTCACACTGAGTGCAGCCAATGCGACCAGCTGGCCAAGGCTGCGTAGCCTGGCCATCGCCGGCAATCCCTGGTACTGCAGCTGTGAGCTGCTCCAGGCACTCGAACAGGCCGGCGCACCTCAAGTACTGCAGTCACCCAGTCTGGCGGTCGCTCGCTGTGATACGCCCTACTTGCTGGCCGGACTGCCGCTGACCAATCTAACTGCTGAGCAAATCTGCAACATGGTCATACCCAAAAAGTATCGCGCTGTCGAGGATGATCCGCCCAGATTTCTGCGCCGTCGCTATATCATCCTAACGGTGATCATTGCCAGCGTTGTTGTCGTCGCCGGGCTCATCATTGGCTTCATTGTGGTCTGCGTGCGTCGCCGGCTCAAGGGCAACGACTATGGCGTTCAGCCCATACGCTACACAAGTGTGCGTGGCAGCAATCTGTCTGCCTTCTCGCAGCTGCAGCCGGTTTCGGTGACAACCAAATTCAATAATGCAGCCGCAGCTTCCGCCGCAGCTGGTGCTACTGGCGCACCCAATGCCTGAGACCGGCTCGCCAATCCCACCTGCTGCACGTGCCCTGAGCCAAAGATGTTCACGAAAGTGTTTCAGCCACAACACAAACAAGACTTTGCGTGCATGCATTTGCTTGTGTATATAGTATATAGTATATGGTATATATATATTATATATATTCCAACTCCCTTGGAGGAGACTTGCCTTCATATCCCTAGTGTCTAGTGTTGCCATCGATGTTTGTATTGTACTTAAGTTTCGTTAGTTCTTAATGATTGTGAAATAAAATGCATTTTTATAAACAGTTTGAGAGAATTATGTATTTTTGATTGGATACCGTGGTCACTGGTGCTTAAAGAACTTCAACTGGCCAATCTTGTGGTAGACAATCTTGGCTAAGACAAAAAATTGAATTTAGTATATTAAAATATATGCCACTTTCCATTCTTCGAGTTACTACTGTAAGACATGAGTGAACAATATTTTATTTTCCATTTTAATATCTATTTGAATATTAATTTTGCGAAAATCAACAGTAAGCACTGCTATATAACGAATTTTTAGTAAAAACTTCAACAATAAAGTTGCCTTAAACAAAACTCTAAAATTAGAACTTTTGTTTAGCTATATTAAAATATATAATTTGTATATATAGAATTACTTTTCGTTCTCAGGAACGAGCAACCACTGTAGGGGAACAATAGGCAATCTCAGTTCATGAGATTCAAGGATTATTTACATGCCATAACATTCTCTCTAAATTAGTTTATTGATTTTGTGTTTTTTTTTTTTTGTGTTTTTTGTACCACTTTTTGTACAGCACGAAAAAAGAATCCGGGAAAATGTTGAAAGGCAAAAACAGTCAGAGGCCAATGGCGAACTGCTGGCGCAGCTGTGCCACTTGCTTATCTCATAAATGTTTATAGATAAATTGTGAAACTCAAAAGATAATGTGACTAATGGGGTCTAGCATTCGCTTTCGATCAGATCCTCCTCCATGGCTGGCGTTGACCGTGGCAGCGAGGTGCTTGCACTTGAGGCCAACAGCTGACGCATGTGTCCGTCCAACTGGAACAGATTCACAGCCTCTTTCTGAGCAAGAAATTGACGCATTTCGGCAAAATTATCGCGTTCTTTGATTTGTTTGCTACGCTGTTCGTATGCCTCATCCGCTGAGTCAAATTCGGAGTCACTTAGACTTGTTGGCTCCGTCAGACGATTATCTTGTTGCTGCTGCTCCAACGGATCCACTTTGCCAAACAGCTCATCCACATTTATGCCTTTGGCGGCGAGCACTTCGCGCTCCTTTTCCAGCATCACTATGCGAATGGGATCTATACGATCTTTGAGCTGCCGCAGCACTGGCTTAAACTTGCCCTTGGTAATGCGCTTCTCAAAGTTGAGCAGCTCCTTTTCGGGTGTCGGATATGGTGCCTGTTGCTCATTCTCATACTGACGCGCTTCTTGCTCGTCGTACATGTAGGCATAGAAGTCGTCACATCTTTGCGGCTCATTGGGATGCTGAGAGAACTCAACACGCAATATGCTTTCCGGAAATTCATCTTGCTTTGTGGGCGACTTAGTTTTCTTGGCCGGATCAGTGCCCAAATCCAACTTACTATTTAGAAATTTGTTATAGACAAGCATCAGACGCTGGAAATCATCGCAGCAAACTGCCAGTGCATTCTCAATGCCACGCATATTATTGGCTACAGCCACAAGCTGGTCTGCATTGTTTTTCTTGGCTGCCTCTGCTGCGGTTAACTGCTGTAGGGTGACATCCAGTGCCTGACATTCACCGGCCACGGCCACCATACAGGCGCTGAGTTTCAGGGACGAGTGTTGCAGCACCACAATGGGACCACTTTTGCCTTGTTCAGTTTTGGCTGCGTGCAGCTGTGCGATCTCCATTTGCTTCTTTTTCTGCATGGCAATCGACAGATTCTTGAAATGTTGCTCCTCCTCTTGCACGAGCTGTCGCACCTGGTTGTCGATCTTCACCAGATCCTCACTCAGCTGCGAAATTGAAGGTCGCGTCAGAATGGTAAGCGCCAGACGGAGCAAATACTGTGACTGCACATATGCGAATATGTTATGAAAGTCCTGCAGTAAATATATAATATATAAGTGGAGAATATATGATATGCTTAAGTCATAGTAAGTACCTTGATGTGCTTCGGACTGTAGTCCGTCACATTGTTCTTAAAGTATTCGCATTCGCGCAGCTCTTCCATGGGCGCATAGTAGGGTCCGTATTTGGGGGGCAGGGGATAGTCGAGCTCCAGTTTGCGTGTCGCATCATAGAGTATTTCGGTTACCTCCTTAGCCGCCGTAATGCAGTCCCAAGCGCGCTCTATTTGACGTGATCTATGAGCAGAAGATCATTTGCAAATAAGTTGTTTTATTACTTTGCTTGCACTTACTCAATCAGCTCGGCCTGTTTCATAATGATAATCTCTTGAAAGTACGTCATGTTGCGCCTTATACAATTGCCAAACTCATCGATGGTCTTTACCAGTTCCTCGAGTTTTCGCTCCACAATTTTATTGCGGCACACAAAAACGCTTTTGACCACACACAGAACGCCAAATGCGGTGGTTAAGAGGAAGGATGGCATCACGGACAATCGCAGGCCACGCGGAGTAACTAGGTGCTGTAGAACGGTGCCGCTCAACAAAATGCAGGCACTCCGCGTGGTTAGCAACTGCCGGCCGGTTGCCTTTTCATGATGGCGTTGTATGCATTGTTCCAGAGCTTCCACATGATCAACTAGCAGTCTTTTTGAATAGAGTATGCGCTGCAGCAACTGATCTGTTATCGCCTATTAGGGTATTGCTTGTCTCAGTATTTATATATGTACATTTATTTTCAACACGGCACTCACCTGTTTTTGCTTTAGCTCGTTGGCTAATCGACGGCGTCCTAAACATTTCTGTGTGTAATATGTGCATAAATATTTATTTGCAGCTATTAGTATTTTGCAGCAGAGCTTACCGTTAATCTTTCCATTATATGCATAATTATTTTGCACAGCAATTTAGTGATTTATTTATTACATTGGCTTTCAACAATATTTACGTTATTCATATGTGCATACCAGGGATGCACTTGCGAGACAAACTGATTTGATGTCTCGCTCTAACATATAGCATTTTCCATGCGATGAATAAACGCAGATCCAAAACAAACGTGAACGCAGCAAGAGTAACGTTAGCGCGAAACTGAGCAACGTTAACGCAATATTGTCGAGCTTATCGTCACATAACTATAGTCTATAACCGGTAATTTTTTAACTTAGCATTTCAAAGCAAAATGAGTGAATTATTGAAATTTAGTTTCACCAGTTGAATACATTAGAGTATCTGTCAAATATAAAGAAATAAAAAAAAATTTATCTGCACATAAATTATGCTTTTGTAAACCACGTATATATGTATATGTGTATATAAGTATTAATGTATAACTATGTATATGTAAAAGATCAGCTTAGCCAAGGTTCGGGGTATCGCGTAGTCGGGCACGCCCAACTAGCACTTTCTTAGCATTATAATCATTTTTGTAGTCTTAAGCATCACAGCTGCTTTAGCACCCACCAATTGACTATCACCTTCCAACTAACAATTATAATGCGAAATAAAAAAAGTCCTGATTGATGCAACCTGCTGGCAATTATTATCCAATTGTGGCTGGTGCTAGATTTCCTTATATATAGACGCTGTGAATAGCACAGCTTTGCAGTGTTTGAACAAATTTGGAGAAATATATTGCTTAACATGGACACCGTAAATAAGCCTATTACAACAGAAGAGTTCTTTGAATTTCAGAAATTTCAGCAAGTTCTTCATTTTTTACACTTCAAATTTTATCGCAATGATGAGGGACGCATAGTTAACAGATCGGTATTGGTTTTCTTCACGGGATTTTCTTTGGACTTCTGGTTTTTCGCTGTAAACTGTTTTGATATTGTCCGTTCGCGGTATCTAGGCGAGATTTCCAATCAAAATCTGCCTGTCCTAAGTATATCGGTTTATTATACGATACGAGGAATCATGTTGTATATGAAGCGACACGACATTGTCGACTTCATCAACGTGATGGATCGCGAATTTCCAAAAGATTTGGCTACGCAAAAGGTGCTCCAAGTGCCGGAGATATATGAGCGACATGCCAAGCGCCAAAGATATGTCGGTTACTTTGCATATTGTGCACTTGGCGGCTTCTGCATGGCACCAATCATTTTTTACATACACGACTATGACGGCCGGAGTGCGCCCATCCAGCTGGACCATCAGCTGCTTGGAGGTTGGCTACCTTTCAATCTCAGGCAGAACCATAACGTTTATCCTTTGGTGTGGCTCTACGACGTCTACGCGATGTTAGTCGGGGTCACCTACTTCACCACCTTCGACACGCTGTTCAGTGCGCTGCAGACGCAGCTGATCATGTATTTGGGCGGCCTTCGCAGGCAGATAGAGCAGCTCGATTGCGCCGAGAGTGTGAATCCCATTAATGAGCGACAGTTCTATGAGCGCATCAACGGTATGATACGCCGGCAACAGGAGATCAATTTATTATGCGAAAAGTTCATTGACATTTTTAAGCTTTCCATTTTTATAAGTGACCTGGTGGGCGCTACGTCTATCTGTTTCCATTTGTATTTAATGAGCGAAGCGGATGATATGCTAACAGTTGGCAAATACTTATGCCCCACCATGGCTTTGGTGATCTTCACTTTTGAGTGCTGCCTGCGTGGCACGCAGCTCGAGGAGGCGGTGAGTATAGCGATATAAGAATTCTTTCAACGAATATATCTTATCTAACATATTCCCAGTCTGCTGGCTTGAATGAGTCATTGTATAACCAAAACTGGTACGCTGGCAGCAAGAAGTATCGCAGGCTGATTGTGATCTGGATAAGATATACTCAGTGTACTCGAAAATTAACTGCTTATGGCTTGGTAGAAGTGAACATGATGCACTTCTCGGACGTAAGTAGAGCTTCGATTCTTTGTGAGGCATATTCAAATATTTCCTATTTCAGATTATGCAACTTGCCTACAGACTGTTCACTTTTCTCAAGTCACGACAGTAGATATGCAGAGCATAAGGTCTTATCCTGGTCGCAATCGACTACTTAATAATCGCACTCAGTAAAAGAAAACTGAGTTAATTTTTAGCAGAATATATAGAAGAAAGATAAACCACCATTTGATTAGCAGCGTTCAATCTGAAACACAGAGTAATACTAGCTCTAATATATGCCTATATCAATTTAGTTTCACCGTCAGAATTTAAATTATTAACGATTTGCAATGCTTAGAATACTTTAAAATTCAACTATATCTTTATAGTTAAAAGCTGAATTTCTAGTCATGAAACGTTCAAATCTTTATAATATATATAATATAATATATCTAATCTCTGATAAGTATTTAGATATACTACAATACATATATATAACCTTTAAAATTATATGTTAAATTCGTAGCAGCTGGCAACTGAGATTCTTAACTCTCATAAACACAACACTCATTATTGTTTTTAGTTATATTTTTATTATTATTTAGACTTATGTACTTAGCATAGTTTGTGTTCACGTTTACATAGAATTTGTATACACATAAAGATATCTAGAATATTAATATCCCATTTACATATCATCTGCATTATTAAAATGATTATCTAAAACAAATCTTTCCTCAATATCGACCGTTAAACAACATATGGAGTTTCTTCTTCGTCTTCGCCTGCGTTATAGATATATAAAGGTGTGAGCTAATAAGACAGGATGTTAATGTATAAAAAACTGTAAAATAAATAACATAGGCATGTTGCTGCTGTTGCGACACCAGCTGCTAGTTTCCTCCTAGAAGGCAAATGGAATGGAATTTCTGCCAAATGTCGCGACGTTAAGGACGACGAGCTGAGTAGCTGAGGGGGCCGCAGTTGGTGCTCCTGGTGTGTCGCTATTTACACGGGATAGGTGGCGGGCAAGGCACTAGGATATTCGAGATCGTACATTTGAGCTTTGATGAACTCCAGCTTGTTTTGTGGCTCCGGCTGTACGGTAGCTAGTCCGTTTTTGTAGGCATAGGTTACGATGCCTTCCGCAATGCACATCGAGCACTGCATAATCGAATTGAGTGGCGGATACAGGCTACCTTTTTCCAGGTCATCCTTGGAGACCAGAGAGGCCAAGGTTTGGGCAGAGATAAGGAACACCTCCTCTGGTATGGTCAGCATGCCGGCGCACAAAACACCCAAAGCAACGCCCGGAAAGATATACGAATTATTGCCTTGGCCGGGATAAAATTTACGCCCATTGTAGGTGACTGGTGCAAACGGTGAGCCAGAGGCAAAGATGCAGCGACCTCCTGTGTGGGTGTAGGCTTCCTCAGCGGTGCATTCAGCCTTGCTGGTGGGATTGGACAGTGCAAATATGATGGGCGCCTCGTTGATTTCGGCCATTTTCTCGAGAATCTCCTTGGTAAAGGCGCCGCCCTGTGCCGAGGCACCAATCAACACATTAGGACGCACCTTGTTAACAGCGTCCAGCAATGTGTCAATGGGCGCACTGACCTGAGCAAAATGTAACTTATGTTCAGTGAGGCCGCCCTTTGGACGATCGCGCACAATGACGCCACGGCTGCAAAAGAAATGCAGAGATTAGTTGGATTTGAAATAGAAGCATATTTGGTGATTGACTTACCTATCAACCATCCAAATACGTGACTTGGCTTGCTCTTCGGAAAGACCCTCCTCCTGCATGGCCATGACGCACAGATTGGCAATGCCAAGCGCTGCCTCGCCAGCGCCCAAGAACAGCAGCACATTATCCTTCAGCTGGGTCTTCTTGATCTTCAGCGACGCCAACATGCCCGCTATGGCCACAGAAGCTGTGCCCTGAATATCATCATTGAATGTGCAGTATTTATCGCGATACAGCGATAGCAAGCGGAAGGCATTGGCATTGGCAAAGTCCTCGAACTGAATGAGGCAATTCTGGCCAAAGCGACGCACGCAGGCGCGCATGAACTCATCGACGAAATCATTATACAGATCGCCCGTGGCACGTTTCTGTCGCAGACCCACATAGAGCGGATCTTCAAGTATGGACTCTGTGTTGGTGCCCACGTCCAGCGTGATGGGCAAACATTGGTTTGGCTTGATGCCAGCGAGAGCCGTATATAGCGACAGTTTGCCCACGGGTATGCCCATGCCATTGACGCCCAGATCACCTAGACCCAGGATGCGTTCACCGTCAGTCACAACAATTGCACGCACGTCCATCTCTGGCCAGTTCTTGAGCACATCATAGACATGTCCCTTGTCCTTGATGGTGATGAACAGCCCCTTGGGCTTCATGAACCCCAGACTGAACTTCTGGCAGGCCAAGCCCACAGTGGGCGTATACACCAGCGGCATCATGTTGGTAATGTCCGAGCTGATCAAATTGTAGAAGAGGCGTTCATGGCGCTCCGACAGACCAATCAGATACATATACTTGTCCAAGTCGTTGGGCAGTCGATTCAGTAAGAGACGGCAGTGGTTCACCTGCTCTTGAAGGGTGCGCACTACATAAGGCAAAAGGCCTTGAATGCCCAACAACTGACGCTCCTCATGTGTAAAGGCAAGACCCTAAAATGGAGAGATACAGGAGGAGGATTAGATGAAGCCGGTAGTTTCCTTGGTCTCATTGGGGGCGTGGCACATAAGGAAAATATATTTATGGAAGAGCTAAGATCAGACACAAGTTTTGCTCTTGGATCCTAGTTGAACTCTTCCACTGATAGAGCTATATAAATTAAATGGTTTGGATTGGAATTAGTCTAGATTAGATTAGATTAATCAACAGCCGACTGTCAACATATGTCAAGATGTCACATCTGGTCGAACCGCTTATCAAAGTAAGCCACGCGCCATAGACAACCTGTCTGGGTGCGTGTCCATGTAGAGATCCATGCTGTTCCCGTGCCCATGGGCTGACAAACACGCCTCTTGGCTGACCTTCGCCACAGCCCAAGCTTTGAAGTTCAAAGTCAGACGCGAACAGCATCTCGAACTATATGTGTTAGGTGGGAGATTGCGAACCGGTATTCAAATGCATTTGGGGCATTCGTTTTGAAAGTCGAATATATGTTAGTTGGCTGACTCAGCGAGCGACTGGCCTCGATACGCCAGCAGCATGATTTGCAACAATTGAAAGTATTCAATTGGTTGAGTCTATTGTGTAATTGACTGATATGAACTATATGGAATCGCCTGTGTGAGTGTGTGAAAATGTTTGTCTTTGCTGCTCGAGCAACTTCCTCTAGGTTGCCAGTCTACCTGACAATATGCATACGGCAGCCGTCAGCCGGCAGAAGCGCGTTCTTTGAGGGCTTTGCACAATGGCGAAATCGTGACAAGTCAAGGAATAACTGATAGTTAGCTTCTGTGCAGTTGACATGTACATGCATATACATTATGGCAAAGGCTCACGCTTAGTCTGAGCTCATGTAATGGAACTTACTGCATTTATGTTGATTATAGTTGGAAGCGCTTTGTTTGAATTATATAAAGTTTCGTAATTGCAATAAAGTGATTAATAAGAGCTTTGTTTAAATTAACTAGCATTTTTTATTAATAAAATTTTATTAAAAAAATTCATGACTTCTGATTCAAAAGGAAATTTCTAGTTAGAAAACTCAGGAAAAAGTTTGAACAAATTTCAATTTGCTTTAAATGTAAAAAAAAAAATTGATCAACTTAGGGCAACTTTATAAATAGTTCTATACAATGAATTGAATTAGAATGTATTATTTTGTTAACATTTTATATTACTATTATCAACTTTTACTTTCAGACGATTACCTCTTTCATATAGCCTCAGTATACACTTATATCCGGTGATATGTCACGCTATTAAATTCATCATCAAATATATCATATTATAAAATCATAACAATCAATTCGATATGTTTACAATAAAAAAAGATTGTATAATAATTGTAAATGATATCAATAATAAGCAACTCGTGTGCTGAGCACAGAAATAGGAGAAACATATATACAAATTAAATTTCATTTAAGATTTGTTGATATTAAGTGCCTTCTCTCAAGTGTGTTATATTCGATAATTGAATTTTACTTATGTATGGGTTTACATAACGTTAGATATGCATGTTTTCAACTTATTAAATTTATCGATCGCGTGCCTTAACAAATTTACACTAATAATTTATACAAATTGGTTTTTTTTTCTATTTCCGAATTGATGACTAAACAGAGAATTCTTAATGGTATGCAAAAAGCCAGAATATTGGCCATAATTTACACGAAAGAATAAAGAAAACCCCAGATACTTGAAAGTGCGTCAGACACTGTGTAAAGTTTTATGCCAACTCATCCTGTGTTTTAGTAAATCAATGTGGAATGATCGCATCGGAGCGAATAAATAACCACGGAGCAGTGGAAATGTTTCGCAGAGGCCAAGCTAATTAGATTTAATCTAATCAAATACTTGCAGCAAGACCCCATGCGGTGGCTGAGTGTCCAAAAAAAAAAATGCTTTCAAGCAATCAACATAATTGATTCGTAAAGCTGGCAATAAATGTTAGAAGCTCGTCGCACGTACGCCGCATTCTACGGAATTAGCCAATGAAAAACAATTCTGGAACTGTTTATATCGTTTACGATACGATATAAACGTCATCAATGGTGCTGGTGAAATAGTGAGTACGTTACTGTTGAAAACGACACCATTGACATTGAAGTAACGCCCGCTGTACGATAAGCGGTCGGTGCGCAAGAGCGAGAGAGATAGAGAGCGAGAGAGTGAGAGTGGGATCGTTCGCTTGGCAACAGGTATAACTGTTAGCTGCCGTTTCAACACGACGTTGTAAGCAATTCCCAGCGCTTGCCTCACAGCGCGTCAGACGCAGCGTATACGTAATAAGCAACATTTGGAGATTACGCATACGAATTTGCAAAAAACCAAAATAAAACGAATACAAAAACAACTGGCTTGGCGCTCAGCTGATGTTTGCGTTGTCTGGCACGATCATCATTATCACAGTCATTATCAGCATTAGCATTATCATTATTAAGAGACAGTCGCCCGTAACGGCGATAAGCGTGCAGTGGGAAACCTGACCTCAAAGCGATGACGACACCAAAGGCGCTTACAACAAAAGATGCTGCCACAGACAATTTCACACAAATTGTTTCCTCTGTTCAAAAGCTGAAAGGTCTTTACAGAGAGTGTTTGACTATCCACAGTTCAAGCAACACGAATTGTTTTAATCGGCGCAACGAATGTTGGCATGACAGCTATTTTAAAAATATATATTAAATATTTCAATAATTATGAAATTAATGAAGACTTAAGCCCATAGAAAAGACGTACTTTGCAGGGACAGAAGAGTTTTTTTTTTAAATTAAATGTTTTTCAATATTATTTTTCTAGCACGAACTTGTTATTTACATACTGAACTACTGAAGTAAGTGAGCTCGCAGTTTCGCACGATAGAGCGCATTGACCCTATTAATTATTTAAATTTACTCACACATTTTGTGGGCACTTTAGCTATGTCAGACAGCCAAATCTAATATCAAAACATGTGAAAAGAAATCCTTATAACCGTGACAAAGTCGTTTTCGCATATATTTATTGTATTTTTAATTATAGTGTTTTGTCAGCATATTTTAAAGTCGACTTGTTTTCTATTAACCTTATCTTGCGCCTTAATTGGGCAGACATGCAAATAATCTGTCGTCTATCACCATTTTTGTTTTGTTTGGTTTTCTGATATCCAAACAAATATTTTGTGTCAAATATATATATATATATATATATGAAAACAGATACATATATATGTATATATATATTTATAGAGTTTTGCCATTGTTTTGCTTCACGCTAAACTGTATTCAACTCTTGACGTAGGTCAGTTTTTGTCGCTGAGGAAGTGGAAGGTATTTAGTATATGCAATGCGATAAGAACTGGAAAAAATTTCCATTATGCAATGGAAACGTATAGGCAAAGTCTCAGAGAACAATTTATATATATACAAATATATACATATGTATTCATTATAGTTGTCTACATAGAGCGTGTTAAATATATATAAGATATGAAAGCCCTGGTCAGATTTGATAAGAGCTCTTGAGTGTTATTGTAGGTCACCTTTAAAATGTTTTATTCTTATAATTTCATTTTAATTTATATTTTATTATTACTTAATAACACAAACATTTTATAAATATTATTAATATTATTAATATATATTAATATATATATATATATATATATATATATATATATATATATATATATATATATATATATATATATATATATATATATATATATATATATATATAAATATATATTTACTATCATGCAGCTTAATGATTCTGTAAGGATTTGCTCATATGAAATTGCCTGTTCTTTCTATAATCGACCCTTACCCCAAATATAGCTCACCATTAAAGCAAGCTCATGCGCATACTTCGCTCCCACTTGCACAACAGCAATCACGCTGCGCTCTGCTTCTCTTTGTCTCTCTTCCGCTATTTGTATGCAAATTTTATGCTCAACAAAAAATTACAAAACGTAGAGACAGAGAGAGAGAAGGAGGGAGAAAAAAACATCAGCTAAATAGCATCTGCAAATTGGCAATGAACTTGGGAGTGTCAGCGTAACGGTAAAGCGCATGCAACCCAATCGACAAAGTGCTCACACTTAAGTTAATACTGCAAGTAGCTTATAGAATATATAATTTAATTTATCGGGTACTCAATTATAACAAGCCTATATACTACTACGTTTTATTGATTTTCTATAAACAATGCGGTCATCACCTAAAAACCGAAAATGAAAAAAAATTCCATCTAATATGAGCTTTGGTCTTCCAGCGTGGCGCGTGGACGTACATTCTGCTTTGGCTATGTCATCTAAAGGTCAAGCAAGCCGGCAACAACCAATTTTGTTTTTTTGACAAAATTGTTAGCTGACATTTGTGTTTAATAGCTATTTATTTTATTATTTATGAGCTTTCGTTTTTTTGGCGCAGCTGTGGCATAAAAATAGCAGCCAGAAATTGAGTAATATTTTGGTTTCAATAGGAGTGCTAAGGGCGTGAGCACTAAGGAAAAATTTGTCAAAATTTTATTAAATAATTCAAATAAGAAAGTCAAAATTATATTTGTTTTCTGTCTATAAAAATTAAATAGTGCTGTTTAGTGAGCTTTTTAGAATTTTTTTGTTAGTGTAGCGTCTAACAAGTAGCCCAAATTGTATGCTCATATATTTGTAGCTAATACATATCAATACGGAACTAAACATTTGTATGTATGTATATCTGAAAACAACCCCGCAATAGTCAGTCCGCACTCTTTGCTGGTATTTTTCCACTATTTGCGTGTATGGGAAGCTCGCGACTTTCTTAAAACTTACCTTATTGAAGCGCTTCGAGCGCATACGATCGAATCCAGAGACGTTGCCGACGATCTCGTTGTCGCCTGTGCCCCAAAGTCCGAGGCGGTCACGCTGCAGATTGTTGCTCATGTTCTCGCTGTAGTTGCGTATTTGGTGCAAATTGTTGTTTCTAGGGTTGCCAAGTAGTGATTGGGCTTGGTTTTGGTGTAGCTCGTGCAGGCTCTGTTGCAGCTGCTGCCAGTGGCGCGAGGATAATATCGGTGGTGGCAAAGCTTCAGCTTCGTCTACACTTACTCCTGCTTCGTCAACGTCGCGTTGCGTACTGATTTGTGTTGTGAGTTTTGCAAAATTGGAAAGTTCGTATTCAAGCGTTGTTGTCGTTGTAGTCGTATGATTTTTACACACACGACTACTGCGCCATTTCGCAGTCGCAGCGGCAGCGCAGTCACCATCACAGCTGCTCGTGCTCTCGTGTGTGTGCTTTGTGTGGGTATGTACGTGTGTTGGCTGTGCCGCGTTTATTTTGTTATTATTGTTGTTGCTGCCGCCGCCGCCGTTTCTCTCTTGGATGAGTGCGCGTGTGTACAAATCAGCTGTTTGACAGTGAGCGCAGCGTGTGCTATTGCTGCTGTTAGCGGTGCTGCCAGCGCCAGCGCCAACACCAACGCCGACGCCGACGGGTATTGTGGTCTTGTAATAGCCGTGCTCATTTTGTTGTTGCTGCTGCTTATGATGATACGGTGTTGTTTGGCCATTGGAAGGGTTGTATGAATTGTTGGCCGTCGGATAAATCGGTGTGCTGTGAATGAGACAAGAGAGAACGAGAGAGAGAGAGAGAGAGAGCGAGGGAAAAGAGTGAATATGAGAGTGAGAGTGCTTTGTGTGTAAGTTCGCTTTGGTAACTGTAAGTGCGGTGGGTAGGCGAAATGAATGCTCGTTCTCGGCATAACTTAATTATAAGATGAATACGTAAGAGGACATTAGTTGGAAATGCCCGACTACGAAATACCCTGCATCTTGTGCTAAGCAACTTGATACTGCCATATATTTATACATTCATATACAAAACTAAATATACAAAAATTAAAGCTGTTCGATACGGTTATTTAATCAGAATTCAAAAATGGCTAATAATATATTTATCTATTCAGTGCACCAATTAGACACAAATCATAAAATATATAATATAGAATATTTGATGAAATTGAGGGTTATAGAAGCTTTGTGCTTAACTTTATTTAGCTTCAAAGACCTACAGCGACGATTACATCGACCCAATAATGTAGATTTGCACAAAACCATAATACCTTAAGGTCTCGTTTTCAATGGGTATATAAAACAAGATGTGATGTTATGTGCTTGACATTGTTGTGACTTAATAACGGCACTTGATGGAAAAGAGTAAAGGGAAAAAGAGCAATGAATAACTTGTACCTCACATCATGCTGTAGACTTCAGGAGTTACAAAAATGAACTAGTTCACTGATATGGTTTTGTTTTGTTAAGTAATAGAAATTAGCATTGTTTAAAAATATGCTTAGCTTTAGCAAAACATTGAGAAACAGGTGATGCTTGGCACAGCCGCCTAGACAAATCAGCAGTAGAGATAAGAATTGTGCTACGTCCACTTTCTGCTCCCGACAGATGGGTACAGAGTACACTGATATTGTTTATATATAACACATATAGTACATATGTATATATATACATACTGCTTGATTCGTCCAAAAGCTTGAATCGAGGAAAAGCGCTGCAGAGTTGCGTACATGCTAAGCACTTCCAATTTCCTCAATATATATGGAAAATTTTGATATCTTAAAAACGTCTATATAGGTTTATATAGAACTACGTAAAATTCTGATGACCGAAACGCTCTAGAACTAAAATGAAACTGACTATAGAAAGTTCAGGGGTTTTTCGTTGGGGCACTTCGTTTTATATTTTCCAACTACACTTTGTAGTTTTCATCGCATTTGCTTTCGCTCAGCCTAGAAGCATAATGAACGAGAGACAAAAGGGAATATATATTTATGTACTTACATACAAATTAACTGATAAGACCAGACTAACATTATGACAATCAATCAGGGCATAAAAACATTTTGCTTCAACATGTAAACAATTCGCAATGCAAACAAACAGAGGCGTCACGTGATTCAAAAGTGATTAAAGGGGGACCGACTTAAGTGATGTTAAATAATATACATATTTATATATATATATATAAATAAATATATTTTCCATATTTTATGATATGTTAAATAATATATATATATATATATATATATATATATATATATATATATATATATATATATATATATATATATATATATATATATATATATATATGTAAATAAATATTTGTCCCATATTTTTCATACACTTATATGTATATATAGAAAATTGAATATATAAAAAAGTTTATCATAAAAGATTATCATAAAATTCGTTGAATAATAATTCCCTATACAGGTCTAGACAAAAAGTGATAAAAAACCACTTCTAGTTCGCAGGATGTGCAGTAAGGAAAGGAACCTACATGGATTCTATAGCAGATTTCTGTAAGATCTCTCTTTTGTAATGAATTGTTGAATGAATGGCTATAGATAGATAAATATATTGATAAAAAACACTGCCTTGCAGCAGATAGTTTCGATTTATAGCAAGTGTCAGACAGAAAGAGATACAAATTTAATACATTCCTGCATTGACCTCGCATGTCGTCCCGGAATAAATATATAGTTCAAGTACTGCCCCCCTCAATGCGTGTTAAATATCGTGACAGACTTATCATAGCCCACAGCAAGGGTAAAAATTGTAAAGTCGAGTCTCGCATAGAGCCACAGCCCAATGCCAAAAGCTGATCCAAAAAAACTGAAAGTAAATCTCAGACTGGGAAATTTTACACACATGTGTCTAACCTTCATAAATATTAATAGGTTAAACTTTTTATTTTGTTTATTAAATTTCGTGTTTTTTTTGTTGTGAATTTTTTAGAGGATTTTGTGATTGTTTTCTATAATAACCTTACCAGACACACACACATGTATTGCGAGTATGTGTGTGTTTTTTGTGACTGCAAGTACATCGATTAAATCAGTGCCCGGCCACGCCCTCAGGCATATACAATACTAACTACCGAATGGAGGCGTGTTTTTTATTTGTGTTTTAAGGGTCAGTGAAACGCGCTTAAATCGCTATTAAAACGCTAGTGAATCGCACCATTAAATGTTAATTACATGTTGTACTGAAAGGACGAAAAGGCAGACTGGGCGTGGTCACACGCCTTTCATGTGCTTGTGTACTGAGAACAAACTAAGAAGCTACAATAATCTAATCGACATTTAGGTGGATATGTACAGCTGGGAAAAATAGAATAGCACCATGCTCACGGGTAATTTGAGTTCAGTCATCTCGCAGTAATTATGTCAAAATGGGATGCATTATAACTGTTAAAAGTATATTGTGTTTTTATACAAAATTCGCTAGGTATATCTAACAGCATACTACTATTAATCTATCAGATTTAATTAAACTCTAAGTTTCGTCAGCTTCAATTGTATTTCGTACCAAAAGATCACTTTGTTATTTGCTGATCACAAAACTAATCAAGCTGCCCTCGCACACACACTTTTCTCTTGTACTTTCTTACCCATTTTCATCAAAATTCCTTATAGCATTGCGATCGGCGCAAAGTGAACTCGAATTGCCCATTTTAGCAAAGTTATTTTTTTTGTTCTATTTAAATAAATAAACAGTTGTAAATGTAACAAGAGTGTATAACAGTTAAAACACCGCAAGGACAGTTTTTAAATTATTTAAGACATTCAACAATATTAGATATGTATTTTTTTAATAAACTATATTTAACTTATTTTTGTTTGCCGAGCGCTGGTCAACTGTGATTCGAGCGAAACTGAATTAAAAACTAAAGCTAAAACTAAAACCCGCCTCGGCCACTTGTTACAATCAAAAATGTTGTCGCATGGCCAAAGGAGAAGGCGACTGACGATGAGTGCAAGGCGTCAGTGCAAGGGAGACGGCATTAGGCAAACAGCTTGGCTCGCTCTCACACGCGGTCAGCGGCACGCGATGCTTGTTCGCGATGACAGGTGGCGTGTGTGTGAGTAAAAGGGAGTGCGAGCAGGAGAGAGAGGTTGAGTCACACAGTTTGGCGCTCCACACAGCTGTTTAATTGGACGCACAGCCTTATTATGCGCTTATGTTGAGTCTCAACATTTAGTCACGTAGTGAGTAACGCATAAGAGCAGACAGTTCATTACGCATGTATGTGCACGTCACGTACATATGTGTTTGATTGGTGTTGTTTCAGCTTGGCTCGTCTTAAATATATTATTTGCTTAGTTTTATTTTTGGGAGTAGCACTAATAGATGTTTGGAATCGAATAATATTTATAATATTTATATATTATTTCAAGCTATCGACTCAACAATAATCGACAACTGAAGTGTATTTAGTGTTCGTTGTGCGGCTCTTTCGTGTTTCACCTTAACTGTTTGTACATGGCAAGTTGGCCACTTGGCCAGTTGGTTAATCGCTATGACCTTAGCCGCAACAAATTGCATAAAGTCGTTGTTCGCTGTTCGTTGCACATGTTGCTCGTGGCTAATTAAAAAATAATAATAATAACAATAATAATAATAATAATCATTTACCCAGTAAGTGTAACAAACGCACTGACCATCGTTACACTTCAACGAACTCAACTCCTGGGGCTCAAAATATTTCCAATACCTCAAGTCTAGTCAGATAATTATTTGACTAGAAATCAAACGTATTTTTTTGCTCTGTAAACAAGTTATATTTCTAATTTATAAATATTTAAAAAATCTCAAAAGAAACTTATCTTAATTTGAGCTCTAACGTTTATTTATTTATTTATAATTATTAATTTCCTTTAGGTAATAAACAGAGCATGTAGCGTGTGGTTCGTCTTGCTGTTCGTGCGTCTTTAGCTCATCTAGAGTCCTAAGTTTCTGAATAAGTATTCGTGTATACCCTCTCTTTTAAAGTATTAAGACTTTTGAGCTTATGCTCACTGAGGGCTTGAGAAATCGTAAAGAACTTTTACATGCTTCGGTTGCTATTCTCTTGCAGTTTGTATCAAAAAGTTCTATTAATAAATTCTTAAGAGGCGTACTAAATAAAGAAAAAAAATAAATAAAAAAGAATATATAAAAAATTAAAATATATAAATATATATACAAAATCAAAAATAAAATGCAATTCCAATTAATTGCAATCTATGAGACATAAAATAATTAATTAAACTTCATTTGGAACAATTTCCACTATTCTTATGATAAGCCAATATTTTCGTACTTCTCTTCTTTACATTCAAGCTGAACAGAAATCTAAATATTATTTTTTTTTTAATTTAGAGTATGGCTAAGTCGACTTGACTCTAGCTTTACCTAATGTCAGCGGATGTCAATTCTCCAATTTCGTAATTTTAATGATTCGACGTTGATTTAGTTGTCATTTAAGTTGCACAAAAACTTTTAATTAACTTAACTCTATTTTCCTCTTATTTTTCTTTTTTGGGTTGCAATTATTTTGTATAAAACAATACGAAACGCACTAATGTCTAGTTGTACAGTTATATCCATTAGGCCAAGTGAATTCAGTTAAGCATTTGTTGAACATGTTTACAAAGCTTTAGCCCAAATATCAATTTGAATAATCTCAGTTTTGAGTGCGAATTCCATTGCTATGAAGTATTCAAGGAGAGTTCAAATGCATTACTCAGTTTCACTAATTAATGCTAAAAATATTTAAGCAATTAGTAACAGTTTACTTGTATTTTCATTATATTTTGAATTCTGAATAATTTTAGTGTCTTTCAAGTGCAAAATAATATTTTTAAAAATAAATAATATTTTATTTCAGTAATTTATTTAATTTAATTTAAATTTAATATTTTTCTTTTATAATTTTTTTATTTTTATTTTTATTTACATTTAATATCTATTTATTTATATTCATAAAACATATGTTATTGTGCTACACTTCTTAGCAATAGATGGCATTGCTAGCGGGTTGATGTCTTTGCTAAGTTGCTGCTTGCGTTGTATGAACTATAGGTGGCGCTAGCTTTAGGTTTAGCTATTGTTTGTTAAATGTTTTTATTTTATTTAAGTATTTGAAGTATATTGAATTTTTAAGAAAATTGTTGATAATGAAAAACATTAAAAGGTTCATTTATGTATATATAAAAATAAAATTAATTGTATGCAAATTTATATGAGCTGCAAATGCCAAGCAACAAATTTTTAAAATTTATTTTTAGATCAAATTAAAAAGTGTTTAAGCTAAATGAGTTAAAACTAGAAGAAGGCAAGGTAACTACTTTTTAATAAAAAATATGCTTAAATAAATAAAAAAATAGAATTCAACAAATTTAAGTCAGATTTGAAGTCCGTTTTCACATATTATATATCCCAGACCAACGCCGTCTGATAACTTATATGCATACAAAAAGCTTTTGTCAACTATCCAGTCAATACGAGAAGCTTCAAAACTAATAGTTAAATTAAAGTGTCTTTTAATAAGCCACGTCTTAAATGGATTATTATTATTGCTGTTGCTGCCGCTGTCGCGGCTGTTGCTGCAGTTGCTGCTGTAGCAGCTGCTTTGCCAACAATTTGCTGCACAACGAGCAGACAACCTCAAGCTGTACCCCTTTCGACTTAGATTTAATAAAGGCTCGCAGCAACAAAAGCAATTGAGGGTCCACTTTTATCATCAAATGATTTTCTTTCAGCTAAGCTGGGCACAATTTTCACGGCGCTGCAGTCACGTCAGCTGCATGTCCTGCACATGTCTATACACACATACATATAGACATGAGTGTGTGTCTGTGTGTGTGTGTTCAGCGGTAATCTATCATAATTTTTATATCCTAAAATCCCATTTTCGTATTAGAGCAAAATGTCTGCGAGCAAATATAATAAAATGGCCAACACATCGACGTGAAGGCAGCTACTGCACGCGGCTCAAGCGCAGGCCAAGCACTCACACACACACATACTCTCGTCAAAGCATAACACACACACACCCACACACATGCACATGGGTGGACATGGCATGCCAACAGTATGAAATTCCAGTCAAGCGCTTGCTTTCGTTCCTATTTTTGTTAGCTTTTCTTTGCTTCCTTTTTTTTGCACCCTTTTCAAAACTTGTTGTGTACGTGTGTGTGTGTGTGTGTGTGTGTGTGTGTGTGTTTGGCTTAGCTGCACTTGTCGCGTTTTATTTTTCAATGCCTTGGCTTTGGCTAGCACAAAAAAAAAAAAGAAAACGTTCAAATAGCCAACAATTTTATGAGTCTCTTACAGACACACACACACACAGCAACAGCAAGCATTTTTTATATGCTTGTTGTCGTTGCCTAATGCATTGTCCTTGCTCAACACACACACATACACATATTCATATAGACATTCAGATAGCAGCGCAATTATCTTGGCGAGTTCTTAATAATTGAAGAGCTTCACATTTTTCGCAAATAAATTAA
Source organism: Drosophila eohydei (assembly GCA_035045825.1). Classification (NCBI taxonomy): domain Eukaryota; kingdom Metazoa; phylum Arthropoda; class Insecta; order Diptera; family Drosophilidae; genus Drosophila; species Drosophila eohydei. Next base: position 4,537,885 of record JAWNOT010000100.1, read on the forward strand.
ATTCTAAGAAATATTTATTAAAGAAAATTTTCTTTAATAAATAAATATATATATATATATGAAAGCATATATATATATATATATATATATATATATATATATATATATACATATAAATATACATAAAAAAGCTCTTTATCATAATTTCTCAGCAATTAATTTAATTTAGCGTAAATGAGCTTGAAATACTCAAGAAAATTAAAACTTCTGTTTAACTATTTTAATAAGCTTTACTTCTAGGTTTAAGCTTGAAACAATTAGACTTTCAAAATGTTGAAAATAGTTGACAAAATGAGTTTGTTTATTGTTATCTCCATTGATATTCAAACACATTAAGCTCTGTACAAAGCTGTAGAAGCTTCGATCATAGACAATGCCTATCAACTTTATTTAGACAAAAAGTAAAAACTATTATAAAAGCTTTCGAGCGCATTATAATTAGAGTTTTTCAATATGCATAGTTCAGATATAAAAAACTTCAAAAGACGCTTTAAGCTTGCCCAATAACTTTAAAAGCATCTTAAAGGTTGAGCTTTTTATATATAAGTCATCAATCAATTTCATATATGTGCATGTGAGCTTTGAAGCTTTTCAGCCGCTGCACTTTGAACAATTTAAGTGAAAGCACATTAAAAATACTTGCAAGTTCTCTTGAAGCCGTGCAGCTGGCACGCCACCTTTAATATAAATTACTCTATAGCAGCGCAAGCTTGCCAGTCTGTGCTTGCTGGCTTGCAATTAATTTTTTAATAATAATTATAATAAAAATAATATAAAATGCAGTTCATAAAAAATGCCGCATGTTGCACCAATCGACAACAAAAGCAGCAAACGATTTTGCATTTACCTTAAACTCGGATTGGCAAATTGATAAAAATAGCGACAAAGTGAGGCGTAAACGACTGTGTAATACTTGTTCAGCTTGCCAAAAGTTGTTAAGAGGCATCAAGTATTTATAATTTTAGATTAGTTATAGAATGAGAGACGATAGCTTGGTTGGATTCAATTGTCAAAATATAAAGACTTAGACTGGCATTGCACTCAACCTATATACTCGTTTGCAATTTGTGAACGAGCATAAACACATTGTGCGCTGTTTAAACCGCTGAAAAGCTGAACAAATTGCGTAACTTTAATTAACTTTAAACAGATGCGGTTTAAATCTATATATAAAGTAGCAATGTAAGGCAATAGATGTATAATGAAAGATCTTAGAGTATATAAAAATTTGCTACAAGGGAGTATATTCTCTATAAGACTATCTAACTGAGACACTTCTTCTGATATACACAGCTTAAAGAAGATTTCATAGACTTACGAAAGCTTTGCTTCTTATTTATTGCCAAATGAACCTCCAGCCAATAGACATAAACAACAACAATTATCAACATCAATAACAATAACTGAGTTTTAGCAAACGGCTGCTCTAGAAAGCTGCTCTCGTCTGGAGTCTAAAGATATTTTATAAATAATTTTTAGACCCGTTACAATTGCTAAACGGCAGCTGGCAACAACAATTGCAGCCAGCGAAACAATGGCAACAACAATAAATTTAATTAAAAGTTTTATAACAAGCTTTGCTTGATTTCACTTTTGTCAGCTTCACAGCTGCAGACAGCTTTAATCGAAGCCATTTGTGGAACGCGGAATATTTGGGCAAAACTCGTAGCCTCTCTCTTACTCTGTCTCTCTCTCTTTCTCTGACTCGCTCTCTGCAGCATCTCGTCATATTTGATATTAATTAAAAAGTTTTCATTGTCGCGGGGGCGCTTTAAACAAATTGTCAGAGCTGACGAACCAGCAAGGATACCTCCTTCTCCCTCTCTCTCGCTATCTGCCTGTCTGTCTGTCTCTCTCCGTTCACTGATGGCAAATCAAATACAATGACCGATTCTGCATATGTGTAACTGTGTCTGTGTGCGTGTGTGTGTGTATGCAGCTGTCTTTAAGCCAGCGACAACATCGGCGACATCTGCTTATGTCACGTCCTGACAACCGAAAAATTCAGCTTTTTTATTCTCTGTTAACAAAGGGCAAACGGAGTCTATTGGTTTACATAGTGTGTCTCGCTGTTCATTCATCATTCGATTTTAAGCTGCCCAGAGTATAGAGAAGTCCGTTAAAAATCTTTTGCGTTTGGTTTGAATAAAAACGGAAACATGTGAACAACTCTGAGTCTGGCACAAGTTTGGGGGAAACAATCAATTCATTGACCCGTAAAAACATACATATACTAATTCAATTCACCTATCAAACGGAAAGTGCATAAACAACACAATATTGCTATTGCCACATGCAAATGTGTTATATTTGTGGACTGTAAGAGTAAGCAAAAGCTTATGTGGATTCTGTATATGAGAGAAGCACTTAATAACTGCGCTCACTCTATTGGGCGGCGGATCCCGTTATTTCAATAGTGTCGGCAGTGTGAGCACAGATGTTTGATTCTGTTATATTTGTGGATTGTAGATATGAGCAAAACTAGAAAGAGAGAGCGAGGCTTGTGGATTGTAGAAATGAAAGATTACATAAGTGCTCTCATGTTCGTTGCTAAGCTGTTGATCCCGTTATTTTAATGGTGTCGCCAGCCCATAAAAAGAACATGGCAGATCGTGAGAGAGCGGATATTATTAATAGCTATATGCTATTGGCTCATTCTTCTACAACAGTTATATGACAGAGATTATTAATAAGTGAGCTTACGCTATTGGTTGATCCTGTTGTAGCTGAAACAAGCATGGTAGAAAGGATGAGTGCAAATTTTTCAATTGCTGAATGCTATTAGCTCAAAGGTCATGTTATCATAAACAGATAATCTAGCTTTAATAAATGTATATTCTTATAATTGAATTTAATAATAGAAATAAATTTTTTAATTTGCTAATTTACTGAAGCTGATGAATATTCATAATTAAAAACCTGTTTACATACTGAGGCAAAAAACAAGAAGATTTAAGAATTAGGTTGTTTGACACGCCTAAGATCGCTTGGGGTTTTCATCTCCCGCAGCCCAAGGATAAATATGCACGCTTGTTTTACTTTCAAACAAATTCACATACGAAGGCATTTATGAAACTCGGAGTTTTTCAGTTAATTTAGAGCCTGTCGCATAACTCATAATGGGCAAGTGGTGCGGGAGGCCAAATCCTTGTAGCTAGATGCGTGTCTGTGACATTTTCAAATCAACGCACGGCGCACATGTCCTTTCACTTTTTCATTTGTTGGGCGCGCCTGGCTCTAGGCGGGAATCCCAACAATATCAGCAACTTGAACTGAGCTCAACTTTGTGCACAATAAACGGGCGCACTTGACTGAAAATGTAAGCGATAATCCTTCGGGGGGGGCTCAGTAACATGGCACGAAGGTAAAAAGCGCGCGTAATTGAAGTCTGAGTGGAATGGTTGAGCTCACTGAGAGAAAGAGAGAGATGGAAAAGTGAGGAGCAGGAGTAGGTCGCCTGGATATGCGGGATATATGCGGCAACGTGTGACTGCATATTTATGTCAAAGTTGCGAACGATGCTCAAATGGCCGCAGACAGAGCCTTGCGCCATAGCCAAGGCAATATCCTTCCTGTGTTTAATAAACTCCTCGACGAGGAGCCGTAGCGGCAACGTTGGTTGCCACAAAAAGGCGGCCAAAAAACTTTGTCGATATTTATCGAATTTCATAGCCGGCGGTTAAATGTTTGTCGGCTTGGCTTGTGCGCCTTGTGTTTGCATTTGCATTTGGCGGGTGTGCAGGTGCGTATGTGTGTGTGTGTGTGTGTGTGTGCGCGCGGCGTCTTGCGTTTGCTTTGGCAAAGGCTCAAGCAGAGAGCATAGAAGGAACTCAAATGTTTCCTGGGCTGAGTTTATGGCATGTACTGAGGCATGTTTTAAGTGGTTTTACAGGACGCGCCTCATTGCGTCTTGCAATCAATTTCGCTCGTTACGTTACGTTACGTATACGCACCGTTTGCCAAATTGTTGCCACGCACACATACACAGGCACACAGGTGGGTGCTCCCATAAAAATGTATACATATTTTAACTAATATTTATCAATATGAAACCGAACGAGTTAGCATTGGGGCGTTCTGCATATTTAGTGCTTATTATGGCAAAATGATTGTTTTCCCCTATGCGCAACAGACATTTACATACACAAAACATTTACGACTGCGTATGTGTGCTTATATAGTATATATATATATATATATATATATATATATATATATATATATATATATATATAATTTATTACCGCATGCCATAAAAAGAGTTTTCTGTTTACTACAGATTAACATATAGCTCGATATATATATATATATATATATATATATATATATATATATATATATATATATATATATATATATATATATCGAGCTATATGTTAATCTGTAGTAAACAGAAAACTCTTTTTATGGCATGCGGTAATAAATTGTGTTTCTATGCGTACGACTTTTATTTACTTTGAAAGAGCTGCAAAAGGCTTGCGAAAATTGAAGTTAAATTATTTAATACTTAATTGATATATTTATGTGCAGCAATATTGATGCCAGTCCTATAATTTCAAATGCAAATTTATTTATTTTCAACAAAAGTATTTTAGGTAAATATTGAGATGAGAAAATGAAGTATTTGATATTTCATTGAAATTGTATTTAGCAAATTCCCATTTTTAGCATATGCTGTGCATATCTAATTTGTGTTCTTCAAAGTAATCCCCATAGGATATTATGCAACGTTTTATTTGCCCATGCTCGAAGCACTTCAAAAAGTAATTTTTGTGAGCTAGTTTAGCTGCGCCTTGAATGTCTTATATATTTACTCAGTCGCAGCGTAGCGTCGGCTGTTAAAAGGCTTTTGCAGGCTGTCAGCTCTGTCTGCGGCTTCAGTAGTAGAGGAATAGTCAAAGCTGAGCATATCAAATGTACGCACTTGTCGGCATAAGTGACAAGTGACAAAATAATCTCAAATCAAATGCGAATAAAAAATTATAGTTCGATATAATTTTGAATAGATCTCATATAATAAATTAGTTTTTAGAAGATTAGCCTCTTTTTATGCAAGTTAAATTGCTCTTTATTTGTTGTGAGTTGCTCATTTCATATTAAAGCTTTCTAGAGTTCGATTAATGTTTGCTTTACGATCTCTCTGAGATCTTTCTCCCTCTATAAATCATTATCACCGTTTGTCGTGTGTTCGTATTTCACAATTTCAGCTAACAATGTGCCTAGAAATGTTGAAAATGCTTAAAAATAAATGCATTAATGAGCTCATTCCTTTTCCAATAGAGCAGCTAAAATTCACATTGATAAATCGTGTTTTGAACATATTTCTTTAAGAGCTACAGTTATATATATTGCATATTTCTACAATTGAATTTGCATTCACATAAAAGAGCTTAACATGCTGAGAACTTAGACATATTGAACCCCTTTTCCGTGCAAAGATTATCTAGAAGTCTGACAATAGCAGAAGTGAATTCTTAGAAAACTTATATCATATCATGCGATTTAAATATCTCTCAATCGAAGCTGCTTTCAAGAACAAAAGTCTTTAAAGCTTTTTAAGAACTCTTTTCTTTGCCCAGTTAATGTGATGCAGCAGTGCTTTAGGCCTTGTTAGGAACAGACTTATGCATAAGCAGCTGATGGCTGGCAGGCAGCTGGCAGACGCATTCGCATTGGCATTATAATTTGTCGCATGCACACTCCCTAACACCCACACACACACCCACACACACCCACTCACACACACAAGAGCAGACACAAAAGGTGTCAAAGGCCTTTTGTGCGGCTGTCTTCCGCCTGTCAATGACAACAGCCGAAAGTGTGCCAAAAAACCAGCCAAAGACTTTGTTAACTCCCCACCCTAAAGGTCGAAGTGGCTGTCTGGTTAGGGTGGGGTAGGGTAAAGAGGTTGGGGTTGGTGTGGGAATTGTGTGAAAAATTCAAATCGGTTTTGCTGCTGGGCTCAGTTTGCTGGCTTGCCGCTTATGTCAGACATAATTTAAGCCCGGTTAGGCTTCTGGACAACAATGCGGCCGAGAAGGGCCAAAAGCCAAGCACTGGCCTGCCACGTTGACCCTGACGGCCAATCGATTGGCCAGACCCAAAGACAGTTACAAATGCCCCCAACTTGACTCGGCCGCCATTCACGACTCACGGGCATTTACCAAATATTCACACACTGTGCACAGTGTGACAAACACATAGCTTCAGGGCCCTAATCAGGCGTCGCAGCTGTTAGTTGGTGTCTTAATAGCTTTCCGCATATGCAGCAGCCGTGGGGCTGGCTTGGCAGCTAAAGGCTTAAGGCTTTGTTTGTCATCTTTGGGCAGGTAAGCAAAATGTCTGATTTACCTTACTTTATATATTTATGGAATATAGCTTAAAGTAGAAATTTATCTACTTATGAAGCCATGAATTTAGTGGAACTTATGAAACTTTTATTAAATTAAATGTTGTCTTAATCAAGTTAATTAGTTAAGTAAATGAATGTAAAAAAGAAGAAGAAGCAGTTGCATTTAGAAGGAAATGTTGACTGATGACTACCGCATACTTTTTTTTATTTATATATTAAACAAATCATAATAATATTATATATTCCATTGACTAAACATTTCTTTTGTTTGAGCTATGAGCTCAGTTAATATTCAACTAGAATACAGTGAGCAACATCACCTTTCTACTGGCTCTCATCTGTGCCTAGGCCTATGTGAAATTAGTATATATCTTATAACAGTAATATTATGTTATAGAGCTTCTCCTCTATAGATACAATAAATGAAGTCCTCTGCCTATGGAAACGTTGCAAAACGGCAAACGAATGCGATTGACTGCAGCCCTCTTACTTTATTCTTCAATGAATTTGTCCATTTCAATTCCGAAATATATTATATATAATAATATATATTAAATATAACAAATAAATCATAAAATGTAGTAGGAAATCTATAGAAATTTGAACGTTCAGCTAAGCTTATTGTGGGTCAATGAGTTGTGTTGATGGTGATATGTTTATCTCTTTGGTGGTCTATCTATCTGTACGGATGCTATCTATATTGTTATCTATACCCTACTTAATTTTTTCGATAACTAATATTTTTTCTTTACTATCGATACAAAAAGATGATGGGCTGACTGCTGACTCATTAGAAACTTTGAGGCTTCTTTGTGTAGATACTTCATCTGTGTGAGCCAATTAGTCTTAACATTATAGTTTTTGTAGTACTCGAAGCTGTTGAAAAGAATATCGTTCAAATTATAATCGTGGCACGCGTCTCTTATGCAAAGGCAATCTGACCTATTTACGAAATAAAGCATTCACTTGAGTTCAGAAATCTTTTATTACATTAAATATTGTTTTTATTCATAAATCTTTTATTACATTAAATATTGTCTTGAATTAAGTTCAACTGGCTCACATGTGCTGACAATAAAAGACGATAAAAGAGTTCCATTCAGAGGGTTTTGTTTGAATGCGGAATTGTGATTGTGACTTAACTTCAACATAGGCTTATTGCATACTCTATCTTTACTATCTGCTGACTAACATTTTAATAATGTTACATATCTCAGGTACATATTATTTCTATTGAAAACTGAAAGAATTGAGAAAAGGCGTTATATACTTTATTACTTTGGGAAAACTGTTTAATATGTTAGGGTATTTCGGCTTCGACGTTGTATGGAATCTGCTTATATTTGTGTTTTCTTACAAAATTCCTATAAATACCTCGTATTAAATAAGTTTTAAGTAGAAAGCCGCTAGCATGAAGAACATAACTATTCTACTGGCTCTGGTTTGTGTCTTGGCCTATGTGGGCAGCGGCCAAGCGGAGTGCTGTCGGGCTTCATTGACATTGTCTTATAAATTGAGGGTGGGCAGGTGTGGTGATGCTGGAGGACGTCCAAGCTCAACTGGCTGTACAATTACCGTTTGCGCCGATGGCAGGCGTCAAGTGGGCACCTATTGTGGTCGTGGATCCTGCAATATCTTTGGCTGCAATTGCGATAATGGCTGCATTAGAGGCAATTGGCAACAAAGTTTCGAAGCAATTAATAGGCGTTTGGGAGTCAGAGTTTCGGGCGCACAATGGAACACATAAGACTTGAGCATATGAAAATATAAGAACTTGAATGAAACAAACACGTTGTTTATTTATGTCTAAGTAATGAGTTTGGAATATGTCAAGGACAGAGGTCATCACTGAAAATTGCTGCATATGCACATATGTATATACATATAAGTAAGCTTGTATATAAGTAACTGCTGCAGTGGTATTAGTGTAAGGCTAAAAGCTTGAATTATCCGAATGAGCTTGCGTGTTATGCATTCTCTAATGCTTAGTCAGAGAGAGAGACAAATATAGCTGTGGCGGCAATTGTAATAGCAGATGTTGCTGAGTATGAGCGAAATGGAGACAAGTATAGCTGTGGCTAAACGTGGTTCTGGTTGTTGCTGAGTGAGAGTGAGATGAACGGTTAGGCCATTCGCTCAGTGTCGCTACGATTGCCAGTGGACGAAGGGAACACAAATAGAAGTGAGCAGTCTCAAAAAGCACATGGTGCAAGCAGAAATTGATCGCAAAGATAATATATAAAATAAGAATGGAATGTGACTAAATATATATATATATATATATATATATATATATATATATATATATATATATATATATATATATATATATAAATATCAAAAATGAAGTCACTTTTCACTTTTAAGCTACAATTCTTCGTGGCCCAGGAGCGAAAAGTTTGAGTAGCTCTCACTTACTCTCCATGTAGTCACACTGACTTGCTCTTTGTTTGGCTTTTCAGTTATTTGTTAGCTCGCTTGCAACCTGGTGGCAAGGTTTCTAAGTGCAACTCTCAAACAGCTCCATTTGGCTCTCATTTCCCATAGAAATTAAAACAATTTGTTGCTTCAGCTGCTATTCAAGGCAATTGCATTGCACTTTTTCCGGCAATTCATAAACATAAAGAGCATAATATTTCTGACGGAATGTGCGTGTGTGTGTGTTTGCGTATGTGTGTGTGTGTGTGTAAGTATGTATAGTCGCTGCACTTATCCTTTCACTTCATGCGCATAATGAAGAGCACTTTACGCTTATGAAAGCGATGGCTAAAAAAACGGGCAGCAAAATAAACAAACAAATAGAAACACTCGTAATAACAAGAAATAAGATCTTCCTAAAGCTGGAATAACGAACTTGAAATGCACTTGCTGGAAGCTGAACTTATATATAGAGTATATATGCATATTCCATTCCTAAATACAGAACTGGGACTATGAAAGTCTTTATGAACAGACAGTTTCGACTTAAGGTTGATATAAACGGATTAGCCTGAGGCAGCACAAGATTTAGTTATAGGCATTTTAGGACTTTTTTATAAAGTGCAAGGAATATAGTTAATTGTGGCAACTATGAAAGCAGAGTCTTTTAAAGCTAGAGGATGAATCGCACAGTTATTGAATGCATTAAGTTTGCAGAAATGAATTGAAGCAGGTAAAAACATGAATGAGAACTGAAAATAAAGAAAAACTTCTGTTGATCAGCTCGAGCTAAAGTCTAACAATTAAAATGTATATATTTATATATATAACAATATATATTTATCTATATATATATATATCTGAGCCATATATGGAAGATTAAATAAATAAAAATAAATTCTATGAGCAGGGTATATAAATAAGCGTCACAACGTTTCACGTTTAAAGGGGGCAGGGCAGCATTTTGCATGCTTAAGACTGTGCACGCACACACACACCCACACACACCCACGCAAGTGTGTTTGAAATGTCGCGTCATGCGTGCAAAGGACATAAGCAGTGACTGCAAAAACTGAAGGACCGCCCACAATTCAGGCGGCTTCGCTGCTATTTGCACTCTGACGGCTGGCGCTCCAAATGAAATGCAAACAGGCAAGGACGATGCACGGCTGCGAGGCAGCTGTGGCTGTGGCTGTGGCAGAGCCTTAGCCTGTGCCTGTGCCTGTGCCTGTGCCTGTGCGTGTCGCCTTTCAATTGACGGCCACGCCTTTTGATGCGAATTTAGTTTTTAATTTCACTTTCGCCAACGACCCTCTCTCTTGCTCTCGCTCTCATTCTCTACCCTCTCGTTCTGCCATTTCTTTTTGCTCATTTAATGCAAACGTACTTTGGCCACAAGGACACTCGGCATTTGGCTTGCAGGCTCTTCGCTTTTTTTCTCCCTTTTTGATGTGTTTATGTATTTACAGCAACACATAAATCATATAGCTGTGTGAGTGTGTGCATAAGTGGCTTTAGCCAAGCGTGACGCCTCCAATCCCGCCGCACTGCCTGCTCCAAGTGAAACAGTAAACAGCTGCGAGATAAATTGCTCATCTGCTCGACCTCGACGCACGACGGGCCTGCCCTGGCCGCCGCCCACCATCGGCGCCCCATTCGCTCGGTTTCTTAACCCAACTGTGGCTCTGTGTCAACGACGAGCTGAAGTGTTAAGTACATAAAACCCGCACACATGCATTGCGTTTATCCATAATGATGACCTTACTTATGACTTGAATGCGTGCGCAATGGCCAACGCTGCGTATACGTAATGGGCATAAAAATTCAACACACACACACGCACACACGATAAATCTATGTATAAATTTATGATTTTTTGTTGAAAATTACTGGTCTATGATTCAAGTTTAATTAGCCAGCAAAATTGGAATTTGAGTGCAGAAATAAAGCATATTTACGGACAAGGCCACAAAAATCGATGTATTTAGATATGGTTTTCAGGGCAAGATTGCTTTCTTATCATTAAAAGTAGTGGGATATACTGAAATTTTGTCAAATGATATTTAACAGCCGCCTTGAGGTCTGCTCTAGAAGTTTTGCGAGTGTTGCTTTAGGTGCCGATATACCTCACTGATGCTGGCAATATTGAATTCTTAGTTACCTTTTTACAGCTGTTATGCTTGAACGTGGCTTGGCTCCTGTTTGATCACTGCCTATTTGAATATTTGTATTTAAATCAAGACACTGATGATGCTGCGGCCTAACAGACCTCGTTGCCTGTGCCGGAACTGAAGAAGCTCATGAAACGACGACTAGATTCAGATGGCATCGAAGCAGGAAGTGAAAATCACAAAAACTAATACATTTTTAAAGTGCTTCGAGAATTGGGAAACGTAGCCTCAAGTATATAATATTTTATGAGCAGATAACATAGATCTTCATGAACAGCTAAAGAATTTTTGAAGAAAAGTTTTTAAGGCAGGCAACAGAGTCTTTCTAACTATCTCTGGATATATCCGCGTAAGTATGCAGCAATACACGGATGTAGCTGGTCTCTATAGCAAGTTCAGTTTGTTTCATGCTGTCTATGGATAAATCTTTGATTTTACTGAAATCGATTTGAAAACAGTGTGATTTTTACTAATCTGGGCATTGCATCGTATGCTGAAGTAGCCAAAGTCTTAAATATATCCCAAAGTATTTTATGTTTTTGATATCATTAATTACCCAAAGAATATAAAAAATGGATTTTATATTGACACAAATACAGATTTTTATATAAGTCAGGCGGTTCAAGCTCGATAGAATAAAGAATTTGGCAATAATATGTATTATAACTGTTAATCATTAAGTTCCGGGTGTATGCTAGTCGGGTGTTGCCTAGACTAGAGCCTTTTCGTTGTATACCTACAGCTTTCTGGGGCTTGAACTCTAAACTCTGTACTCTGTTGCTAAAGTAGAAGCCATGACAACTGCCTCAACAAAAGATTTTGGTTTTGTTTCTCTCACAGATTCAACTTCAGAGCATCGCCTTTGTTTAGAGATTAGAAGCCATTGTTTGGCATGAATAGAATTCGGAAATTGTTGTTTGCTATGGAATAATTTATAAAATCAATTGTTTGCCATTTGCAACTTTTCAGCATCGATGACTGAAGTAAATTTTCTGCGGCTTTCGAGGCATTCCTCAGCCGCCTGGTTGAGGCTGAATTACTCGATGGCCACACTCAGAATTCATGCTTAAAACAATTAACATGAATGATGTATGGTTGACTAAAGAAATGGCGAATGCTCTGACGCCCACAACGGCTAACGGGAGTCGAATTAATATTAAAATTATGCACTTTAAGCTATTAATAGAATATTATTATTAATTTCGGTAATTTGAGTTGAAATTTGAAGCAACTCGAAGTTAAATTGCCAATCGATTGAGCAAAACTTAATTGAAATGGATTTAATTGCTCAGCCAGGCGAATAATAATAAATAATAACTCCGTCTATATCGGATGTATGCAGAGAATACTTCCAACAATTTGCTATAATCTATCTGCAAGTTGTTAATTGAGTCCGGACGTTGTCTTTTGTGCAAAGTGGACGACAGGCAGTGGCAAGGTTATTTTTATTAGCATTCTATGATGTTGCTGCAGCATACCCTGTAATTGTTCACAATGGGTTGTGCTGCTAAGAAGTGTAATGCCTGGTGACAAAGTGTGCTGAGAGAACATCAGAAATGAAGGATTCTGTTCTATATTGCTAACATTCTTCTATTTATAGGGTATCTCTCTTCATTTATTTAACAAATAATTACTCTATATATACTATAAATTTATAAAGAGTATGTATCTCCAACATATATTTTGTAGGGTATCTCTTAGCTCGGACATTCTATAGCTGAGCTACGTAACTGTTTTGGCACTGCAGCTGCAATTTCTCATGCCCTTTGCCAACTGGCTGCTCAATCATGACCAGACATTGGCTGCCACCAGGGAGCACTTTGCCACTCAAGTGCCAAACAATTTCAAAAATCAACACGAAACGAGAGGCGGTGCAAGGGGGCAACATTTTTCCACATCCGCCTTCAACTCCAATTTCAGCTTCAGCTTGGGTGCCAGCTGAAGGTAAGCTGAAGCCCCTTTCATTTGGGGAGTAGCTGTCAGAGCTCGGCACTGGCAATGCCAGTCAGCTTTTGTTCAATTAATTAACTTGGCCCAAAGCAGCTGGCCAAGTAGCAGTGGCAGAGGCCAGGTCGAGAGCAGCTCTAATGAATACCAAATGAGCTGCATATCTGGCCTGGTCGTGCGCTCCATATGCTTCTCCAGAAAACATGCTGATTTATTTGACGCAATAAATTCGCTAAAAAGTGTCACAAATTTATGGAGCGCCGACAGCCAACACAGATGACAGATTGTTGCGGATGTGGCTGCGTCTTAAAAGGAGAATGGATTTGGATATTAGCTGGGAGGCGATGGCGATGCCCTGCACAAGTGGCTAACCCAACAAATTCGAGCTGTAGCTCTCGCTCGTTACTAAATTTTAATGTACATTTGGTAAACCTCCTTTTGCCAGGAGTAGAGAGGCATGCATAGGTATATGGGACACGGCCAGGTAGCGCTTGTGCTGCCATCTTATTCGTTTCAATTTACATATAATGCCTGTGCATTCCATATCCTTAGGCTCCTTTTTACCCCACTCATGCCCCGACCACGGGCCAGCTATATAAATGATGTGTCAGTTTGCGTTGCTTGCTGCGTTTTTATTTCCGACTCGCTTTCGCTCATTTTATGCTTGAGGAGATGCTGCTCACTTGACACAGCCCTTCGCCGTTGCTGCTGCTGCTGCCGTCACTTTGCCGCCTTTTGGTTTTGTGGTACTAAAAAAATGAAAAGGTAACAGTGAGAGCGTGGAAGTTGAGCGTGGCTGACTGGCATATACCCTGTGCAGAGCATTCATCTGGCAATTGCTTATCTATAGAGACATTGTCATTAAATTTTGGGTGTCTACTGCTCCTTATCTATGAAATATGCAAATCATGATCGATATTTATCGATTTCTGTTAAGTCATAATAATAACTTTCTCTTATTTTATAAATGAATGATATGTGTTTCCATATAATCGAGATTTGTTATATGAAGTACTTAAGCCCGTATTAAGAGAAGTTATCGATACTTATCGATTTTAAAAAAATCACGGAATAGAGTTTTTGATTAAATGTTAGATAAATTCTTCTATAAAATATGCTAATGTAGATTTAACATTATACAGAAATCTCTTTATATATTTATTTTTATATATTTATCGATATTTGCTCATATTTCAGTTGTGTCACAACAATAATTTTCGACTAATTCATATCATACTGATTTGTGTTTCCAGAGTATTAATTTCGATTTAAAATATGAAGTTTGAGTCTATAAGAAGTTATCTTATTATCGATGTTTATCGATTATAGTAATTACAGGGAAATCGGATTTTGTATAAATGTTAAATAGCTTATTCTATGAAATATACGTCTGTTGATCTTTAAATGCACAAAAATCTTTGTATAATCAACAGTTTGATGATAGTTCGGATTATTAGAGATATTTATCGATAATGTAAAGTGAACTTTAGCTGAGCACAGATCAGCTTAAACCACATTTTTTATTTCTCATCAATAATATCTAGAGTAAATGTTAAATATATATTACTTTGCAGCGAATGTTATCAAATTAGTTGTAGAAAGAACATTTATCGATAGATGTATCGATGTTTGCTTATCTGAGGGAATCGCTTTTCCAATTAACTGTCAGGCTAATTAGATGCAAATACATACATAATAATATTTTCTAGTTTAATGAGAGATTTATATGCTTGGCAGCAATTACCTGCTTACAGGGTATGCGGATGCCGGCAGCCCTTGCTGCTTCACCAATTGCCAAACAAATGGCAGGTAAGGCAAGGCACCCGCCCAAGATTGGCGTGCGCGCGAGCACAAAAACAGATTACAGTTCAAGAACATGTTTTGATAAGCAGCAATTTAAAACGTGATGCTATTTTTGGTTTACACGAAAACGCCAGACGAGAGGCGAGAGACGAGAGAGACGTCTGTCGAAAGACGCCCCCACAGCAATGCCAAGTTAATGGTGGCTGCTGGGGAGCTTAACAAAAGGCTGCCGTTCAGCGAGCAGGTGGCAAAGGATATGGGAACCGGCGGAGGGGCAGGTGCGGTGAGCTGCTTCTAATTTCATTTGCTTGCATATTTAGTGGGTGAGCGTTTGAGATGCCGTAACGCCTGATGAGCTATTCTGCACAAGCTTTAATGCAATTTGCCCATAAAGATGATGAACATTCTAAGACAGTCGCGATAAGAGCGATGTGCGTCAAAACAAAGCGGAAACTTTACGTGTCCAACAACAAAGCTATTCACATAGTTAAAGCGAAATTCTAATTTTGATTAGGATTCGAGTAGCAAGCAGATGCAATGTTGGGAACTGTTTCGCATGATGAGAAATTGAAGCTGAATTCACGCTCTACAAGAAACAAGTTAATAGGAAATTTTGGAGCTCAGTTTGAAATGTAGTTGTTAATAAATAAAAAATGATTTACAAATTAACTCTGATTGCGTTCTATTCAGGCCCAAATCATAGCCTCCAAGTCCATCGATTCGAATCTTTTGTGCTGGAAATTATCAATTGTGAGTGTCAATAATTGAATTGAAGTGGAGTAGAAAACATTGAGTCGATGTCGTAATGGCAATACAATGCGACAATAAATAACAATAATAACAAATGAAGAGCGCATAGAGAGGAGGACGAAAATCAGCGCTGCAAAGTTAAAAACGTTCAGCGGGAGCAGACGATAAAAATAAAATGAATGCCAATTTTTGAAAAATTAATTTACTGTCTCAGGACTGGGTTCTCTATCGATATTCAATGAGAATTGCAACGGAGCCAACGAAGCGGCGCAGCAAAAAAACAGATAAAAATGGGATATAATGGGAATGGGAGCTGAGCGAATACTAAAGACACTTTCAAATATTTTATATATAGTTTTGGATAAAGTTAAAGATAGAAAAATTGCATTTATTAATGTTCATTGATGGCCTCTAATAAGAACAATGTAAGTTGCAGTAGATACCTCTGAGTCTCCTGTTGAAATAGATCAAGAATGCATATCTGAAGATTAGCATAGATTTCAGCTTTTAAGCATGACAAAAATCAAGCAAAAATCATTCAACTTTCAGCGAGAGTATGAAAAAAGGCCATGAAAATAGACTTAACAGGGCAAATAGACAGTTGGCGTGGGCGTCAGATGGACAGGCAGAAAGACAAAGAGAGAGCGAGAGAAGGGGTAAGTAGTGTGAGTGAGAGCTAGATAGAGGGCAACAAGATGCCAGCAAAAGTCAACATCGTTGTACTGTGCCAAGCTAATGTGCTTTTCGTTTCTCTTGTTGCTGCTGTTGTTGCTCTGGCAAACAGCGACAATCGATTCTGAAGACATCAATAAGAATGGCAGCGTTGAGGGAGCTAAAAATTCCCAACAATAACTTTTCATTTGAAGGATAAGCGCAAAGTGGCCCCGATTCAGTGCTTGCTGCTGGCTGCTGCTCGCTTAGCAGCCGACAAGAAGCATTTGTAATAACTGTCATAAGCGAAATTGGTGTTATCCTGTGCAAGGACAGCGTCATGCCCCTTTGCGGCGTGTGGCGTGCGGCAAAATGAACGAAATTAAATGACATTTTTTTTTAGCTGCTGCTGCTGCTGCTCGTTGTTGTTGTTCTTGTTCCTCGCGCTGTACTTGTGACATTGAATTTAGCACCCAATATAAAAATCAACAATGTGTGAGTATGTTGTGTGCGTGCATGTGTGTGTGTGTGTGCGTCTAAGTATGCGATAAGGATAAGCTTTAAGCATGAGCATGTGGCAAAAATTCTTAACGCTGAGATTTCATCTGGCAACAAGCTGCGAATTGCGCAAATGAACAGACAGCAGATGAAGGAAGCTGAAGCTACACGCAAGCCGAAAAATAAAAAAAATATATAATAAGAACGCGCCCCCGCACAAAATGGCGGCAGGCAGCGCCACGAAATGAAAAGCAAAATGTCAAGTAACGCCCCATTATGACTGTCATAGAAATGAAAAGTAATTTTGATTTATTAAACGTTAACAAACGCAGCAGCCACACACACACACACATACACACAAGGCATCTTGTTGCCCCACCCACAATGCGAACAAAAACTTAGCCCGCACACATTCGCATAAATGTTGTGTTTGCCTTAGCGACATTTCGAAAAAGGTTTTCCTTGCTGGTTGATAAAACCCAAGTGCTTAACCTTAGCCCTTTCTGCTCCAATATACATATATATATATATATATATAACATATGTATGTGTGTATATTTGCTTATAAGTTGGGCCTAGGCCAGCGGCACGTTTCCACTTTTTTGCTGTCGCTTCATTTTGTTTTGCACTTCCGTCTGGTTGTTGCCGCCTTGACTGTTGTTATAAGAAACTCATTCGCATTGTCAACTTCGTTTTCATCAGCAGACGGACAGACAGAGTGGGGGAGAATGAGTGTGTGGGTGTGGGGTGGGGCGGCTCCCAGTTAGGACACGCGACACACTCGAGACAGCCTGACAGGCGCTTTAAGATAAAAATTTTTTATAACTACACGTCGACATCTTTCAGTTCGTTTCGGCCTAAAAATTTGCCACGAACGGTTGTGTGTGGATGTGTGTGTGTGCTTGGGGGCGGGCCGTTTATATCCACTTTCTTTGAGCAAGTTAGGGCACTCCTTGTCCTGAGTTGTCATAAAAATAACAGAAACGCAAGAAGCTAAGTTAAGCATCTTGGCGACCTCATGACATATTGCTTAAATGGTACCCATGTGGGAGATTCTGCGTACAATTGGAGTAGTGGAAGTTGCGCATTAAAATATAATTGGATAGTGATTTAGATGCTGTTGCATCACCGAGTCCTTTCCAACAAATAATCTATAGTTCCGCTCTAACTTTCTGCATCTCAAAGGGAGCTTAGCTAACTCCACTTTAAAGCGAGAGTTTTAATTATAACTAAGCCTTCGTTAGACTATCAATGTATCATATACAAAGTCTATTTGTCTGACATTAAAATTTAGACTTGAAATTTGAATAAATATTAGGATATATCAGATATTCCATTAACTTTAGCCCTGTTTAAAACTAAAATATCGATATTTTAGCAGAACTTGTTCAGTGTTTTATATATGAAAAGTAGTTTGCCTCTCTCACTCTCTCTTGAATAGCCTATGTTTAGCTTTAAATATAAAAATTACTTTACAAACAATAAACTTTAAGCTATTTATAAATTCCATTAACTATTGTAATTCTCAAGCTATTCAGTGCAATAAATAAATAATAGCTAAACAATATAAAGACAATAAAAAAGATGTAAGAAGTCCATCCACTCCCAGTGGCTTTCTTATACGATACTCTTTCCTTTTCAAATTTTAAAATTATTAAATATTTATAAAATATATGATATATATATAAAAATATAAGAGCAATTATCAGTGTCTATTATTATTACTTTTAGCAATATAAATTTATTGTTATATAAGTTTGTTATTATAAATTTATTGTTATTAATAAAACTACTCTCTATATATAGAAGCGCATTTAAGCTTCGTCATTATACGTGATCTGCACCTGCAAAAACCCTATAAATAGCCTTTAGCTCCGTTAATTCTCAACGAGAAACGTGTTGAAATGAAAAATATATCCATTCTGCTGGCTCTTATCTGTGTCTTGGCCTGTGTGGGCAGCCTTCGGGCGCAGTGCTGTCGGCAATCGCTGACCATGACGTACACCTATAACAGGCCAGGACGCTCCTGTGCAGATGCTGGTGGTCGTCCAATCAGTACGACCCACTGTACGATTACCGTTTGTGCCAATGGCCGGGCTCAGGTGGGCACCTACTGTGGCCGTCGATCCTGCAACATCTTTGGCTGCGCCTGCGGAGGTGGCTGCATCACAGGCCTGTGGATGCAAAGCTTCCTCGAGAACAATAGACATTTGGGTGTTATAGTTACGGGTTCCAGGTTCAACAACTAAGAAGCTGCGCAAATACTGCTATGGCTTGCACACATATTTAAATAAACATGCTTCAGAAAAACCTATAAATGTGTTTCGAGCAATATTTCTCTTGATATGCGTCAGTTTCTATGAAAAGACTGTTTTACTGAGGAGTGCTTGACTAGCAGTTACCCTGCTACCAATCTACTCTTGCACAGCAGCTAATCAACTAGGCGCGTGATGCCTATGGCATAGCGTTGCAGCTTCATAGATAGACAGATGGCTAGAGGCATTGGTCTAGATTAGCTCAGCTAATCTTCTAGATTAAGAATATATGCATAAGTTAATATTCGCCTATATTGCTCATGGCACAAGGTCCATGTTCATTGCTTGCTTTAATATAGAAGCAGCAGCGTTCAGAGAACGATCAAAACATGAGCTATCAAATCTCACATTTTGTTTCGTCTCAAGAAAGACTGTTGCCACACGAAGCAACAGCTACCTCAGTAGCCATTACTTAGGTTAATCAAAAATATCATCATTTTCAGTCTCAAACAAATTTTGAAATATAAAAGTCGCACTCTGCAGCAACTGAAACTTCAAATTTGATTAGAAACTCCTCTATAACAGCAGCAAAATGATAGCTGATGTAATCGTCTAACTCTGAACTTATTTAAAACTTAATTTATATTGATATTTTGTCACTGAGATAGAATATGGATTAAATTAGTAGCTTCTGCTTATGAAAAGCGGTTGGGAGAGCAAAATATTTTGACTCTCACGTGCCTGCCCTCAATAACATATTTTTAAATCTAAATATAAACATTTGTTCACTTGAACCCGCTTTACTGTCTTTCGCCAGTTAATCAGTACAATAAATGAATAAGACAATTGGTTCTAGTTAAATATTGTTGGGACAATAAGAAAAGATAAAAGCGACCCACTTAATGAGGTTTGCACAAATGTCATATTTGATACCCTTTCTTTTAAGTATCAGCAAAATATCAAATATTTCTCTTAAAAAAATTAAATATATATAAAATGTTTGTATTTTGTTTGTTTGTATTATTACTTGTAAAATAAAAAAAATATATTAATAAGGTAAGAGAATATATGATTGTTATTAATAAAAGATCTATTTATATGTTGAATGTATTAAAGCGTATTAAAGCTTCGTCGTTATACGAGATCTGTAGCCAGGGCACATTTCCCTAAAATGCCTATAAAAAGCCTGTAGCTCACTTAATTCTTAACTCGAAACGCGCTAAGATGAAGCATATATCCTGTCTACTGGCTCTCGCCTGTGTCTTGGCCTGTGTGGGCAGCCTTCGGGCGCAGTGCTGTCGGCAATCGTTGACCCTGATGTATAGATATAACAGGCCAGGGCGCACCTGTGCCGATGCTGGTGGTCGCCTAAGCAACAATCCAAACGTCTGCACGATCAATATTTGTGCCAATGGCCGGGCTAAGCAGGGCAGCTATTGTGGCCGCGGACCCTGCAACATCTTTGGCTGCAACTGCGATAATGGCTGCATTCCCGGCAGTTGGATGCAAAGTTTCCTTGAAAGAAATAGACGTCTGGGTGTTACAGTTACGGACTCGAGATGGTCTGCAAATTAGACATTCTATAATTTGTAGATATATGCCAATAAACCTTTTTAGATGAGTACGTTTTGCTCGTTGCAATATACAATACATTAAGTTGAAATTTCACTTCTGTAGACCTTAAGGTATTGACACTTAAGATCACAAACAATGAGCCATATAAAACAATAAATTCACTCATATTTACTTTGTCAATTTCAATATTTTTCGACTTAAGCTGAGCAGTAAAGGAATTGGATAAGAGAATTGTTAAGCATTCATAATAACAAAAGATAAAAGAGACTCGCTCAAAGTTAAAGTTGAGAATAAAAAAATTATTTTTTGAAAAAATAAATGAGTCTTGGTTATCTTTTCCTGAAGTCCTTGTTGTGGGCAGCACTGAGCCACTCGTTTAACATGAGGATAGCAGCGCTTAACACCTTGACATATTGTGATCCTATTCTATAATATTATTAGTTCTCAACTCTCCTCTAAAGGTACAGATACTTTAACAGCTGAATGCATATCATAGTCTTGCCTATCAATATATCTGATATTTCAGATATTCTTGTTTTTCAATTAACTCACTTTGGCACAGATAATGTCATCTAGCTAGCTCTACCTCCTATAGCTTTAGCTGTGCTTGATAATCTGCAATCACAATCAGTCAGTCAATCAAGCAGAACAATTAATTAAATGTCGAATGTGACACATTCATATCACTCGCAGCCAGTTAAACAACAGTAGATTGTCAAACCAGTCAGTCAGTCAGCCAGCTCAGAGTCCTGGGTCAACACTTTCGGCTACAGAGTTGACCAACGCAAATTGTTTAATGGCCGTTGACACTGATTTAAATTAAATATTTGGTATTTGGCCTAACGGTCGCCATGTCACTCTGTCAACATGTGTTGCAAACAAACATGAAATGCGTTCAACATG
Source organism: Drosophila eohydei (assembly GCA_035045825.1). Lineage (NCBI taxonomy): Eukaryota > Metazoa > Arthropoda > Insecta > Diptera > Drosophilidae > Drosophila > Drosophila eohydei. Next base: position 4,559,208 of record JAWNOT010000100.1, read on the forward strand.
TTTGTTGTTAAAATAACTAAAGTAAAATCCACTTAAAAATCGACGGTTAGTTAGCCACACGCGATTCAAATATAAAAAAATTATAAAAAAGAATAAATATGGAAAAAGAAGAGAGAGAAAGCTGGCAATGCCCGACTAGCATATACCTAGACTTTAATGCATTATAAACATAATACTTCTATGCAAAATGAAAATTATGAAAATTTTATTCTTAAATAACTTTACTGATTATTGTTCGATTCATCATTTGATTCAGCTTTTTTTTCTTAAACATTTTAAGCACAATATTACACACTATATACATATATATTTGTTTCAATTCATAACATTCTGTCTTCAAATGATTCTTCTAGCAACTAAGAGGGGAAACGATGAAGCACGAAATTTAATGTTCATTGGCCTTTGACCCCAATTCTTTAAACATTCTAGATATGCTTCACTGCTATCGCTCGTTATCGATATTTTGGAATTCAAGGATCATAAAACTCAATTATATATAGCACATAAAAACATTGTGAAGTTAAACTTCTAACCTCATGTTAATAAAAGACTTTAAAAACATGCTTCATGCCACGCCTTCTTCTGTCTGTTACAAACATTTTCACAAAATCATTATACCCTGCTTAGTCAGGCTCAGCAGGTGGAGTAATTTCAATAGTTCTGGCATAGTAGATAAGCCACATTCCCTACTTTTTGAAATATATTTAATTAATACTTATTTAATTGCATTTAATTGAGCATTCGCAAGATTTGTTTTCATGTTATTTATATTATGTTCGGGCGCTGTTAATAGAGAGCAAATGTTGATAATTTAACAGCAAATTAAAATGAAAATAAATATGAAAATGTTTAAAATATTTTCGATTTTTTCGAAATTAAATATAACTGTATATATTTGTAGGTAAATGTAGATAAAAATTGTAGATAAAAATTGTAGATAAATGTAACATAAATATATAATAAATACTATATGTACTTCAACTATATATTATATGTCTCAATAATTAGCTTTCGATGGATATATAAAGTTTGATAAGTTTTTCTGCTGAGTTATATGAACTCTAAATCAGATTACACTGAAAGAAATTAATTAAATAATACAAAAAAAAAATAATATTTGAGCACAAAATAATATTTAAGAATATTATAAAATTTTATAAAAACTAAAATGCATTAAAATATTTAGAAATTCTGGCAGTCTGGCAGCAGTTGAAAATAATAAGGTTTAAATTTGGCTTAGTATTAAGAGAGCTTTGCTACCTTTAAATTAATATACCAACAGCGATTTCATATTTTCTTGGCTAATATCTAAGCGAATTCAGCTAGTTCCACTCATTCGTCATTTCCAGCTGAAATGGCCAACGAAAACGGAGTGAAGCACCAAATGCAGATGATTTTGGTTTTTTGTTTTGGCTGCGAAATGAGTCAAGTCACGGCGCCTAATGGCACGTTGCATTGATTTTCCACTTTTAGCCTCGGCTGTCAGTCAATGTGTCGCGTGCCACATGGGCAACACAAACAGCGATGCGGATCCCTGTGCATGACACGCGTTCAACGCGTTGATGGCAATTTAAACAAGCGCAACATTTCCGTTAGTTATTTTGTTGCCCAGCTGAAAGTGCGTGCAGCCAATGGGGTAGCCTGGCCAAAGATAAAGAATGAAAGCAGGTCTAAATATCTTGAAGAGGCAAATGATAAGACAAAAATTGCTGTTTAGCTCTGTCAAGTTCTGTAAGCAAGACACAATTAAGTGGTATCTGCTAGTCGAGTCGAGTTTGTCTAATGCGCTGCTGAATGTGTTTGACTGTTGCTGTCGAGCCATGTCAGTCGGTTCAGCGGCTAATTGGCCAGAGATTTAGGCTCTATGCTGCGCTTTGTTGTAATTAAAAACGCAATCGTCAAAGAAAAGCCCCGACTGAAGCCAAGTCCAATGAATTTCGAACTGATTGAAGGAAGGCTTTTGGCACAGCATCTGTCTACCTCTCGATTCTCTCTCTCTCTCTCTCTCTCTCTCTCTCTCTCTCTCTCTCTCTCTCTCTTGTGTGCATTGTTTTTGGCCATATCATTGACATTGGCAATTGCATTGACATATTGTTGCTATCGGCTTTCTGCCTTCCGACTGTCAAAACGCCACGTCACGATGGCACATAGCCGGGCCCAAAGGCAATCGGGCGCGTGCCTATGTTCATACTGCTATCACTCGCCTCATCTCTCTCTCTCTCTCTCGCTCTCCATCTGCTTTAACGAGTGTTGTTGGCCATAAAGCCTTTGGCTTTCTGTTTGACATTAAGTGAACTTATAATTAAACGCTTTGGCCCATTTAATCGGATGTGCTTATCGTCGTTTGCGCATCAAAAGTCGAATTCCTCTTGGCTAACATTTTGTGCTGTCATTTCGAGTGCAGCCTTGATATTGCTAATTAGCACATTTCGATTTATGCTGAGAGCAACTGCAGCCAGCCAAACGAGTTAAATATGTTTACTATTTTCTCACACAGCAGATATACAAATTCCAATATTTTTATATGATGTGTAATTTTGTCGACATATTTGGCTCACTTGCTAGATACATAAATAATCTGTAGTTTCTTTCCCTCTGGAACCCACCAGCTGCATCTGTCTCGTGACATGGCTTAAAAAGTAAATAAATATAAATTTTTGATCGAGTCGATCTAGCCCTCAGTTATAACAGAGCCAGAACTTGTCTAATTGATTCTTTTGCTCTGAATTTATTTCTTCAGCTGCTGTCGATGCGTGTCACGCGCTCATCTCTAGCTGAAACAGCATAACTATCACCTCACCTGTCACACATCTGAATGGAAGTTAAAAATTATAATTTAAACTCTGCGCTGGCAGCTATATTAGTTAGCTTCCAGTTGAGCCCAACTGCGGGAGAGTTTTCTGGGCCTGCATATTATGGGCTGTCTAATCTTTGGTGCTTGGTGCGAGCTGTCTGCGGTGCAGGTGATGCTTTGCGCTTTGCTTATGTTTCATTTGGTAAAATCTACATGTCGATGTTGGGGCCAAGTACCTGGCCATGTTTTCATTTAATTTGAAACATTTTCTTTACTTAAAAGCCAGAAACACATGGCTTCTGGCTGCCTGGGTGGTTGGGTGGTTGGTTGGTTCGCATAGCTCGGTGTCACTCGGTTCGGCTTATCTTTTATCGGACCAAATGTCTTTGTTGCTTTCAGCTTGGCGAGCTGTTTGCCGGCAGCCGAAATTGGGTGCAAAAACGTTTTCAACTTGGCCAAAACAAAACAAGAAAACCAAAAAATTCTGAAATATTGTTTACTACTGACTGCTTAATACACTGTACAGTGAGTGTTACAGTTGAAGGCTGCAAATTCGAATTCTGAGCAGCTGTTGATGCAGGGATGCGGTGTGTGGGCGTGTGCGCTACGATAGGGCGTGGCCGTAACAGTTAGAGAGAAGTTCCAGCTGACTAGCTGTTTAAATGTTGCTGGAAAATCAATATATATTTCTGAGTGAGTTGGATATAAATTATGTTAAAAAATATAAATAAAATTAATAATATGTTAGACAAGAAAATATTTCAACTGATTTTTTATCATCTTAATAATTTTTGAAATTTTTTAAAATTTTAAAATTATTTATATATTATATTATATTATATATATTTATATTTATATATTTATATATTTATATATTTATATATTTATATATTTATATATTTATATATTTATATATTTATATATTTATATATTTATATATTTATATTTATTATATTTATTATATTTATGTGTTCTCCCTGGTTCTCGCAGCTGAGCAGTTAAAAAACGAAGGCAATAGGGAATTAAAAGTTGAATTGAAAGAATTATGAGCTCTAAACACCAGAAGCCTTGAAAAGGGACGGGATCTTTTGGTCTCCCAAACCGCTCAACTGTAGATGCTCAACGCTATATGCTTAGCCATCTCATCCAAGCGATTTCTCTCTACTTGAGTATATATCGAAGACTCTAAGGGCAAAAAGCCCCAAGTCCCTGTGTTAAACAGTTTGTAGCTTACATCAAGTAAGACGAAAGCACTAAGAACCTCAGTCTTCTATTATCTGTTTAGGCTCTCTTCAAACGGACAAGCCGCTCACAACGGTTTCTAACAATAATAAAATATTCAGGTCCGAATATGCTCTATTTCCACTTGGCAAACAGCATATGAAAAGGTAACGAGCACAACACGGCCAAACAAGGATACAGGAGGCGACAGTTTATTTCACACGGAAGCGGCAGCTAGGACTCGTGTCAGGATTGTGGACGCTGCTGAGCCAGCGGTGGGAGCAGGCGATGGCAATTTACAGTTAGGCGGCCACGTGACTTACTAAATCAACTCGCCTTCTGCTGCTCGTGTCGTCTGTTTGAAGTTGGGCAAAAACGAACACACGCAGTCAACGTCGCAGTCGACGCCAGCGTCGACGTCAACGTCACGCAAATGTCAGCTTGACAAATCGCGCGCAAAAATCTGGCAAGTCTTTCCGTGTGTTTGCTGTGCTCGTGGATTCTATGTTATTTTTTGTGTGTGGCGCTCATTTTTGAATGTTTCTCAAAGCGTTGGATTTTACGTCTCTAAAGCTGCCGCAAGCCGCAAGCGAAGGGTGTGTGCGCGCGTGTGTGTGTATTGGCGCCTCTGCCACAAATGCCACACGGCATGCCGACGGCGCCTCTTTGGGTAATTTGTTGTGTTTGTCCACCCGCCCGTGCCACCAACAATTTTTTGATTAATCAAAGAACATTTTCTTCCTTTTTTCCGCTTCTTTTCTGTTGTTGTTGTTGCGTTAAAGAAGCCCGAATTAATGCAAAAATGATGAGTGGAAATTTGTCAAGCTTATTTACTTCCGTCATTTAATGGCCCGGCGGCACATTGACAGCAGCGACTGGACCCCAATACAGACAGAGCAGGAATTTATCTTTGTTTGCTTTTTCGCTCAGTTTGTTTTTTTTCCTCCTTTCCGAAAGCCATTTTATGCATAATTTTTTTTTTCGAGGGGCCACGCACAGTCGCTCCCTGCTCAGCACGACGTCAGTTGGTGTCTTTTATTGTCCGCCATTTCTACCTGCGGCCATTGGCCCTTGCATATTTTAGCCGGATTTGACATAATGCGCTGAATATTTTGCTCGCAAGCGAACTTCGCATCGGCTCTGAATAGTGTTTGACAGGGGTTCGCCGTTTTTTCTTCGTATGCTGTTAAATCGAATTTCTTGGCTTTTTATGTAATTTTTTGTGGGACGCTTTTATCAATTCGCCATAAGCAGGGTAAACGAATTAGTCGAAAATCTATGGCATAGGGCTATACGGTTGGGTCCTTGTTTGGCTTGCTGCTGCTGTTGCTGCTGCTTCTCATCAGCAGCTCGGAAAAAGGGCGCATTTGCCCACCTACAGATAAGAAGAAGGTCTATACCTTTCGGTGGTTTCTTTACAATTCGCTTAAGTTGGTTTATAGTTCAATATTTTCTGGATATAATAAAAAATGCGAACTAAAATGTTAAATATATAATGCTACAATTGTTGCCTTAATATTCGGCAGTTTTTACGCCACAAAAAATGCTTCAAAGAACACATATATTATATTAAAAATAACTTAGTCAAGTAGCTGAGCTTTGGTGAAGTTATCGTGAAAATAAATGTGATACATATTGATGTAATATTGTGAAATGAATACCAGATTATGTTTTCTAAGTTTATTAATTCGTAATTGACTCCTGCTGTTGCAGTAGTATTAGTGTGAGTTTGAGAGCTTGTACAAATGTTATTCGTGTCTTAGTTGCACTCTTCACACTTCTGGTCTGTAACAGCTCTGAGTCAAAACTGTGTGTGAGAGAGAGATAGCTGCTCAACGTAGTCCAGTTTGTTGCTGAGTGAGAGCGAGATAGAGACCATGATCGCTTTGGCCAAACGTAGCTTCGGGCATTGCTGAGTGAGAGCGCGAGGGAGTGAGAGAGATGGCAAGTTAGGCCATTCGCAAAGTATTGTTACGATTGTCAGTAGACGAAGAGAAAGCGTCTAGCAATGGTTTGCCTATAAATTACATAGGGAAAGACAGCACACCGTGAAATATTAAGTTGCAGTCTGCATTCCTGTTAAGAGAAAGAAATATGGCTACATAAAGTTAAAAATTTCATGCCTGCAGTTTCCAGTCAAATACTTTGCCTAAAAGACCAATTCGTCAAATACTTTTCAACTTATGAACGAGTATATTATGAGCTATCATAAGTGCATATAAAAGAATATAGCAACTTGAATCAGTCTAATGAAATATATATATATATATATATATATATATATATATATATATATATATATATATATATATATATATATATATATATATATATATATATATATATATATATTATATATATACGTAGACTTAGCAATTGCATATATTGCCTTCTGCTTTTCCATACACTTACTCAAAACTACTAAAGACAATGGCAATTACATTAACTAAGTTTCATTATTTCATTTATTCGCTGTCTTCAAGCAATATTTTGAAAATACATATATCACATTTTATAATTTGTATGTGATTCTCTAAATTTGTACCCCTAAGTGTCTGTTATTATTGATGAAACTCCACTCCCACTTGCCCTTAATGCAGCCGCCATCGCAATTGCAGCCAAAGATATTGCAGCGTCCACGACCGCAATAGAAGCCCACCCGACGCTTGCCGTCTGCGCAAATGGTAATCATACAGGACCAAAATTTGCGAACGCCGCCAGCATCTTTGCATGTGCCTCTCTTTACGGTATACAAGAGGGCAATTGAACGCCGACAGCACTCCGCCTGAGCGCAGCCCACATATGCCAAGACACAGGCAAGAGTCAGTAGAATGGTAATGTGCTGCATCTCAGAACGATTCTAACTGAGAATTAACTGAGCTCACGGTATTTATAGAAATTTTGTGGCGAACATCAATGAAAATAGAAGCTGCTGGAATACTCTGATATATTAAATATTTCCATACCGTTGTTGTACTGCTCGACTTGTGTAAGCCAGTTGTTTGGGTTTTTTTTGTAAAGCTCATTGATTGTAAACATATGTTTCACTTTGTGTGAGAGTTAATAGAAGTTATTGAGTAACTGCAGACAGAAGCAAGACAGAACTTGCATAAAACAAATATATTTTTAGAAGATTGTATAGATCTATATCCCTGCTGCTTGTCTTCCCTGTCTAGCTGCTCTGTATACGCCCACACATACACTTATATATACAGATTAATATACACACTAAATTCTAATAAGTAGATAAACAATATAAGTTTTTGCCGTAACAGAGCAAACTGCTTTATTTATACGATTTCTGCCAGTATATTTCAATAAGAAGTTGTAGAAGTGCTTGCTCAGCTTAGTTATTCGTCCTTGAACTCAAAATTCGGATGTTTCGGCCGCGGTTATTATTGATGAAACTCTGCTGCCAATTGCCTTCCAAGCAGCCCCCTCTGCAAGCACAGCCAAAGATGTTGCAGGGTCGACGGCCACAATAGGTGCCCACCAGGCGCTTGCCATCGGCACAAATGGTAATCGAGCACCTTCCGCCAGCGATATTACGTCCGCCAGTATCCCGACAACTGCCTCTTCCCACAGTATAAGTGAGGACCATTGAACGCCGACAGCACTGTGCCTGAGCGCTGCCCACATAGGCCAAGACACAGACGACAGCCAGCAGAATGGTTATTTGCTTCATCTCAGAACGTTTCTAGTTAAAAGTTAACTCGCCTCGAGGGTATTTATAGGAATATTTGGGGTGACTGAAGTGAATGCAGCTGACATATAACAATTAAAACGAACCCCATTGAATGGAGCTTTTCATGCCCTGAAGCCATTGAATAGGGGTATTCTGCTCAGAATTGCATTGTTAAGAGGCAGAAGGCGGCGTGGTCAATGTCGGAAAGCATAAGTAACTTACTTAGCCCTCTCTGTTGAGCTGTTGACTGTTTGTTGATCTTGGCGCTGCTGAGAGCTTGAGATTTGAAACTTCCCATTTAGTTTCATGCAATCGATATATTTTTCCGTTGTTATCAATAATCAATATATATAACTGACTGTAAAATAAATAAACGAGTTTATTTGGAAACGTAGTTTTTGCGGTACTCAGGGTAACTCCTAGTCGGACACTCCCGGCAAGTAAAAAGAAAATAAATAAAAACTGACCAGGATTCGAACCCGGATTGTCTGCGCAACGTGCGCCAACTCTACCAACACCGCCACTTCATAATTGAAAAATAAATAAAACAACAAAAAATATTTCGTCTGCACTGGCCTCGAACCAGGACCGCGCTGCACACGAGCGCCGCCTCTACCAACGCAGCCACCGCTCTGCTTACGCGAGCAGCTGCAAAGTTGAACATAAGTAGCAGCTAATAATTCAGCACAGTTCAATCGCAATTGCAATTCGTGGAATAGAAAAGAATACACGCATTTGAATGTATGTGTGCACACGCATAGGAAAAATGCGTGCGCGTGGCGCTGCTGACATGTGCTTTTGCAAATTGGCCAAACGTTTTGTTTAATAACTTCTGTTTTACTTAATGGATTTTAATGAAATTTTCAGCATATGATGCAAACGCCTTCACATAATGGCCCTAGTTCCAACTAAACTTAAATTCTAAGAATTTGGGGAATTTGGAGCCGGTATCCAAAATCCAACAAAAATCAAAATTGCATAAAATATACATAAAACTAAATACAAAATTTGGAGGCTCTAGCTCTTAAGACGTTCGAGATATAATTTATTAACTGCATTTCAATTATGTTTTTATTCGATAACAATTAAATGCGAATAGTTATCGAATATTTGAAACAAACTTGACCTGCGCGTGCTATACACGGACCTACAAAAAAAATTTCAAGTATCTAGCTCTTATAGATGCTGAGATCCACGCGTTCACACATACGGACAGACGGACAGACGGACGGACGGACAGACGGACAGACGGACGGACAGACAGACGGACAGACAGACGGACAGGGCTCAATCGACTCGGCTTGTCGTCCTGATCAAGAATATATATACTTTATGGGGTCTGCCACGCCTCCTTCTGCCTGTTACATACATTTGCACAAAACCATTATACCCTGATTTCCCATTTTCAATGGGATCAGGGTATAATAACTTAGTCAAGTAGCTGAGCTTTGGTGAAGTTATCGTGAAAATAAATGTGATACATATTGATGTAATATTGTGAAATGAATACCAGACTATGTTTTCTAAGTTTATCAATTCGTAATTGACTCTTGCTAATGCAGTAGTATTAGTGTGAATTTGAGAGCTTGTACAAATGTTATTCGAGTCTTAGGTGCACTCTTCACACTTCTGGTCTGTAACAGCTCTGAGAGAGAGATAGCTGCTCAACGTAGTCCAGTTTGTTGCTGAGTGAGAGCGAGATAGAGACCATGATCGCTTTGGCCAAACGTAGCTTCGGGCATTACTGAGTAAGAGCGCGAGGGGGTGAGAGAGATGGCAAGTTAGGCCATTCGCAAAGTATCGTTACGATTGTCAGTAGACGAAGAGAAAGCGTCTAGCAATGGTTTGCCTATAAATTACATAGGGAAAGACAGCACACCGTGAAATATTAAGTTGCAGTCTGCATTCCTGTTAAGAGAAAGAAATATGGCTACATAAAGTTAAAAATTTCATGCCTGCAGTTTCCAGTCAAATACTTTGCCTAAAAGACCAATTCGTCAAATACTTTTCAACTTATGAGCTATCATGAGTGCATATAAAAGAATATAGCAACTTGAATCAGTCTAATAAATATATATATATATATATATATATATATATATATAAATATATATATATAAATATATATATATATATATATATATATATATATATATATATATATATATATATATATTTGTTTTATATATACGTAGCCTTAGCAATTGCATATATTGCGTTTTGCTTTTCCATACACTCACTCAAAGCTACTAAAGACAATGGCAATTACATTAACTAAGTTTCATTATTTCATTTATTCGCTGTCTTCAAGCAATATTTTGAAAATACATATATCACACTTTATGAGTTCCAATTGACACTCGTAACTTTAACCTTCAGGCGTTCGTTATTTTTGACGAAACTCTGCTGCCAGTCGCCCGTAATGCAGCCGCCATCGCAATTACAGCCAAAGATATTGCAGGGTCCACGACCACAGTAGGTGCCCTGCTGAGCGTGGCCATTGGCACAAACGGTAACCGTGCAGCCACTCACACCGGTTCTCCTGCCACCTGCATCAGCACAGGTGCCTGTGCCTAATATATACCGGATGTTCAAAGAAGCCCGACAGCACTGCGCATGAGCGCTGCCCAAAAAGGCTAAGACACAGACAAGAGCCAGTAGAATGGTAATATGCTGCATCTTTGAATGGTTCTAAGCAAGAATCAACTGAGCTCGCGGTATTTATAGGAATTTTGTGGAAAACACCAACAAAGTCAGAACAAATATAACGACGAAGCTCGTATACTCTGAAGTATTGACTATATATATACTTATACTGACTATATATATACATATATTACGCTTAAAGTAAGTGAAGTTCATATTCATGTATTAAAGCTACACCAAATTCCATTTCATGGCTGTCTTTTCTTTGTGCTTGTTCTCGGGCAAATATTTAACTAGATCCAATACCCAAATTCATTTGTGGCACTGCCCTAAATTGTTTATGTGTGTATCTCTTTGAGCATAAACATACGTTTCGATTTGTGTCAGAGTTTGAAGAAGTTATTGAGAAAATGCATAAGCTGCCTTCTGTCTTTGTATCGACAAGAGCTGCCTAACCGACATTTATAACTTGCGCACCAACGAGCCATGGCCATGGCTAGATCAACTCAGCTCATCTGCCGCGCATTCCCACTTGGAGTGTGTTCAGTTTTTAAAAATATCTTAAATTAAAGCTGAGATATATTATATATATATATATATATATATATATATATATATATATATATATATATATATATATATATATATATATATATATATATATATATATATATATATATATATATATATATATATATATATATATCTGATATTTTTATCTGGCAGAAATTTACTTATATTATTTAAATTTATTTTGAGTAGTTAAAGACAGACAAATATAGGACCAAGCCAATATTCTCTTATTATACTCAGAACCTGTTGAAGATGGAAATTCAGCTTATAATAGCTTTATCAAAATGTAGAAGGCGTGGCATACATTTTCGTGATCAAGACGTAAGGCTGAATCGACCTAGCGATGTTCGACCGTCCGTATAAACGCAGGTATCTCTTAAGCCACAAAATCTGAGATCGTGTATATTTCGTATATTTAAGGTTTAGTATATTTCTTCTTCCTAGCCTCAACATTATAAATTCTTTCATATGTAAAAGTGAATTATGACACGTAATGTATATATGTATGCATGTATGTATGTATGTATGCCTGCAGGGTTTAGGTATCTCCTGGTCGAGCAGTTTCGACTCGAAGAATTTTACTTGCTCACATATATATCCTTGCATTTGTCTGCCTTCTGTCTGTCTGTATGAATGCATATTTCTATACATGACATGCTTGTTTCTGCCCTTACTAAATTCTATTAAGTAACCAAGCAATATAATTTTTTAACTCATAACAAACATAGCTTTATTTACAAAGTTTCCGCCCGTCTGTATATTTAAATATATTAAAAGGCTTAAGAGAGATCTTCTTAGTTTACGAACTCGAGCCGGCTTCCAAAACTACGACCTTTTGACGCTTATTATTTTCGATGAAACTCTGCATCCAGTTGCCTGTGATGCAGCCACCTCCGCAATCGCAGCCAAAGATATTGCAGGATTGTCGACCGCAATAGGAGCCCACCAGACGCTTGCCGTTGGCGCAAATGGTAACCATACAGGTTGACCCAGTGCTGAGCCAGCCGCCAGCATCTTTGCATGTGCCTGACTCTACGGTATACAAGAGGGTCATTGAACGCCGACAGCACTCCGCCTGAGCGCAGCCCACATATGCGAAGACAGAGGCAAGAGTCAGTAGAATGGTAATGTGCTGCATCTCAGAACGATTCTAACTGAGAATTAACTGAGCTCACGGTATTTATAGAAATTTTGTGGCGAACATCAATGAAAATAGAAGCTGCTGGAATACTCTGATATATTAAATATTTCCATACCTTTTTTCATCTATGCAATCATATATCACATGATTTCATCTCTCTCTAAAGAAAGTGTATTCCACATTCATAAATTGAATTCAAGTAAATTCTTCTTTAACTTCTCAGCTCTGCAGCTATTATTGAGCTTGTTGCCAAGCAAATATTTAGATTCGATTGCCTAATTCAATTGTTGTACTGCTCGACTGGTGTAAGCCAGTTGTTTGGCTTTTTTTGTATAGATCATTGTTTGTAAACATATGTTTCACTTTGTGTGAGAGTTAAGAGAAGTTATTGAGCAATTGCACGAAATATATATATATATATATATATATGTATATATGTATATAGCAATTGGGTAAACTGACACGCCTTTTACAAACTCTTCTTCAATACTAATAAATAAATAAACTATAAGTTTTTGTATTAATAAACAAAGCGATCTGCTTAACTTGTACGTTTTCATATATTTGAATAATAAGTTGTAGAAGAGCTTTTGCAGCTTAATTATTCCATCTGAATCTTATAACACGGACCTTTTGCCGCATATTATTATTGATGAAGCTCTGCTGCCAATTGCCTTGAAGGCAGCCACCTCTGCAATTGCAGCCGACGAGGTTGCAGGGTCGCCGGCCACAATAGGTGCCCTTTAGACGCTTCCCGTCGGCACAAATGGCAATGCCGCACCTTCCGTTGCCACTATAGCGACCACCAGCGGTTTCACAATTGCCTCTTTCCACAGTATACGTGAGCACCATTGAACGCCGACAGCACTGCGCCCGAGCGCTGCTCACAAAGGCCAAGGCACAGACGACAGCTAGTAGAATAGTTGTATTTTTCATCTCAGAACGTTTCCAGTTGAAAGTTAACTCAGCTACAGAGTATTTATAGGAATTTTTTCAATAGATCTGATTAAATTTCACTTACACAAAACCCTTTCAATGGGTTGCCGTGAATAGGAATTGTTGCCAGCACGTTAACACGATTCGATTGCTTCAATCTTTTAGTAAACTTCAATAAGAAAATAATAATTGTTAACAAGTTGTGATTCCGAGCTCAGTGGGCTCATTGTAAGCAAACATATGTTTTAATTCCCTGCAAAATTGAGTTCATTTCCCTAGCCACTATTAAGTCTGACTGGAACAGCTATAAAATGTTTTGTATTTGTGTTTTATTTACTTAACGAGTAAGAGTGCTTGAATCGGGCATGCTTGACTAGTAGATACCCTGAACTCTGCACAGTCTAGTCTTTCTCTAAGCACATGGAAAGTTGAAGGCAACAAGAGACAAAATTCAAAATATTCAAAATCTTTGCATACATTGCTAAAAATCGAGTTTTGTATATAGAAAGAAATATATTTTTAGCTGCAAGTCTCCTGCTAATGTGGTTCACCAGATCGTTGAGGGTTAGGCTACTTGATCTATAACTAAAGCTCGGAAATTCATTTGACGATGATTTCTACAAATTTCAGGTCTCTTTTGAGTAACTGCAGACAGAAGCAAGACAGAACTTGCATAAAACAAATATATTTTTAGAAGATTGTATAGATCTATATTCCTGCTGCTTGTCTTCCCTGTCTAGCTGCTCTGTATAGCGCCCACACATACACTTATATATACAGATTAATATACACACTAAATTCTAATAAGTAGATAAACAATATAAGTTTTTGCCGTAACAGAGCAAACTGCTTTATTTATACGATTTCTGCCAGTATATTTCCATAAGAAGTTGTAGTAGTGCTTGCTCAGCTTAGTTATTCGTCCTCGAACTCAAAATTCGTATGTTTCGGCCGCGGTTATTATTGATGAAACTCTGCTGCCAATTGCCTTCCAAGCAGCCCCCTCTGCAAGCACAGCCAAAGATGTTGCAGGGTCGACGGCCACAATAGGTGCCCACCAGGCGCTTGCCATCGGCACAAATGGTAATCGAGCACCTTCCGCGAGCGATATTACGTCCGCCAGTATCCCGACAACTGCCTCTTCCCACAGTATAAGTGAGGACCATTGAACGCCGACAGCACTGTGCCTGAGCGCTGCCCACATAGGCCAAGACACAGACGACAGCCAGCAGAATGGTTATTTGCTTCATCTCAGAACGTTTCTAGTTAAAAGTTAACTCGCCTCGAGGGTATTTATAGGAATATTTGGGGTGACTGAAGTGAATGCAGCTGACATATAACAATTAAAACGAACCCCATTGAATGGAGCTTTTCATGCCCTGAAGCCATTGAATAGGGGTATTCTGCTCAGAATTGCATTGTTAAGAGGCAGAAGGCGGCGTGGTCAATGTCGGAAAGCATAAGTAACTTACTTAGCCCTCTCTGTTGAGCTGTTGACTGTTTGTTGATCTTGGCGCTGCTGAGAGCTTGAGATTTGAAACTTCCCATTTAGTTTCATGCAATCGATATATTTTTCCGTTGTTATCAATAATCAATATATATATAACTGACTGTAAAATAAATAAACGAGTTTATTTGGAAACGTAGTTTTTGCGGTACTCAGGGTAACTCCTAGTCGGACACTCCCGGCAAGTATCGTTTTACTTGCTTTTTTCTTTAGTATCAGCACGTGTCAATTTTCTTTGTCAGTTATTGTGCGTGCAGAAGACAATATATAAATGTATATAGGTACTATTATTGGTTAGTAGAGCTCGGACAATGTTAAAAAGTATTATCAATGGGTTCATTGTTCAAAACATATGTTTAAATGTAATTTAAATTTGGGTCACAATTAAAACAGATTGTCCTTAACACATTTATTTTCGCTTATCATTTGCAGTACGAGTATTTTTATTCATAGATATTCTACTCCATTACCATTATATCGTTAAATAACTTGCTTAAAACAAGATCTTCAATAAAAACTGGAAGACTTGAAGTGTTAAAAACTGTAAATTTCAAGTAAATTCCATTTTCAAAATTCAAAGTTCAGAAGTAAAATGGATTTTGTGAAAAATAGATATATTTTTTTTTTTTTTTGGGAACAGTATAGGTGTATATAAACATGTAACTATAGCTAAAGCTCGCATACGTAAAAAAGCAATTAAACAACATAAATTTGTATATTAATATGCAGAGCTTTCAGTTTTATTTGTAGAAGTCTTCTAAATTAAATATTTCAGTAGTTTCAGTTATAGAAGTCCTATCACAGCCTATGAAGTCCATGTGGCATCCACAACTCTGATGTTTTGCCGTCTATTGTTATTGAGGAAACTCTGCTGCCAATCGCCTTTAATGCAGCCACCATCGCAATTGCAGCCGAATATGTTGCAGGAGCCACGGCCACAGTAGCTGCCAACTAGAGGCCGGCCATCGGCACAAACGGTAACCGTGCACGACGAGGAGCTAAATCTACGGCCACCAGCATGTGCACAGGTACCGGAACCGACGATATACCTAAGGCTTAATGTAATCCGACAGCACTCCGCCTGAGCGCTGCCCACATAAGCCAAGACACAGACAAAAGCTAGCGGAACGATTGTATGCTTCATTTCGGCGGCTTTCCGGGTGAACTGATCTACAGGCTATTTATAACAGTTTGAGTGCTGATTACGCATATATATCAGATAATATATATTATTTTCAATAGGGCTTATTGTCAGCAAGTTATAACGATCACTTGTCTCATTCTTTTCGTAAACTTCAATAAGAAAATAATTGGTTTTGAGTTGAATTGAGCTCATTGTTGGCAAACATATGTTTTAATTCCCTTTAAAATTGGGTCCACTTCAAGTCCAACTTGAAGAGCTATAAAATATATAGATATAAGATATTTGCTTTATAAACATTTGCCAATTTTATGAGTTCCAGCTGGACTCCAAGATTCTGACGCCCAGGCGTCTATTATTGTTGATGAAACTGCTCTCCCAATTGCCTGTAATGCAGCCATTATCGCAATTGCAGCCAACGATATTACAGGGTCCACGACCGCAAAAGGAGCCCACTAGCCGCCTGCCATCGGCACAAATGGTAATCGAGCACTTTCCCAGTCTGCCTATACGACCTCCAGCATCTGAACAGGTGCCTCGTGCCACGGAGTACAAGAGCATCAACGAAGGCCGACAGCACTGCGCCTCAGCGCTGCCCACATAGGCCAAGACACAGACAACAGTCAGTGGAATGATTGCGTTCTTCATCTCAGCAAGTTTCTAGTAGAGAATTAATTGAGCTTCAGGGTTTTTATACGCATTTTCTGAAGAACTGTCATGAAAGCAGGTCACCTACTTTCGTTTGGCTTATGTTTTGTGTACTACTGAGGCGCTACTATTTTTAGCCATATATCATTTGTACGAAGCCCATTGAATCATTTATTTAACTGCTCAACTGGCGGGAGACAGTATATGAATGCATTTAGGTATATTAATTAATTTTGAGCAATATGGTGATATGTCATAGACCCACTTAGTTCCATCTGGTGCTTAAAACTCTGACGTTAAAGCGTCGATAATTGTAGGCAAAACTGTTCGCCCAGTTGCCAGAAAGGCAGCCACCTCCGCAGTTGCAGTCGAAGATATTGCAGGATCGACGGCCACAGTAGTTGCCCACTAGCGGCCGGCCATCGGCACAAATGGTAACCGAACATGTTGAAATCGTGCTGTTGGTGCCACCTGCTTCTCTGCAGCGACCTGATAACACAGTATACGAGACGGTCATTGTAGGCCGACAGCACTGGGCTCGAGTGCTGCCCACGTAGGCCAAGACACAGGCGAGAGCCACTAGAATGGATAATTGCTTCATCTTAGTGTTGGAAATTGACTGAACAACAGGGTATTTATACGAACTCTCGGCGGAAATGTAATTAATAAAATCGAATCCGAAATACACTAATATAGTAAATAGTTTTCTCTAAATAAATCATGCAATACACTCTCAGATCTCTTTGCCTTTTGCAGCGCAGCATTAAGCGAAAGAAATGTCAAATTAATAACATATATAATTTTATTATAATACAATTAGAAATCCAGAAAGAGTATTCAATATTCCTCTTTTGAATCACAGTCACAATCAACAAAACGCCTCCACATTGCTTTTATTTTCTTTTATTGGCAGCACACTTTACCCAGTTGTTTTATTGCACTGATTAACTTGAATGGGACAATATTTAATTTTGTAAATTTTTTATGAATTCAAGTGCATTCATTAATCTTGTAATTAGGTCAAATTGCCTTTGCGTTGAGAAGCACGCCACGTTTATAACTTGATCGATATTCATTCTAATTAAGCTTCGAAAACTAAACTTACAGATTAGATTCATTTTTATAATTTCTATATTACAAATATTATATATATATATATATATATATATATATATATATATATATATATTATATTATATTATATATATTAACCACACAGCTCAAGTATTTATAGGAAGTAACTGTAATGCTTGTTTTTTGTTCATCAATTTTTATCGATTCTAAACAAAGAAGTTCAGTTAGCGAAAACAACTTAAGTAGGGAATACGCGAATCAAGTCTCTACCTTTTGTAGCTTACAAAACAATGTAGAGCGTATAACTGGTCGGATAAATGGAGAGATAGACGTTTCTAGTTGAGAATTGACTGAGCTTCGGGGCATTTATAGGAAATTTTAAAGCTGTAATGAATGCTGATAAAATATAAATACGAAACGCTGATATGACTAAGACGCATTTCTTAAATAATCAGTAAAAAATTGTAAATATTTTATAAAAAATATATATTTATATGATATGATATACACATATGATAAGAAAAGAGTATCCGGGTTTTATATCTGAATATGCTTTCATTTAAATTTTAGTTTGTTTCATTTACACAAAAGATATTTATTTCGGGTTGCCTTAACTTTTATATTAATTTATTCCCTCAAAAATTGGGCTCATTTCCATTTCAAACAGCTGAAAGGCTTGTTTGCCAATTGAATATTGCGCAAAACAAATATACTCGCTTCACTTACTGAACGGGCATAAAAGGGCCGCTAATGCTAATGTTGTACACAATTAGTCTTAGGCAAATATTAGCTCGTTTAATTTAATTGCTGGAAAATAAAAGTTTATGCTTTGAAATTGATTTTGTTTGTTTTTATATTTTGTATTCATTTTTTTCGTTTTTTTTTTTGTTTTTATTTTTCGTACATCGTTTAATACAAATACATTAACATTTCACATTTAATAATTATGTTTACTTTTAGTTGCAGTTGATTGTGATTCATTTCTCGCTGTGTGCAAATACATATACACACATATACACGTACATATATGTATGTATGTATGTTTCATATGCTGAAAGTGCAGTTTGTATTCATTATTAATTATGATTTATATTAGATTTACATATGTAGTGCTTGCTTCTGTTTTGGCCAACTATATCAAATTGTATTTGTTAGATTTTATCTTCGTTTTGCATTACATCGAGAAAGTTTGCTTGACTATGCAGTTACTATATAGTCAATATATATATATTTAAATATATATACAAATTCAACAGTTGCCTTGTTAACTTTTCATTCTTCTGCTTGGCGTAGTTGGGCGTTTACAAAAAGCCGCCCTCAACCGATTTGTCGCCTTGACTGGACTTAAATAATCTTCATTTAATATAATAATAAAAAAAAATAATAATAATAAAAAAATCAGGCTAAAAGAAAGGCGGCCCACAGATACAGCCACTAACTCAGAGTGCAGTGCCAGCGCAGCAGGGACGCCAGGCACAACAGCCAGGCAAATGTGGCTGAAAGAGCATCATAATTCGATTATATGGAAACGCACTCGCGCTGTGTGCGGACTCACCTGCTCGGGCGCTGGCACAGGTGCCATTCTCAGTTCGCCGCTGATTGACGCCGCTGTCCCTCAGCGCCATTATGGTGGTGCGCAGCCAGCTCTCACGCCGCAGGCTGGCCACGCCCAGTATATCCGACACGCAGCGCAGCTCCAGCATTTCGCTCTTGCCAATGAAGTGCTCGTCGTCGATATGCAGTCGCAGTTGCCGTTTGCTCGCATAGAGCGGAAAGCCCTCGGTGTTGTGTATGACTTCATTGATTTGCGGCTGCAGCTGCATCTGTGGTGCCTGCCACAAAATTGGAACAGATTAGTGAGTGCTCTAGGCGGCAGTGACCGACTAGTCGATACCCTGAAGCCAGTTGCTTGTGCTAAACTAAAGGCTATGCTGCTTCTTATTTTAAGAGTTTAAAGGCAAGAAACTGTCTATCAGCTAAGCTGGAAATTTGATGCCTCCAGCTTTAAACATCTATCAAATATTAGTTCCATATATAAGAAAATTTGTAACTATTTTATTTTTGCCAGCTAAGCGTAGAACTGAAGAGTCTCACGCATATAGCTCTTGTAGTACTCGAGATAGCGACGCAGATAGGTAAAGGATAGGTAAGATAGGAGCTATTCAACTCATCTACCGGGCCAGCCATGCCTTCTTCTGCCAGTTGCGCACACAAGTGGATGCAACAGCCATACCCAGTTTTTTTTACTAACGTTCTCAATAGCTTCAGGGCATTAAAGGCGCAAATCGAAATCGAAATAGTGGGGCCGAGCTGCGTTGAAAGGTGCACTTGGCATAATCAGTGCCAGTGGAAGTTTCGCTCGCAATGCCACATGCCGCAAGTAATTTTTGGACATGCAACACGGCCAATGTTGCAATCAGTTTTAGGCCCTGTCCATAGCTGTCTAATGCGCATTTCGGGCAACGGTGCGTATGCGTAACGTGGCCAAATTGTGTACTTACAGTTTTGTTGTTGATATACCATGTAAGCCGCGCCGCAGGACTCGACCACTCGGAGCTGCAGTTGGCCAGCAGCGTATCGCGATATTTGTACGTTCGTCTTATGCCTGAGATCAACGGATCAAATTTTGGCAGCACTGTGAAGCAAGCGAATGAGTTTAACGTGAGTTGGGGCACGAAATGAACGTAAATTGTTAAATGTTTGTATAGCTGTGTATGTACATGCATAAGTATATATATATATATATATATTATGTATTTGTATATGGCAAGGAATTGAAACGTATTTTTACTGCCATTTGAATTGGTCTTCAGCTTTAACATAATGCTGCTGATTGGGCTCTGAGTGGACAAGAATTTCTTCGTCTCAGAATAAACACAAATAATAATTGGGTATTCAAGTAATGTAAATAGCTCAAGTATATGAAATAAATTACAGGAAAAATAGTTGAAAAAACTGAAAATAGTTTTCTTCTTGTTTATGCTGTTCTAAGATCCTTTTATGTCAATGTTGTATCAAAAAGGGTTTTGCTTCTGACACATAAACGTTCTTTTTCTCTAAAAATAACCATTCTTCATGGCCACAGTCTCCCAAGGCGTGTAATTGGAGCATAGGGCAAAAACTCAAACGTTTTGTATGTCAGGAATGGTCGTAAATTTCATGTTGCTGCTTGAGCAAGTGTCTTGCGATATTGTTAAGCCTTTAGCCTCTACATTTTCCTTAAATTACAGCTTAATGACAAATTTTTCAACAATTTTTCTTACTATCTTAAGAGCAACAAAAACTGTTTTTATTTGAAAATTCTTTCGAAAGCTTAAAAAGAATTTTTATTGTTTTTTAAGAGTATTTTTGACATCTTCAAATCTAACTTGACATCTTTAATTTTCAGTCATACAATAACTTATTAAGAATATATTTTTATTTCAATTATTTTTCACTAATTTTTATAGTTTTTTATAAGTTTTGCCACAGTTTATAAAACATTTATAGAAGAGCCACTGCCCAAAGGTCAGGCTTATGTCGTGATATTTTTGCTCATTAATCAGTCAGTCAGCCAATCATTAATTACATACAAAAAGCTGTAGCTCAAATAAAATTGATCAGAAATTATGTTTTAAATTTCAAGGCTTGAACTTTAGTTACCTTTATCAACATGCTCGACTAGCGCCTATTGAACCTAAGATAAACATTATATATTTTGTGAAATTCACAAATTTCCATTTGCAATTGAAGCATTTTACTCTCAAAGAGCAACATTTGTATTTACTTAACACGCAGTTAACGCCATTTAACTAATAGTCGAATGGGAATCAAAGACAGTGGCTGCAGCTTGGTTGTTTGCTTGGTTGGTTGTGGGTCAGCTGAGGTGTTAGTTGCCAGAGTACACCATCGAAGCACTTAGGTAATTATCAAGCAGCCAGCAGTCAGTCTCTAAATATTTGTTCAAAGTGTTAATTAATCTTTACAAATAATTGCACAGGACAAACTTTTTTGATGAAAGCAAGAATAATTTGGTTTATTTCGTTGATACACACACAAACACACCCACACACACACATATATACTGTGTAGAAAACAAAGTATCCGTCACCAGAAACCAGCAACAACAAAGACCAACTTGAGTTCAACCACAAAACACTGGGCAGCAACAACAACAATAAAGCAAAAATTTAGCTGAGTTTGAGCTATAGTCAAATGAATGCCGACTGCCGCAGTTGTTGCTGCTGTTGAAAATTTGTGAAATATGCTAAGGAGCCATAGTCGGAGCTGTAGTCGAAGCCGTAGCCTTAGCCGTAGCCGTAGCTGTAGCTGTGGCCATAGCCAGGGCCGGAGGCATGGGAATACAAGCGAGCGAGGGCAGGACAGGACAGGGCAGGGGCCATCAAAAGTCAGCAGCAGTCAGCAGTAGTATAAACTTTTTAATTGACTTAATACAAACCACTTTGGTGGAAAGTTTGCCTGACCCTGTTGCTACCTCGCCAGCCCGCCTCAGCGCTCTGGCCTTCAGTTAACCCACCGAGTACCGAGTGGCAAGTATTTTGGCCAAGTGCTTGCCAGCTGATGATGATTGGGAGCATGTTGTGCCGCTTTTGGTGGCATCACATCAGCTCGGACTGGTCAATGTTGCAGGTGTACTGGTGGTGGTGCTGGCGGTGGTAAACAGAGCTGTGACTCGAATTGGCAAAAGGCAACACGCAGCATGCGGCATGCGGCATGCGGCAAATGCGAAAATTGTACGAAAACAAAGCAATCAACTCGGATAAATAAACCAAAAATGCCAAAGTACCAGTAAAACACACACAAACAACAACGATAACAACAACGAGAACAACAACGTGAACAACAATACCAAAGGCAACTCAAAATAAACAAAAATCAAACGTAAACAAATGACAAAGAGCTTGCTTTGCCTTGTGGCACATTGAATACCCTAACGCATTTATTTGTTGTATTGTTTTATATATATATATAATAAAATATATATATAAGAAACTTATACAAAATCATATTTAATTTGATATTTGATGAGCTTTTCGTTTGATTTGTCAATTTGATATAGCTAATGTTTTATAAATATATCTCGTCACTTAAAATGTTCTTCAAATATTTTTAAAATATATAATTTACATATTATATAATATATATATATATATATATATATATATATATATATATATATATATATATATATATATATATATATATATATATATATATATATATATATATATATATATATATATATATATATATATATGATCTATATCAATACTAAATCTTTGCAGTGCGAAACTGCTTGAAGCTGCCATATCAAAGCCAACCTGAGCCTAAAAAAATAATTAATTTTAAGCCATTCTTTCTACTTCTCATATATCTGAAGCTGGGAAGCTGCTCAGAATCGTGAATTTAACTAATGCTCATAGAAAGTGAAGCAAAGTTGGAGTGTGGATAATAAACAAGCCAAGTCATTAGATCCACAGAAAATTACTTTGGATTGCGCTTTGGGTTGACGAAGTTATTGATTGACTGCAAGGGTTCTGCTGCATATGAAAATCAGATTTAAGTTAGCATCTAGCCAAAATTATATTTAAACAATAATGTCACAATATATTCAATCAAATAAAATTCAAAAGATTCATATCAAAAATATATTATTAAATTTTATTAGGATTTAAAATTATGCAACTCTAAAAAAATCAATATATTTATTGTAAAATTTTGAGCCGATGAAACTGACTAAAATCAAACTTAAAACTTACGAAAAACTTCTCAAAATTTCTTTCGAATTTGTAGACTAAGGAGTTTTATATGCAAATACTTAATCAGTTTGCAAAGATCTTAAGCCATATGTGAACAGTCTTAGAAAAAAGCGACTAAGTTCTTTCGCGTTACATTCAGCTCAATAAAATAAAGTGAGCGCTTGCGCAAGAGTATTGAAAATAAAAGAACAAAAGCCAAAATAAAGTAAGGAAATAAATGACACTATAGGCAGTTGGGGAAATTGCTTGCTGCCAGTTTGAATGCTAAACGAGACCAGAAAACCAACAGCAACGGGGGCAAGAACAACAATGAGTTGAAGAAGTTGGAGTGAAAACAAGCCGAGCATAACAAAATACAGGTGAAGCACTTTGGGGGCAACTCTGTGTCCGGTGCGAGCACCGCAAATGATGAACCCATATTAAAAACTCAAAAGCCAGAAGTGCCTGATGGACAGAGCTGGTTAGACCTTTAAGTATATATGGTATAACAATATGGGAAATCTCTATAGTAATTAGGTGTGTGTGTGTGTGTGTGTGCTTACAAAGGACATACACATTTAGATCACATCCTGAGCAAACTTTGACGAAACTTAATCAGTGGCAGCCAGTGCGACACATGGCACGCAACTAAGCGGAAAAATATTTGCCAAGCCAAACTTTTTACACGCTCCACAAAGCCTTTGGCTTGTTGTTGTTGTTGTTGGTGCTATCATCAAAGAGCACCAGGTGATTGCCGTTAGAAAATCGAGACACGGCAAACACTTTTGCTGGCTGTTGGGTTGAAAGTTTTTCAGCTGGATTCGATGCTGGGCGATGGCACTTTGGTGACAGAAATTCCCAAGTTGATTGTTGGTCTGTCAACAGCTTCTCGCAGCCATTGAAACAAAAAACTGAGTACAAGCCACTACACTACACTACACTACACTGGACAACAGAGCCGAGCACAGCACAGGGCCTGGGCATTAAGTTGGAACTACGTGCTGCATCGGACATGGGAGACATTGTTTTATGCAATGGAGGGCGGTGGCAGAAGCTACCCGGCGGAAGGGGCGTGGCTGGTGCTCGAAAACTTTTGTCACCAGCTCAGCTCAGCTCAGCTCAGCTCGTTGATGAAGTTTGATGGCCAGCGCTGGCTGGTTGGCTTTTATATTTGGTAATGTTGGCTCCTCATTTTATATATGGCTTGGATTGTCCTTTTTACGGCTTCGGCTGGACTCACACACACAGAGAGAGGGACATGCGGACAGGCTATATGCATGGCAGTTGGCATATGCCAGAAATGGCTCACAACATGCTGAAAATTCAGTCATTTCTTTTATGTTCGTGCGGTCAGTTTATGTCTCTCTCGTTGGTTATTGAAAAATACGAGCTAAATATGACAATCTTTTAAAAGAAAATTGTATTTGATTTAGTCCATATACCTTTCTCATTGACAGATTTTGCGATTGATGATTTAGTCCATATAATACCTTTCTCATTGACAGATTTTGCGATTGATGTAAAAAGCTTTGAGCCAACTGCAAGAGCTGGCCTTAGACAAGAGCAAGGGATAGTTTAAGCTGAGTCTGATCAGTCAAGCTACTAAAGCTTTACAGCCATGAGACTCTTGTAGAGCTCCTCTCTAGACATGCAATTCAGACCTTTAATTTGAGATTTTACTTTCTTGTTCTCTATATATAACCTCTTAGGCTTTGCATTTTAGTCATGCCTTGGCCTCAAACTCAGTTCTCCTCTCTTTGCCTCTCTCTCTAGAGTCAACTTGAATATCCTAGCATAAAACTTCTTCTGGCAAAGTTTGCTATATATTCATAGTTTCATTGCAGACGTGATTTACTGTTTGGGAATATATATCGAACTGTGCAGAGGCTTAAAATTGCATTAGAAACAGGTTTAAGTTTCAATGAGTGGAAAATTATATAATACAGAGTAAATATACTCTATAAAGACTTTAATATGAATACATAAATCAGTGTATATATAATTTATGAAGAGTATAGTCTACACTAATATTCCAGATACCAACAAAATTAAAAACAGTTGAAAACATTAATGGCTAGCCTAGAAATTAAAAAAAAATAAATTTACAAAACATTAATTTAATATACTATATACTAAACTTTTAAAATCATAAATGTTTTGAAATAATATTTTTTTTTTGCTTAAAATATATATAATTAATTAGTTAATAAACATTTTATCTAATTTTTTTAATTTTCACTATTGTTGAGTCTTAAAAAATTTGATAAACTTCTTTATTTATTTGGCTAATCTCTCATAAAAAAAATACAAAATTGCCTATGAAAATGCAATTATAAATTCGCTTAGCATTTTAAACTTCAAATGAGATTCTTGAATATATTTTTATTATTTTTTGTTAAACAAAGGTAAATAATTCTTCTTCTCTCTAATTTGACTGAATATAAAGCACAAAAAGAGACAAAGGTTCAATGCCTAATCAAAGTCAAAGACAGAAAGCTAAGAAGCGCTTATATCAAGCTGTGGAGGCAGAATAAACTATTTATTTATACAAAGTTGTTATGGGTTTAATTGAAGCATGTTGAGCAGGTGAAATCAAAGGAATTGTAACGGCATGATAAAGCTCGAATGGCATTGGATCTAATCTAGTCATTGTTATTTGCATGTTGAACAAGTTAAGCGTGGCTTACTGCCATATCTAAGCACAATAGATAAAATTCAAATTGACATGCAAATGGCATAGACGACAAACAATCTCGAGGCGAGAGTGGCAGGAGGGGGGCGGTGGGTAACAAGAGGGAAGTATTCTGCGTGGGACATCTAAAAACATCCAATTAAAGGCAAAATGCGAATTCAAATTTGATTGTTACGCGTAAACAAATGCTTAAGTGCGCATTATGCAAATCAATACTCTTAAAGTAGCGTCAATAAATAAAGGACCTCCAAGCGTCGCTCTCAACTTGGTTGCCACGATTTGAAGTAGCAACAAATCGCTGAGCAGGAAAATTGCGACAAATAAATCATTTTGAGCCGCATTCGCGTGCGCGTGCAACAAAAGACATAAGCAGCCCATTTTCATTTGCGCCAAATGACATTTGGGCCCGAATCAATTGATTTGAATTTCAAAGTGTGCCACCGTACACACCCGACCGTGTCGCCGACCAGAGCTTTGCCGCAACCGTTCCCTTTCCCATGCCCTAGCCTGGCCGCAACCGCAGCGGCTGCGTCATCTACGTTGCCAATCAAAGCGAGTGCGAGCTCAAAATGGCGGCCATCATTGCCCGCGGCGCTGACATTAACAAAACCCAACTACAGCAACGCCGCGACCAGGCCAAAAAAAAAAAATGAGCTGCTGCTGTCTTTGTTCTGCCCTCTTCAAATTAGTGTAAAGGGTATGCTCAAGCAGCGTCAGGCTGATGTAACATAAGCTGAGTGAGAAAAGCTCATAGAATTATAGATTCATATAGCAGGGAGAAAGTATAGAGACGGAAAGAGGTACCAGAGGAGAGTGATAGGTGGAGAGAGGCAGCGAGAGAGAGTAAAAAAAAGAAAGAGAAAGAGAGAGAGATAGAAACAGGGAGAAAAATAGAGAGAGAGAGAAAGAGAGAGGGAGAGTATGAGAGAGAGGGGAAGAGAAAGAGAGAGGAAGCGAGGGGGAGATAGAGTAAGAGTAACACTGAGTGCGAGAGTAAGAGAGAGAGAGGAAGAGAGAGACCCTGACGAGAAATGTAGAAATGGACAGGGAGAGAGACCAAGTGAAAGACAGTGAGAGGGAGTGGCAGCGATAGAGAAAAAGAGAGAGTGAGAGATAAAGTGAAAAAGTGAGGGAGATGGTGATATGAGAAAGCGTGAGAGAAAGAGTATGAGAGTGAGAGCGAGAAAGAGAGAGGAAAGGGTAAGAGAGAAATAAAGAGGGTGAAGAGAGGAGGGGTGGGAGGGATAGACTAAAAGTAAGAGTGTGTAGAAAGTAAGAGAAATAGCGAGAGAGAGAGTGACTGATAGACGCATGTAGAAAGGGACAGAAAAAGAGAAGGATAAATTCAAAGATAGTGAGAGGGAGTGAGAGAGAGAGAAAGACTGCGGAAGAGGCAAAGAACTCAGCCATAACAGTGATGAGCAGCTAGCCACCTACAGGGTATCCTGCAAGTCGTTCAGCACTTATTGGCCAGTTTTCGATGTTGTCATTGTTGTTGTCTGAGTTATGCCCCGTTGTCTAGTGGCTGGGCTGCACGTGACAACGGCACAGCCGCCTTTTTGGAGGCAGATTATAAATTGATTCGTACAAAGCTCACAATTGAGTTGAATTTGGCGCAGGCAGGTGGGAGAGCAGTCGAGATAGGGACTAGGCTGCTGGGCGACTGAGCTCTAGATTTATTAACAATCATTACTCATACAAATGGCTGAAGCGTGTCACAATTTTGCAGCATTTATGCGGCGTCCTTTGAACTGCGTACGCGCCTACTGTGACTGTCGCTTTGCCAATGATAAATGAAAAGGAGTTGAGCCGCGCAGCAACCACCCACCCGCTGGCACCGCTGGCATCGCTGGCGGCGAACCGTGCAAAGACCATTTATAATTTTATTAAGTGTTTTCAAAATTGCACATAATTTGTTGTCTTTGTGTGTGAAGCACACACACAGATATAGACAGACATACAGAGAGGCAGGCGTATAAATCAAATAAGTAAATAGCAATATTTTTTGAAGAGTTTACACTTAGAGAAAGTTTGTACTCTAAATTCTTCTGAAATCATTTAATTTTTGAATTTTTTTAGTATTTATTTTTCTTCAGAATAAAAAAAAAAATATTAAAATTGTGACTAATTCATAAAATTGTGAATAATTCATAAATTAAAAACATTTGCATTTAAAATTCTTCAAATAAATAATTTTTACGAAATTTAAGGCGTTTCGAATAAACATTTTTTATATTTCTTCAATCTTATCTAGATTTGTTTCTCAGAGAAATATTTTTTATAATTGTTTATTTATAGGGATGGACACAATTGTTCGCCTTTGAAAACTAATTTTTCAATCCTTTATTACAAAATACAGCATTGGTGAAAATACTTAAAAATTCAGAATCAATTCACTTTGGCAAAAAGCTCGAATGTGACTTGGCTTCTTTCAGCGTCTTGAGGCACGAACTTTACAGCTAAAAATGCCACTGCTAGAATGATCTATTATAGACATCATATCATGTTGCTATCGATAACTCAAGTGGCGCTTCTAATATAAATTTAGTTTATAGATAAAAAATGTCTATTAAAATTTAACATTAGATGCTTCACAAGCGAAATTCATAAACATATTATATTTAGTTAAAAACTTTTCAAGGCTTCATTCTTTACAACTTCTAACTGAGTTAAAAGTGCTTTACTATTTTTTCGAGTGTCTTGTCGTGCATGTCCTGTGCAAAGGACACGCGGCTGCTGGGTCAGTGGGCTGTGTATAATTTGGCTAGTTTTTGCTACATACCGCCAACGGTCATATTGGCCGCTTTATCGATCAGCTCGAACTCGGGCGCATCGCCGGACACCTCGCAGCGGTATTGTCCGGACGAATAGATATTCAGCTTCTCCAGTTCCACGTTGCAGATGAATTGATTGCAATGCGACGAGCCGTCGGCAATGGTGACACCTTTGACGGGAAACCAATTTGTTGTCGGCGGCGTTAGCGGCGAGTATCTGCAAAAACATAGAAATTTACTGAGTGTAACAGAGAGAATCATTAAGAGACAGAGCGAGAGAGAGAGAGCAAGCGAACGCCTTGGAGTTCGAGTGCTGCGCAAAAATCGAACCGAATCCATGAAATATTTATGAGGCGCATGCAAAAAGCTTCGGCTTCAACTGCATTTTGCGCCAACGTTGCGCAACTGCGGTTCAAATAAAAATCCATCGATTTGCAGCCCCGTTATATATATATATATATATATGTATCTTCTTTTTTTATATATGAATATCGCGGGCATTATGCTGCTTTCAATGGCTGCTGCAACTGCAACTGCGGCTGTGCTTGAGGCTTAGTAGTTTTCAAGAGCTTCAATTTGAAACAAACTCAAACAAAAAAGTTAAAAAAAAAAAAAATAAAACAAAAATAAAAGGTATTACAATGAAATTCAAATTCGTTTACCAGGGCCGCACAAATTGTGCATAACTTAAAAATAAATGTGATTCCGATTGGACTCTTTGATCCACTGAATAATTGCAAACAAATAGTTGAATAGTTTCTCTTTAGGCCTTTTAGCTGAATGGAATGCGTTAAACTATTTATTTCGTAATGAATAGAATGCGTTAATGTATTTATTTACTATTTTTTTAGCATATGTTTTATTTATCTTTGAATTTTATTAAATTTATTTTTATTTAAATTTTATATAAAATATGTGAAGTGCAAAAAAATGTTTTTAATGAATTTTAATATTTCCATTTTAAAGTGAAAATAATTGAAAAATGTTACTCTATTTAGGTATTTATATTTATTTAATTTATATATTTAAGTTTAAAATCACATTCACAAATTAGATTTTTAATGAAAATTTTTAGGTATATATTTTGTATATCAAAATTATAAGAGCTATTTATTTTTTAAATATAAATATAATAAAAATATAAAAAAGAAAATTATTATTAAATTATTATGAAAAAGTAGAAAAATGCTATATATATTTCTTATGAGCAGATAAAACTTCAAAGCTTCTGAGGTACAAATAGAGACTCTGGCACGCTGGGTCAAAGCCTGAAATTTCTTAAAAGATAATATAAATGAATTCTAGAATTTTTAAATAAAAATAATTTTATTGTTATTTTGAGCTGTCTGATATATACAGTTATCTTTCTCAATCCCAGTTTGAAATTCCCATATCATATGCATTGCATATAGATTCACGGACTGCAGTTAGAGTGATTTGGTGGCAACCCTGAAGGCAACTCATTTGGACACATTTTGTTTGTCAGTGCCACAAAATGTGTGCACATAATAAATGTATTTATATTCCAAATGAATGTATATAACAACTTTCAATGAAATATTCCAAGAGTCATATTCTGCGTGAATGGAGCTTGCATTGTTATTTGCATTGGTTAAATATGTATTTGAAAATTTGTTTTGTTTGGAAAATATTTCATGTTATTTTCATTTTGTGATTCATTTCAAAAGAATTTATATTAATTTATAATTGCAAAACGTGGAAAATTGTGTGCTTTATACACATATTGAATAGCTCCATTATTGTCTATTAGGGGTATTCTGTATTTAATAATTTAATGTGCGAATTGTTCTATTGATTAATTAATTCGTTTCTCTATTTACCAAGCTTCAAATGCGATAATAACAATCTGTGTCTCGCCTTTGGTATTGTGTTTCCAATTGAATTGCTTGACATGTGCTTTCGAGTGTTGCGGCAACATGTTTTCGTGGCTGCATGCCCCTTAAATCAATAGCCAAAAAATGTTGGCTAAAAAGAAAAAAGCCGAACTTAACTGTGGCAACATTTTGTGCTCGATTAAGCCCGAGCATTGACCAACAATTAAGCCAGTTAAATAAAAACTGCGCTTTACACATATTTAAGCGGGTTTCAGTGGGGGCGAATACGTGGGTGGGGCAGGCAAATGTCACCTGAGCGCCATTGCTGGCGCCCATAAAATCCATTTCAATTAAGCATTTAAATTAGTCGCGACACTTTCAACCGATCGAGTGTGCAGTGGCACTCAGCTGCTGCTGCTGCCTTGCAACACTGTGTTGCACAGAGTGTTGCACAGAGTGTTGCAATTTCATGACGTTTTCAATTTGCACCATAAAATCTGCATGAATGCGCCGGCACACTCGCCAGCCATTTTATTATTGCCAGCCAGAGCCGAAAAATATTTTTATGACTGCTTTTTATTTGTTTTACAGCCGCCACAGCAGCAGTAGCCGTCGTTAAAGTACAAAAAAAAATGGCAATGCGTTCGCTGTGCTTACCTGAAAAACTCATGGCCATCCTTATACCATTTGACCGAGTTGAGCGTCCGATTGCCCATCTCATAGCTGCAAAACAGTTTGGCCTTTTGTGCGACATCGATAATGGGCGGGACGGAGAGGCTCGATAGGTGCAGCGCCTCGATGGGCCCAATAACTGAAAAAAAGGACCAAAAAGTAAATGGTAAATGCGGCTGTTTATCAATAAAGCTGTTGATAACAGCAGTTTTTCCACAAATGTCTTAAGTCCATTTGATCAAATTAATACAATATTTAAGCCATCAACTATGGTGCGCCAAGAGCTTGTTGCCCATTCAGACTTAAAGATTAAATACAGTTTTTTATTTTTACTCAATATTTGTATTCAATTTGTTACAAATGCCTTAAGCTAATGGGATTAATTCTCAGGCTGTGGCATGATTATGCTGTTCGTTGCTAAATACGAGTGAAGTCTTAAGAAGTAAGTCGATTGTGTCCTTCTGCATAATACTTTAAACTGAAACTCTTCTATAACTTCATGCACTAATTGAAAAGTTTTAACACAGTTCTAGCTGTAAGACAAGTTCGATCTGCCAGCCCTACTTATTTATAGATATGAATATACTTTCTTCAATTTATGAGTGAACTTAAAAATATATTAATTTAAATAAATATATTTTAATATTCTACTTTTTCAGGCAATTCATTTCTATCTCATAAATATCATCAAAATTCAGAATGTGCACAGAATGCCCAGATTCCTAATCAAGGAGTATCTCAGTCAATAAGATAGGCAGGCCATCAGTCGTCTAGCTTAAACAGCGCTCAAATGTATGCAACACTTTTTGTCTACTGCTGTGTAGATGGCGCAAGCCGTTGACCTTGCTCAAGGCGTCTCTATATTTGTCTCTTTCTCTCACGCTTAAATATTGCATTTAACTGAGCTTCGCTGGCCACAGGGCGCACTGGCAGCTGGCAGGTGGCTTTTAATTAAGTTTCTTTTCACTTTTTGCCTGATAATAAAAATTACTAAAATTGGTCCAGAGGCAGCTGAGGCAAATGTATTTGTGGCATTGTAATTATTATTGTTGTCGGTTCTGCATGTGTGTGTGGTTTTTTTTATCTGAACTATGAACTTTCGTCGGCCGACAAAATAATTAGCGTGCTGCCATCTCGCTCGCACACAAATCTCGTTTGCTTCTCGTTCGGCCATTGTGCACGAGCGGAAGCAACAGTTTTTCATTTGTTTATGTGTCCGAGTTTCCGTGGCAGAACCGGATTTAATGGTCCTACATAGTCCTCTCCACTAATTACAACAACAAACAACAGTCAACAGACAACGGACAACAAACAAAAATTAACTTATGTGCCCCATAAATTAGCAACGTAATATAACTTATTCCGTTTGCCTCGGCTTAATGACATTTGCTCAGGCAGAACTTTGTGATAATTCGCTCATAAACTTTGTCCCATTATATTAAGTATAATTGATTTATTTGGCCCGCGAAAGTATTATGTATGTATATAGATATAATTTTTTATTATGCATTCAATGTTTGATTATAATAAATATAATTATGTGCTTCGTTAGTTGCAGTTAGCGTTGACTATGACGTTGAAGGTGGGAAGAGAAATCAAGTTAAGCAAGAAACTTTTGTTGGTTTGTTTTGTTTATATTTGAAATGAAGACTTGCTTAGTCATTTACTGTTTATATAGTGATATGCTTTATCGTGATAAATTGTAATTCATATTGAATTGCAGCTGAGTCTTTTCCTTTTTTATAGAAGTTAAGTCAGCTTATGATAATTTTGAGAATTTAATTTTTTTAATTTTTATTTTTGGCTATTTTTTTGAGCGGTGCTGGGTGTTGGACTTATATATATATATATATATATATATATATATATATATATATATATATATATATATATATAGAAAATATTTAATATATATATTTTATTTATTCTTTACTCACTTCACTTATTCAAATTAAGTGTTTAAAATACTTATGCATTACAATAATAAAAACGTTTTTTTGGGCTTTAGTTTTATTTTGCTTAAAAGACCTTAATATTATAATTTTTTTTTTTAATATTCACAATATATATATTGATATATATTGTGCTTTATTTAAATGTGCACTTTTTTTTAAATTTGTTTTTTTTTTGTAAATTAAAACATTTAGCAACTTTTTATTCTAGTTTTTTTGTGAGCAGCAAAAAAAAACTTCAAATAAATACGAAGAGTAATCAGATATGTAAATTAATGTGAGAAATGTTAAATACATATTTTATTTATAAAATACATCTGTGCAAATATTTAATACTTTTTTATGCATTTTTTATATAGATTTTTTTTAATATATTTGTTTACATTCTTGTTTTGTTTGCATGTAAAATTAAGTACGGCTGACATGTGCGATTAACTACTTAGCTTGTTGTTGCTGATATAACATTGACAGGGCTTTAATATTTATGGGCAAAAGCCTGGCTGGCTTAAAGCAATTTGCCAGTTCGAAAGTTAGCCGACAAATTGCTTTAGGCCAGGCCAGGCCAAAGCCGAGCCGCATTACTCATAATGACGAGCAAAAAATTCGATTAGCTTAGAAAGCAATTAACATGCTAAGCACACACACACAAACAGAGACACACACATTCACACACACACACACATATACACTCACGCAACATACAACGAAATTAAAAAGGATTTCTGGCGCAAATGACGAGGGCATTTTGAGAGCTTGGCCGCAACTATGTATGCTGCATAGGCTTCCGGCTAAATCTGGCTCAAGTCTTTGCCGGGCAGCTATTGGATGTCTTCTGGTAATACCCTAAGCAGCATGGTTTAAGGCTGTATTGGTTATTATGTTATGCATATGTGTGAAATAATAATTAGACAATAGAGTTTTAGTTACGCAAATATATACTTGAAGTCATGTATATAAAATTTAATCTATTTCCATTTTGAATATTGAATTTAAGACAACCTTTTAAGCATAGCTCGTAGACTATAAAACTTAGATACAACAAACTTGGTGTATAAGCATTAAGTAAGTTTCATTATCAAAGTTAAAAAGGTCTTTGAAAAATACTTAAAATTTCAATATAATTCAGCTTCGATCAATGAGCTGCAACGTAATATAAGAAATGTTTTTAATTTATTTATATTTCATGCAAATTAATTTCATAGAGCGAATATCACATATCATAAAGAAGCAAGATCTTAAGTTCAGCTAAGCGTAGGGTATCTGCTAGTTGGGCACTCTCAGCTTAGACGCTCTGACTCGTTACTTCTTCTTCTTTTGATGGGCGGCTCGCTGACGGATTGTTGGGTCAGTTAATATCACTCAGACATGAGACTTAGCTGTCTTGGCGACGGCCACACACACGCGCGCACACACACACACGCATTGACAGTTGGCTGACCATGTGTGAGGGCGATGAGTTGGCCGAAAAGACCAGTTGGGCCATAAGATAATGAATGCGTTGACGTTCAAGCATTTAATGTGCCGAAACAATGATGAATTAGTGACGAGACAGAAATATCTCAAGCGCAAAATAATGAGCCGTTTGCTTGGCCTCCCAGCCCCTTGGCCCACTGCTGTTACAATCATGGCCAAAAATTCACTGTGCGGGCAATTTGCTTTGAATTTAGTTGATTGCCGGACGGAATTTGGCGCCATTCGAGCTGTGCGTGTGTGTGTGTGTGTGTGTGGGAGCAGCATGCTTGGAATTTTCGATTAAAGAAAGCGAAGCTCGTACGAAAACATTTTGTATTTAAATTGAAACAGCAAGTGCTTGAGGCAGCCGACTTCCTTACGTACTCAACAACTATACTCTAGCTTCTAGCCGGGCTAGGTAACTGCCACCGATGCTGTCTGCGAGCTAAATTTGTCTTTGTCATCGCCTTTGACATTGACATGTGGTTCATTTCTTGGCCCGCCCACGGCTGTGGGCGTTGTGCTCACCGGCTTTAATGTTTCCTTGTCCTGCGCTGATAGTTCAAGTTCTTAGTTTCCGTCTATCGATGGGTACTTGAGCACCTGTTGCTACCCTATTAACAGTTTGGGCAGAACTTTTTCTACTTGGTTCTAACTCAACACAATTTGTTTGCCACTCCAGAAGATGTTGCGAAAGTTAGTAGCCCAAATTGATGCTGCATGGCAGATAGTGTATTAAAGATTCGTTCTTCTTAATATATTTATGATTTATGTTCGCAGCAAATTCTCATATGCCTGTCAATGCTTTTACTAGTTACGAAACTTAAGTTGCGCAAGTTGTATGAAAAATGAAGCACATTTCATCATGCGAACATACATATACATACATATACTTACATGCATGCATGCATGTATATGTATGTCTATCTGTGCTGGGCAACGACTTTTACTTTTGCTTTGCTCCACATATTTTTGGGGCAAATTCATCATTGTTTTTTGCTGCTCACCCTTCGCAAAGTTAAAGCTCAACTTTAAGGACACACGAAAGTTGTTTTTGGACGCGTGCGTGCGAGATTCGCGTTCGCATCACAAGTTTTTGACAGTTTTATGCCGCGGGGACTGAGCGGACGGGGGCGTAAGTCAGCTAAGGTAGTATGTGCTGATGGATTGTTTGGGTCGACAGAACTGGTGTGTCTTTCAGTGAATGCCGCGTTTCCTGTTGCAAAGCTCTCTCTTCTCCGTTGCAACTTAATAGGAAGGAAACCTGAACCGAACCGAACTGAACTGAACTGAACTGAGCTGAACTGAGCTCAACTAAAAGAGCTTAAAGTATTTTGTGGGCCGTCTGAGATGAACTGCAACGCTGCAGAATTATGTATAAATTGTAGATAAATATGTAATCAGATGAGCGACTAGCTGCAGATGCTCAACAAAATATAATACCTTAACAGATTTGCTAGGAAAAGTTGTAACGAGTCGACAGTTGATTGCATAAGGACTCTCTGCATTCGCATCCTCATCCGCATCGCATTCGCATCCGCATCCGCATCCGCATCTGGCAATGGCTATATAATACAGCCAAGCAGACACCGACAGATAGACGAACGGATGGACCAACGGACCATCTGAGTCGGCAAGTGGGTAATAGTTTCAGGTAAAAGCCTGTAAACGAGCAAACTGGCACAAACGAGCAGCTAGCTAGAGAGAGGAGGTGTGTGGGACGCTGGTGTTCAGCAGCGAGGGCAACGGTGCGGATGCTCGATATCCAAGGCATCTGTGGCAAATGTAGCTCGAGTCGTAGATATAAAGTCATTGAGTTGGAAACTGTTTGCCAGTGCCAAGCCAGCAAAAGATTCAAGTAGCGGCAGCAGCAGCAGTAGCAGTAATAGCCGCAGCAGCAGCAGCAGCAGCAGTAATAGCAGCAGCAGCCAGTTTTCTCCGTATTACCCATTCGCCGCTTGCTTTATTTATTATATAGCGTATACGCAATATTTGCACATGACAAGGCTTCAGCGCAAATATGCAGCTATGCACTGTTTGTTTTAAATATTTTGTTCTATTAGTTGTTGTTTTTTGTTTGTTTTTTTTTTTTCGTAGCGAAGGCATTGTAATTTAATCATCAAATATGTAACGCAAGGTTGGAAAAAGTTTTATCTTCTTATCAGTGCTTTGCCAAAGTTAATATAATAGTATATACTAGAAGCCTACATATAATTATATAATGAAATATTCCTAATTATCTGAGTTGTAAGAAAATTCATTTAAAATTAAAGGCAATATCACGCAGCTGCTGTTGCATGAAATTGAAATTTTCGCAGTTTGTTTGTCTTTCATCTAATCGAAGCAAAGTTTTCAATATAATGCATTACATCAATGTGCTTATGTTACATGAGCATGCGCTTATTAGCACAACTTCTTCATTAGCTTATGAATAGCTTAGCTGAGATGTAATTAATGGCAATTGCAGCAGAGGGAAAGAGAAAGGGGCTGTCTGCAGGCAGCTAAATATAGACAATGCGAGCGGAGGCAGCGAGAGCTCACGCCATTGGTCACAATACTTATGATCCCGTTATCTTAGTATGCAAGACATTGACATACAAAGAGATAGAGAGAGGGAGGGAGATAGAGAGTAAACACCAAGAGAAAACTATTAAGCGCATAGTAAACAGCTAAGCGTGCTGCTTTAGATGCATGCGAACTGTTATACTCCCAAGTTAATACACTGCAAACTATTTTGCGTTGATAACTTTGGAGTCAGATTCAGACATTCGCAATAGTTAGTGCCTTCTTGATTTATGTTTAGCTTTTACTCCAGCTCTTTGACAATTTTGTTTCTATTGTTGCAACTTTTTTAATCATTTTCATATATATTTTCGCAGTTGCAAAAAAGTCATGGCAAATATTTTTTAACATTTGTATTTTGTTTTTTTTTTTTCTTTAATTTTTTTTTGTGTGTAGGCAACGCCCTGTAACCTTTGCTGGTGGTGCCTGAGCTCTCGCTTTTTCTTTCTCTTTTAATTAAAACGAACTTTCAATACAATATGCCCGGTCGGCTGGTGGTTGCAACTGGGGCGCGGCAGTTGCTTTTTGTTTGCTGTTAATTTTTGCCAGCTTCAGTACTTTTTTCTGGTTTTTGGCGTTGGCATTGGCGTGTCCTTTGTTAGATTTCCCATGTCTCGTCGGGACACGTTTTCGTTTTCATTGTTGTTGTTGATTTTGTTGTTGATGTTGTTGTTTTGCTTCTTGCGCTTGTTGCAGTTCGCAGCAGCAGAGTCTCTGCAGACGCTTGTGTTTATTTATTGTGGAAAAAGTTGCGAACTAAAATTAGTAAAGTGGGTTTGCATGGGGAGCAAACTGTAGCCTATAAAGAACACAAAAAAAAAACAACTCCAAAGTGTGCCAATTGCAGAAGTTATTAACTCCTGGGAGCTGTGCATTTTAAAAGGGCCAAAATACAAAAGGCTTTAATGCTGAACAATAAATGGGGTTTGCAGTTGCAGAAATGGCCAGAACTAAAGGCGAAGCAGAAAGGTAAGATAAAAGAAGTAGTGTAAGAGATAGAGAGAGTAAGAGAGTGAGCTGCTCAGTAAGTGAAGTGAAACTGCATATAGAGCAATCAAATTTAATTGATTCTCAGCAGAGGGCAAAGAAGTCTTAAACGATTATTGAAGAAAATCGATATGAGCCAAAAGAGAATGAGAAGAAATAAGAAAAAGATAAAGGAAAAGGAGAACAACTATATGTAAGCTTAAAGAAGTGTATATAAGTATATAAGGCAATTTACATATGATTTCAAAAGATTTCGTAGTTATATAACATTGAAGTAGAGAGATTAAGATAGAGAAAGATATATATAGAGATAGAGAGAGAAAGGGGATAAGAGAGATGTTGAGTGAGAGCGAAATAAGTAGTTAAGTAGAGAGTAAAATTTTAATTCTAGATCAAAATAACTTTTAAAATTAAAATTTCGGTTTATTTTTGCCGAAAAATTCCATGAGAAAATATTTGTATTTAATTTGCTGCACATATTAAACTTGCTTTAGAATATTTTAAACTTATTCATTCATTTCCCTACAGCGCTTAGCTCCATTTTAAGCTGAACTTTAAAAACAATTTAGCTCTGTGCTGCAGCTAAAAATATATTGAAACTCATTCGTTTTAAATGGCAGACTAAACGCTTGGCAAACCAAAGCTAAACAGTTAACCAAAAGATCATTAACGGCAGAGTCAGATAAAAAAGAGCAGGGCTAGTTATCAGAACAGTTTACCTAAGTGTTTACCTAGCAGAGACTAA
The DNA here is from genome assembly GCA_035045825.1 of Drosophila eohydei. NCBI lineage: Eukaryota > Metazoa > Arthropoda > Insecta > Diptera > Drosophilidae > Drosophila > Drosophila eohydei. The sequence goes on from JAWNOT010000100.1 coordinate 4,597,983, forward strand.
AAAAGGTGGAGAATAGTTGTAAGAGGGCGAGAGTGAGAGAGAGATGGGGGTAGATAGTGTAAGTGCAACACTGAACGAAAAGTGCAACAAGCGCTCGACAAACTTTTCTCATTTAACGTTGGCGCAAACTGAAAAGCTACTCAAAATCTATTTGATTTTGGTTCGTGGGCGGGTGACAAAAAAAATGGAGAAGAACAAGCGAGAAGAGAAACTAAAGAAAACATAAGAAAAACATTGGACACTTACGGACGAGCAATAATAACAAAATATTAAGTTTAAACGAATTTCGAAAGAAAAGTTTTTCGCCTCGACTGCAATTGACGACCATTAAAGTTGTCGGCTCTGACCACGGAGCCGTCTTGGTCCTGTGCTGGGCTAACGCAAATATCAATTTAAATTTTCAATTGTAGCCGGAAATGGCAGTGTTTAGGCCAAAAGTTTGCTGCAATTTGCAGCAGCCAAGCAAAATCAATAAACTCAACTTCAGCAAACCGTTGCCTGTTGCCTCGTATTTACTTCTATCGATACTCTACCCAAGAGGCTTGTAAATCTATCAATAAATATGTGGTGAGAATTGTGCAACATGACTGTTCATTGAAGAGCTATAAATAGATGAGCTAAGCTACTGTAGTAGCAGTTGTCAGTCTGTTTAGTTGTAGAGTAGCTTAGGGAAGAATTGCCTTTCTGTTGGGAACATTTAATATGAAGATCATGACAGAACCGCATCGGAAACCTACCTAATTGCATGCTCAGCTAGCCAAAAAACATACACAAAATACTGTTCAAGTCAACCCATCAAACTGCAAACGCAAGGAAATTTAACTAACTCAATTTTTATGTTGGACTATTTTATATATTTGTTGTATCAAAATTATAAAATATATAAATAATATATATTCGTGGCATAGATTTAATAAAAATTAAGCTTGTGTCTAACAATCTTTATTATTCTCAATAAATCTTAGCTAAAATCTATTAAAATCTTTATCGAAATAAAAGAAAAATTAAATTTATATATATAAAATATTAATATATTGCATTTAAAAAGAAATGGTTATAAAATAATGTTAGCTTAAGCAGGCTTTAATTTTAATTTTTTAATTGATTTTCCGGGCTTTTCGTTAGAAACTTATCAAGCCTACTAAACTGTGCATTCAACAAACACCTGTCTGACATGAGTCGCCTCAAAACAGGCTTAACAGCAACTCCAGCAAACCTGAAGCATATTTAATCTGCATATCCTACACAAAAGGGCGTATATTCTTCGGTCTGCTAAGCCATTGCCTCTTTCTTCTGAACTTGCTGATAGAAATTGAATAGGTTTAGGGTTTGGCTGCCTTGGCCACATCCTTATGCTCTTAAAGCAGCTTCTTTTCTATTTTTGTATTTTTCTTTGCTATTCCCTTATTTTTTCTGTTTGCCACATCAACGCAAATGTCACGCATAATGTTTGAGCAGAAAAGGAAAGCAAAATAAAATAAAATTGAATATATATATATATAACATATATACTATGTGTACATGAGTCCATATGTATTTTCATTCGATGCCATGTTGCAGCGTTGTTTTTCCACATCGTCTACTTATTTTGCAAAAGTCAAATATTAGCTGAAAAGTTGAGAAAGTTTTCTCAAGCAATTTTTCGCTTACATTTTACCGACTGCCTGGAAGCCTGGCGCGGCTGCTGCTGCTGCTCCTGGTCTATCTGTCAGCAGACGGAATGCTGTTGGCATTTGCCTCATGCTAGCCGCACTTCAGCTCGCTTCGATCCTTATCTACTTAGTTCTTAGAGCTGCTGCCACTGTCGCTTTTCTTTTCTTTAGCTTCACTTCGTTTTGTTTTTTTTTTTTCTTTCTTGCGTCTCTTGCCACGCGTTTCAGTTTCCCCCAAAGTGCATTAAAAAATATTGTTGCTGCATGGTCGGATACGAACAGCGCGTATCATTTTTGATAAAATTCATGGTAATTGTTTCAACTGTGAATTTATCGAAGTTTTTCATGTTACGCACAAAACTTTGCCCTGCTCTCGGCAGCCAGCCAGCCAGTCAGCCCGCACAGTCCGCACAGCCAGCCAGTCAGCCAGGCATTGCTTTTTATGATACCAGAAATGCTGGGAGATGGGGCCCAGGGTGTTCCCACTGCTACCCGCTTGTGGATTGCCGATGCAGAGCCAAGTCTTTAAAATACATTAAATTAGCGGTTTCATTGCACGCGAGCTTTTAACAACAATATTAAAAGTTTTTTATTGCGAATTTTTTCTTCTTTTTGTTTTTGTTTAATTTCCTGATACTTAAGTAGGGCAAATGATTGCTCTGATTAGCTGCAACAATAACTTTATTAGCGAATATTTAAGTAATTTCTTGTAATTAAAATATGAAAAATAACGGCTTAGAACTGATTATTTCTACTCGAGCTTTAATTTAGGTTAAGTGTTCTGTGATATCAGGATTTTCTGGATAACTATGTACGTCATTATAGGTAAAAATTGTGATTAATAATCATTATCATTATTTTTATCATTATCATAATTATTATAATTATTATTATTACTATCATTATCATTATTATTATCATTATTGTCATAATAATTATGATCGTAATTGTTATCATTATTATTGTCATTACCATTATCATTAACATTATTATTATCATCACCATTATCATTATCATTATCCTTAATATTACCATTATTATTATCATTATCATTATGTTCTTTTAAAGCAACGTGAAGAATGTACTTTATCAAAAGTTGGCATTTGATCCAGTCAAAAAGTTTTTAGTTTTAATTTAAAAATCTCATAGAAAACTGTCTCACTTTTGGCCAGCCACAACATTTATATTAAACTTTTGACCTTATCACAACAAAGCCAATAGAATCAATTCTGACCCCCCGTCTGCCAAGCGTGCCACACACAAACACAATAAAAGGAGCCCACATTGCTGTGGTCCTCAATGAGAGTTGAGGAGTAGCATGGAGCGGGGAGTTGGAATTCATCTGGACAGCAGACATACGGCCTGGACTTGAGCTTCGACTTGGGCATGCTAAATAAGTAAGGAAGTGGGGCTGGGGCTAGCTCTGAGTTTGACTTGTCTAGCTGCACATGGCAGAGCTCACAATCGCAATCCCAAACGCAGTCACAGAAGAGAGTAGTATATTATTGCCAATAATACAAATGCCAAGGGTTAAAGTTGCCAGCACAAAAGCCAGATAAATGTCTGTTGTTTTAGCTGGGCAACTGTTTTGCACTTCCAGACACATTTTCTATCGCACATCGCTTTTCCGCCTAATGGGAGTTTGGACTATTGTTAACATTTTGTAATCGTATTTTTACAAGTGTTATACAGGATTTATGGAACGCATTGTTTTAGGGACTATTTAATTGGAGTTGTCATTGTCATTGTCATTGTCATTGTCATTGTCATTGTCATTGTCATTGTCATTGTCATTGTCATTGTCATTGTCATTGTCATTGTCATTGTCATTGTCATTGTCATTGTCATTGTCATTGTCATTGTCATTGTCATTGTCATTGTCATTGTCATTGTCATTGTCATTGTCATTGTCATTGTCATTGTCATTGTCATTGTCATTGTCATTGTCATTGTCATTGTCATTGTCATTGTCATTGTCATTGTCATTGTCATTGTCATTGACATTGTCATTGACATTGTCATTGTCATTGTCATTGTCATTGTCATTGTCATTGTCATTGTCATTGTCATTGTCATTGTCATTGTCATTGTCATTGTCATTGTCATTGTCATTGTCATTGTCATTGTCATTGTCATTGTCATTGTCATTGTCATTGTCATTGTCATTGTCATTGTCATTGTCATTGTCATTGTCATTGTCATTGTCATTGTCATTGTCATTGTCATTGTCATTGTCATTGTCATTGTCATTGTCATTGTCATTGTCATTGTCATTGTCATTGTCATTGTCATTGTCATTGTCATTGTCATTGTCATTGTCATTGTCATTGTCATTGTCATTGTCATTGTCATTGTCATTGTCATTGTCATTGTCATTGTCATTGTCATTGTCATTGTCATTGTCATTGTCATTGTCATTGTCATTGTCATTGTCATTGTCATTGTCATTGTCATTGTCATTGTCATTGTCATTGTCAGTTCAAGTCTAAATTCAGTTATCGTTGTTTAAGGTATTCAGCTTAAAAAGTTAAGGTATTAGGAATGGGTTTCTAATGATTTGCAAGGTGTGTGCCCGCTCTCAATGAAGGCATATTTCATGTAAAATTATTGCTAAGCTACGTGTGCCACGCAAATTTATAACTAATGCAAAAAACAACAGTTGCGAAACTGTGGCAAATTTAAACATATTTTGTGCGGGCAAATGTGGAAGAGAGAGTGCGAGAGAGAGAGAGAGAGAGAGAGTGAGTGAGAGAGATTGAGTCAGAGGACAACTTATGGCTGCTGCTCAAGACGCAGTCACAGAATGTAAAATTTATGGTTGGGTCTAGTGAAAAAGTGGCGACTGTACGTGGGCCAAGTACTGCCTGGGGGCTATGCGAGAGATTATGATTAATTGTTGTGATGTGGGCGTGGCACGTGTGACAAAGCGCAACGGTCAACGACACAACCATGCACAGAGCAGAACGGTGAGCAGTAAAGAGAGAGAGAGGGAGACAGAGAGCATGAGATATAGTAGCAGCTGCAGTCATGCCATGCTTGCCACATAAATATATGAGGCTGCTTGACATAGTGAAGGCATTAAAAATTAATTTGCTTGCAACATAACTAAGTGCCACCGCCTAGCCGATGTGAAGTTGCGTCGGACCCAGCCGTTGGCTTTGGCCGCAAAGTATGCGGCATATTTGCTGCTGCTAATATTTCACGCTCATTTCTGCGTAATTTAAAAACATCAAATATCCAATTAAACTTGCCACAAGCATTCATCCTCAATTTATAATAATTACAAACTAATTAACTGTGATCCCTGCGTCAAGGCAACGCAGCCTCTCGGCTGCCAGCCCCACCGCAAGCAATGCTAAGAATGTGCAAAATAATTATTAACTGAAATTAAACCAAATTACAGCTGCCCAAAAATAACAGCAGCAGCAACAACAACTCACCATAGCAATCGAATTGCCAAGATGAAGGCAGGCAGGCAAAAAAACAAAAAAAAGAAATGAGAATAATAAATAGAAATAAGCTTTGATTGTGGTCGACTGCTCGATACTCGTTTGCAGCTCAATTACAGCTGGAAATAGTCGAAAAACCAATGTTGTTGAACTCGATATCGCTCTTGGCCATACTCCAATGAACAAGCCAAAGATTAAAGCCATTTGATGAATGAATACGCAGAAGAGCTCATTCGTAGAACTAGATATTTCCTGTTATAGGAACTTTAAAAGATCTAAGATTCGAATTGTATATGTGTTTTCCTGTTGCCTGCTTCTACTTAGTCTAGAGACTTCACTCAATCCAGCCAAAGACTCGCTTAAATCTTCGAGTTTCAAGTTCAGACGGCATTAAAAGTGATATAAAATTTAAATTTTCTTTTCATTAGCAATTCGAAATGAAACGGGGGGCAGTAGGCGTTGCTGGCGCATGAAACTGGGGCTGCGGCTGACGAGCTCTGGCCAAAATCTGTACGCAACTACAGCTCATTAAAGCTGGCCAACACGCGTCAAATATTTATTTTAAAGTGCAAATTATGTTCGAGGCAGACAGAGATAGCGAAAGAGACTGGGCGTGGGTGAGCTGGCAGAGAGTAGGAAGTTCTCTCGTCAATTTTGAGAAGTCACGCAGTTTGGTTTTTTGGGTCCATGTTGTTGGCCAATGCATTGTGGCCGAAAAGTTCTGACAGCAAAAACGTGGCAACAGCTAAAGTGAGAGAGTGAGAGAGAGCGAGAGCACAAAAAACGAGAAGAGAAAGGACCTTCGGCAGGATTTCCACTCGCATGTGCGTTTCGTTAATGGAATTAGAAAAGTTTTTAAGCAAAAAGCCAGGCTAAATATACATACTAACAATATATACTAATATGCTCGTACAGAGCTATGATTTTGTTAAAAAATGTCTATGTATGCGTGAGCGTGTGTGCACTAGAACTATAAGCATGACATAAGCAAAGCGCCAAAATTGCGTAATGAAAAAGTTTTTGCGTCTTGGCGCTGACTCATTGAATGAGCCAAATGCCACACAGCGGCATTTCCTGATTTATACATGCATATATGTATGTGTGTGTGTGTATTATAAAAGTTTTGGCTGCTCAACAAACGCAAATCATGGTCAATGTTAAAGTTAACGTCAACGTTAAGATTGGCGTTATAATCAAGATTAACAACTATTGGAATAGGTCAAGGTTAACAAATATCAGTGAGCAAATGAAGCCAAGAAAACTAGAAATATGTCTAAGTGATGGATGTTAGAAAGACTCAAAACTGAAGATCAAGAGATTAAGTTAAGCTAGTTTGGATTGCAGTGATGGAAATCTTAAAGAGGGGCGAAAATATTTTTATTAAATTTCTTTTGTTTTAGAGCAAAAACTTAGCTCAAAGTAAGATGCTTTTGCCAGATCAAAGATTTATGATATGCTAAGTAATGTATGATATTAGTTACAAATTAAATTCTTATAAGAAAAATTCAGTTATAAATAAATTTTGTTGTATAATCAAATATCATAATAAAAATAGTAAAAACTGTAATTTATGGCTAAGTTTATGAACTATTAAAAATCAATTGAGTCAAATGCGACACAGAGAATTCATGTTTCCAGTGAAGCATCTAAATATTTTATGGACAAAGTTATTAAAAAGTCGATTGATCGACCATTTCGTAAGTCAGTTCATATTATATGGTTTTTGGGTTTTTCCAGCTTCACACATGAGAAAGTTTTTGTTTTATTTGTGAAATTTTGAATGCTTCAAGTGCCGACGCTCATATCAAAGGCCAATATAAAAATCAAATTCAAATTTATGACTCAAAGCGACGCTGGCACTGCCAACTGAGCCATGGCTGAGGCTGGCGAAGGGCAACAAAACTTTACCGATTTGCCGAGTGGCATTATAATTTCAAATTCCTGGGCTGCTAATAAGAAGCGTCCTTTGTGGCCTTTGTGTCGACTGTCCATGCGCTTGTCTGCGTGTAAAATTATGTGAATTGTCTGTCCGGGGGCTATTAAGGCGGCATTCGATTTCGCTTAGACGCGAGTAAATCACCCTAGCAACACTTACAACTTTCGACAGTTTTACCAGCCACTGACAGCACTAGGGAGGCGGTAGGCAGGGGGCGTGGCGCAACGGACCAGTCATCGACTTGTGCTGCGGGCCACATAAATCATATTTCAAATGGCGCGTGGTGGGGCTGCTGTTTATTATTGATATGCACGCAATGGATAGACGCCAGCAGAGACTTAAAGATGCGTATGTGAACGAGAATAAAATAAGAATTCAACAGATTGAATATGTATTAAAGTCGTTTAGCATATACTAAATGCGCTATACTCGAGAGGAGCGTCGTAGGTTGTCGTAGTGAATAGAAATCTATAATCAGAAGCAGCTCAAATAACAGCAGTTTCTCGTTTACTACGCCTTACTAAATTTTAGCCAGCATTGTTATAATATGTATAACAAATATCAAATTGTTTGCCAGGAACTGAGTCTAGATTGACAGCACTTGCGGGAGCTAGAAGAGCTGCCAATCGCAGCTGTATTTGCGATTGATTGAACTCAACAGCAGCTTGACTCGATTTGCAACAAGGTAAACTGCCAGACTTTGGTCTATCGCCTACAGCAGAAACAGCTCAGCAATGAACGTTAATAAGCATAAAATAGATTGCTTGGGGTACCAAGGAGTTATGGAGCAAAGATTCAGGAGCATATTTGATATATTTTAAGTCAAGCCTCAAGCGAACAGAGCTGTAAGCTGCAGCGCCTAAGCGCCTAGCCTAGCTCTGTAGGCCTTTTTTGGCCAGCCCTTGGATTCTGTTTACAATTTGTAACACCTCGAGGTCTCTCTAAATGTCACAGGTTCTCATGCTCCAAGGGTCCACAGTGAACCTTCATATTATTTTCATCTGAGGAACACAAAGTTTATTTAAGTGCGTCTTGCCTGAACACCTGAATGGCATAGAAAAGGCCAGGAGAGCATATGCTCCTGTAGATTCTTGAGACTCATTAGAAAAGGTATCAAATAAGTTGCATTTGAATAGGTTGATGTGAAGATGCATATTGCTTAATACGAATTTGCACTAGGTGTATATATAAAATCAAAGAGAACAGCATTTACATATCCAGTCTTATGTCTAAGCTAAAAATAATTCCAGTCATAAAAGTATAAAGATTAAGAGAGCTTCATGTGTGAAGGCAGGGTTTGGCCCGGTGTCTATGACAATAAGAACAGTCTGTGGCTGTCATTATTCTTTCTTCAGAGCTGGTAGTTAGGTCTACAGTATATAAAGAATAGCTTCCAATGTTCTTCAAGATTTGAGAACTTTCAGATTTGAGTTTCTCTATAGTTTTAGTCATTTATGACTCACATTGAGTCAAAGTATTTCTATAAAAAATAGTCTTAAAATTATAAATTTTCTATTTAATTTCAATGCCTGTTAAATAGTACGAGTTATTCTATATAAAAATGCTTGAACTGTTAGTAATTTATATATATTTAATATTATATATATTTAATATCATATATATTTAATATCATATATATATATATATTTATATATATTTAATATAGTCTCACTTATCCTCTAAAATGCGCATCAAGACTTTTGGCATAAGTTTAATTTGAATTTATTTATCAAAGCCGAGCAACAATTTGAACGATTTGAATGCTTAACTAATTGTTTATGAATCAATTTGTGGCAGTTGGCTCGTTAAATTTTGGGGTTAAATATTTTACGGCTCTGACGGCCATTAACACTTGGCCATTGTGCACTTTATGGCGGCCCAGACTCGCTCTATCTCTTTCTATGCCCCTTCTCTCTCTCTCTCTTTTCCCACAATTTTGGCAATTTTTTGTTTTGTTTGCTCTGCTATGCATTGATGATATTATGAGCATGGCGGCATTAACAGCTGGATTTTTATGAAGCCCGTTCAACTATTTTCAAATGATATTCTTGATATTATTATGATGATTATTATTATGGCGATAACTGTTGTTTTTATGCATAAAGTTGGCTGTTTAAGTGCCCCGGCAACGGCTGCTCACGACTGAATATAATTATGGCGCACTCCGAGCCGAAGCCAATCAGACTGAGAGTCTCATGTGTTTGTGTTGGGGCAACAGCTGCGGGGCATACGCATCTATATATATTAATGTAAATATATACATACACATGTGTAATCGTGTGCCGTGCAGCAGCAAATTAGGCTAAACAAAAATAATTGCGAGCGCTGTTTAACTGGGCAACGGGCCGTATGAGTAACAGGTGCTTGTGAATTACTTGTAAGTGGCTCTTGGCCACAAAGTCAGCAATGGAATGCCAACAGCCAGCCGCCACCTTGGCATTGTTGACAGCCATAGCCAGCACACACACACACACACCAACACACTCTGGCAACAGCAACGACAAAGCAGCACCAACAACAGTTGTTGACTTTTATGCCGGCAAATGTCAGTTGCTAGCCAGCCTCAAGGCATGGCGTTGGCGTCGCAATGCGCAACGCGTACGTATGTGGGTGTGGGTGTGGGTGAATGTGTGTGGGCGTGAGTGTGAATATAAGTACTGCTGTCACAAGGCTTAACATAATTCAAAGGCCCACAGCGACGCACACTTCCGGCACACAACAAGCAAAAAAAGCCAGAGAAATGCAGCCACACCGAGGGAAAGTGCAGCATGCCACGCCCACACGGACATGCAGAGCTGAGTAAAGGGTTTTTGTGTGTGGCACGTAAAGAAGAAAATTTCTTTATTATGAAAGAAATGTCAACAGCGGAAGTGCTGCATCCAACAACTCTGCTTGTGGCACGCTACTGTGTGGCAAAAGCGGAAATAATAAAATCGAAAGCGAACAGCAGATAAATTTCTATAATATATGTATAGATATATAAAGTAAAATACAAATTAATTATGTGATTTTTAAATATGTGCCAATCGCGCGTATACGCAATGCCATATTATTTATGCATTTCTCATTTTAGGCTGACCTCTTAATATTGTTTTATTTATTTCATTATTAAAATAATGAGCTATAAATGCCAGCTCAGATTCATTTGCTGTTGGCTACTGTGTCAATTCGAATTTATGAGAGGCGCTTTTTCATTTTTCCATTCGGAAAATATTTTAATTAAGTAGCGCCATAAAGAATGTGCCTGTTGCAGTTCAAAAAGTGGATGGCCATGTCAGATATGCGTGTATGTCTACATATATGATTTCTCTTGCACAACTATAAATATTTTAATATGCAATTTAAAGGTATCGCGATACGGCTCACAGCTGAGTGGAAAGAGAATGCTTAAATATTATCAAAATTGGAGTGGAAAAGGGAATATTATTCCAATATTTTATGAAAAATCTATTATATTAAATATAAGTATGAAATAAATGTATGTATAAATAATAAATTATTAAAATATTAATGGTTTTACATTTTTAATTTTTCTTACTTTTTGTTTTTCTGACGTTTTGCTATCTTAATTTTTATTTATTTTAGACATTTTTTTTATATTTTTGAAGAGAGCAAATTGACATAAATATTTGAAACTCATAAATATTTGTCAATGTTATTGTTATTTAATATATTAAATATATTTATATATGTAATATATTTATATATTATTGTTCTTATTTAAATATGAATAAATGTACATCTATAAGATTTTGTAAACATTTAATATATATGTCCAAAAATATAGTGAAAATTATAAAGAAAAGAGATTCTGCTATGGCAAACACTCGGCACACTTTGCAAATGATCACAAGTGGGTACATAAAGTAAAATGCTCTTAAATGTTATTTATTTTATTAAATATATGATAAGAGTAAGCTTAGTAATTTACAATTTTAAAGAGTACAAATTTTCAAGAGAACAAAATTATATTGGTAATGATCATTAATGATAATGATCGTTAATGATAATTAGCAGTCATAATCCTGAACTTAAATGATCATTACCGCTAATGAACATTACGACAAACTTCATTATTATTGTAACAATTGGTGTTCGTTAATAATAACTAAAAGTAATTAAAATATTCAAATTTATATTTTTTAACATTTAAACAATTAAATATTTATTAAACAAATAGACAATGTTCAAAAACAAAAATAAACTTAAATATATATTTAAATATTTATTACACAAAAAACATTAAATATATTTATTTAAACAAATAAAATATTTATTAAAGAATTACAAATTATTTAAACATAAACAATTTAACAATAAAAAAACTTAAATTTATTCACCATTTGCACTGAACCACACGACTGACCTAGTCCAGGTCGGGAACTTGACTGATCGCCACAGCCGCTGCTGCGCCCTTTTATACCCAAAAGTCACTCAAAAGGCAACGCCAGCAGAACTGTTGAGCACTTTTTGAGTGAGAATTTACACTCATTTTGAGCGGCTGTTTTCTTTAAAGGTACACAAGTTGGAATTATAATGAAATATAAAAATGTATTTTAAATATTAAAATATTTATTTTTATTATATTGACAACTTTATGACATTATTGTATACATAGAATTTTGGCCATGAGTTTGCCCTAAAGGGCGTGCCTGTACCAATTTTCACAATCATATCAATCATAATCATCACAGTTTTTGATGACATATGGGTCAATTGACTCCGATAACCTATAAAGCGCACCAAATAGGAATTTTTTGTGGATTTAATAATGTTTCTTTAAAAGCCGGTTAATTCTTTTTATTCCAAATGCGAAAATTCTTACAATTGACGTATTCATTCAATCGAACATGGAATTCATCATTATTTAGGATATAAAATGGAAAAGCACAAGATAAGTTTGACAAACACGATCATTATTTAATAAGAAATTGCATTTTTGTAAGCATATTTCTGATGCAAATCTACTTCTAACATGATGTCAAGCCAAACTCAACAAAACGCATTTACCAGCTATCAGATAAATGGCCAAGTAATGCAGTATGCCAAATCAAAATTATGAACCTATAAAATAACCACTTCGTAGCTTGTTTTTGTAACAGATCCAAACTAGAAAGAAATTAGCAAAGAAGCTCAACTGAACTGCCCTTGGGCAATGTCCTTACAGCAAACATTTATTATTTACACTTACTAGACAGTTAGCATGTCACTTAATTAAAGGGACTTGCGAATGAATAGGGTTGCTCGGGTCTAATTAAATTGAATCGAGAACAGACCGCAAGTAGACCGCATATTAGACCTATGTTAGCCAGCTGCCAATTGATTGTCAGCAGTTAAATGAACCGGCAATTACCTGAAACCATGTGGCTAAGCATTGCCGGCAACAAAATGGATGCGACAAGTTGCTGCAACAGCTGCAGCAGCGCTACAAAGCTGATACAAATCGAGCTGGCAGCAATTTGTTGGGTCATTATTCATGGTACATATTGAGGCATTTGGTCGAGCGGAGCTAACTAAATGACCAACAAAAGTGCCAAATCTTTGTTCACACCTACCTTAACAGAACGGAAGCTGGCAGCCGGGCATAGGGATAAGCGGAGAGTTGAAGCCAGCACAGGGTCCTTCGACTGCTCAGCCAGTGGGTCACATGTGTTTGTGAGCGATTTTTATGGTTTCGAATTGCTGCATCTGGTCGTTCGGTGAACCTTAGAAGTGTTTTTCCTCTACATAAATTTGCTATAAAAACCATTTAAACGGAAACGTTGTAACATTCAAAAGGCAAAGACCCACTGTCGGTCATTGCCAAAACTAGTCAGCAAACCCGAAAACCCTAGCCAAAGCACAAGCCCAAAGTCCGAGCTCTAATCTAAACAAGCAAGGAGTGCTCTAGGCGAGTGTAAGCAGCTTTCAGATACTCTGTTTTTTTTTGTTTTGTATCTAAATTGTTATTTATTTTTTCTTAATATTTATCTTTTATTGCTTATAAAAATTCATATATAATTTTTTATATATTTTGTAGAATTGACGCCAGAAAATTTTGTTTTACCAAATTTTTGACTTGAAAGCTTTTAAAATTCTATACTTGGTGCTGGAACTAAGTGCATTCCAGTTGAATATTTTATTATTTTTATTATTTTTATTAGAAATTTTAAAATGATTTTGGCAAAGAACTGAGAAATTTAACTTAAATTTAATTTAATTTTTGAAGACATAAACTTCTGTAAGGCATATATTCACATTGGCATTCACATATTGAAGTCTTTGATATGTGTTGAAATTACTATGACAAACTATTAATATTTATCGATTTTTAAGGCTTTTTGAATAGTTTTGAATAAAGGATAGAAAATTGATTGAAGGTTGTTAAAATATTGGCTGAAATCAACTTTCACTTGGTTCAATTTGTAGTTCAAAATATATAGCATACTTTTCAGGGCAAAAAAATGTTTGCTTCTAATTAAGGTAAACTGTAGATACTCTACTTAACTATTCACTTCCAGGGTATAAACAGACAAGCACACACTGTCACACACACTTACACACACTCACACACACGCTTTCGCACACACACATATTTGCACACAAACACATTACGCTGCGTTGTAGTTGTCGTTTGACTTGTGGTTCGAGCTGCTGGCCGGCTCCGCTGCCCAAATCTAAACTGCTCCAATAAAGCAAATTATCGTTAAAATGCTGCTGCACATAAGAAGATTTACGATTGCTCAGCTCAGTGCTTGGCTCTCGGTTTTTGGCAGCCCCAGAACCTTGGCCAATGATTCGTTGTACGAACGTTCCACTGCCACTGCGGTTCAGCCCCAGTTCGCTAACTCTGCCCAGGCCCAGCCTCCCATTTTGGCTCTTTGCTTTGTTTGTTTTGCTGCGCTGGGGCTGGCGCTTGATTTTTGCGTACTTTTCGATTCCGATTCAGTTCTGTTCAAGGATACGTTTGGGAAACCTTTTGCTTTTGCCTTTTTTTTGGGTTTTTTCTTTTTTTTTTGCTTTTTTTGTTTTCTCTTTTTGCTCCCCCACTTTGCTGGACCCGCATTCGATTTCCCTGGCTAAAGCCAAATGAGCGTATGACCAAAACAAATAGCCCACAAAGTGAGTTGTTCTATGGGCACACCACATGCATGCCGCTCTCTCTCTCCCACTCTTACTGCGTGTGTGTGTGTGTGGTATGTGCCAAGCCAGCTGCGCGTGTGTGCGTGTGTTGATTTGCAACGCTATGAATGCTTCAACGCTTTGCCTTTCGCCAGGCACAGCTGGTGCACAAATCTCACACAGTTGGTTATTTGACAATTGATGATAGCATCAAGTTGGGTCGCCAAAAATGGCTCACACGCTTACGCCCACACATGCGGAGATAGTAACGCACTTTGACCTATGCTGTGTAAGCTAGAGATGGAAACGTGCTCAACACATGTAGTGAAAAAAGCTCAACTTTCTGATACCCTGTAGGCATTGCAGCCAACTTGTGAGGCTTGTCGCCTCTGCCTCTCTCCAAATTTCTGCTCTCTCCTAATCTACCCCACGTTTACATATTTGCCCTGAGCACTTGGCAGTTGGGTTTTGTCATAACGAGCTCACGTTTTGTTAATTAGTTTTTTCAGCATTTACGTGTTATTCGGCTTGCCTAATTAATGTCAAAGCTGTTGGTTCAAAGCGTCAGCAGGTTTAAAGTGCTGTATTTGCTCTCATATGCAGCTGAGTTCAATCAAACCATATTTCATATTGGTAGCATTTGCTTGGGCTGCTAAGCGGATTACCATAATGTGGCCATCTCTAATGGAGGCGAAAACTCGTCGATTGTGCGCCGCTCGCATTAACTTTTGTCATTCGGTTTTATTTATTTGTACTTGGGGCGGGACTTAAAAGCTTTCGTGGCATTTGATGCTTAATTTCAAGCCGCATTTGATTGCACTTTAATTTTTTGCCAAGAATTTTCCTTTCCTATCGTTTTTCCATTTGCGCTCGCTGAATTATTAATGAGCGCAGCTGACGTCACCGCCTATCGTGTGGCATGTAACCTGCTCCACTTCCGCTTAGGCCTGCTCGCCGGGCTCAGCTGTGTGCTTGCTATCAGCGTGGTCATTTGGAGTCCGCGAACATTTCCGCTTCCGATCAGCGCTAATGAACATTTAGTTGACGATTGTCCGAGCCGCCGCTGACCTGCCGACCTGCTCACCGTTCGCTGTCTTATCAATGTTAATGCATGCGTTTTCTCTTTCGCTTTTAACGCTGTTTCCTGTCATTACACCAGCCAGCGCCTCGCATTACATTGTCCTGCGTTCAGTTCGATTGAGCTGCTGGCCTCTGAGATTACAGCGTGCCTTTAAAGTCGACTCTGCGTCCGTTCTCTTGCTTAATTTCGTTGGCAATTATTTATTTAAAATGGAATTCACTGGGCGCGCTTAATTGTTTGACTTGGCATCGAAAACTATGCCCCGGTGCCGGTGTCGTTGCTGGTGCCGGAACTTTGACAACTCGTTGACCGTAAATTTTCAAGTTTCTCATTAGGCGCCTGCCAATGGCAGATGCCCCCAGTCTACGAGTACATGGCCTGGCCCCATTTCGTTCCCGAAGGGAATGCGGCCGGTTTCTAATCAACTTGGACCGCAGTTTGTCGCGCTACACAAAAGTTTTTTATGCCTGCCTTGGCCAGGTCTAAACGCAAGCGTTTTCCCACCGATTTCATTTCATTTAGGCATCCGTTCAGCCTCTCGCCCAGCTTCATTCATTCATTATGCGCTGTTCAGATTTGTAATTTACACCTCGGCCAACAAACAGCTGAACAACGTGGCCCAATTAAATTCTAACGAGGGGCTGCCGTTGCCCATTACGAGCTGCGAAGCAGAGTTTTCGATTCAATATTTCACATTAAATAAAATAGAATAGATACCTGCTGGCAGGTGGGGCCGCATCATTAGTTTTTAATTATGAAATCGTTGTTACTTTTTGCAATAATCTGTTTTAAATTTAGTTTAGCTAACACTCAGATGCGAATGCTTAAAGTATAGTGCCATAAAAGCTTGCTTTTGGTGCGGTAACATTTTGACAATGCCATAAAGGCGCCACCTGCCGCCCGCCCTGCCGCTAGCCGGGCGTCTGCCTCGTCTAGCTGACTTTCTAGCTGGCTAAACTGGAAAATGGCTGGCAGCAATTATGGCCCGGGCGCAGTTTCCTGCAACGACTGCAAGCTGTAAAATGTTTATGAAGCTTTTATGGTGCTTAAGGGGCGTGGGCTAGCTGGGCTGGGTGAATGGGCGAGTGGGTTTGAGGCTTCCCCGGCTGGCAAGGAATTAACAATATAAATTATATAAAAGGCAGCGGCTGGGCAAAAACTGAGTGCTAAATGGCTTATTACAACGAATATTTTCATTTGTGTTTTGTTTACCTTTACTACTTGCCCCATTGTGTGGCAAGAACGGAGACAGGCAACGAGAGCAAGAGACAAGACGCACTTTTCCCTAAGCAAAAGGTTTCACTGTCCAAGCAACGTAGTTGACTCTTCTCGATTCTCCTGTGGCATTCTGTAATAGTTATATTTATCATACGCCACGTGGGCCCCTCTACATTAATATTTAAAAAGCCATTTTTGTTGCGGGCCGCTGCTCGCTTAGCAATTTTTTTTTGCCTTTTTCACTTTTGCATAATCTTTAATTTAAACAAATGCCCAAAGCCAAAAATAAATCCACAGATGACGCAAAAGACGAGAGCCCAACCGAAAATCTACGCCGAGCCGAGAACTGAACTAAAAATGAAACGTGCCGTGCGAGCAAATCAGCTTAAAAATAATCAAAAAACCAACAATATATATATATATATATATATAGAGAGCGGGAATGAAAAAAAAATGTTGGCTGAAACATATATAAAATAAAGTAAAATGCCGGAAATAATAGCTGAGCAATGCAGGAGACCAAACAAGAGCTGTCATAGATAAAAATAGAGTTTGCTATGATTTCCAATGCTCTGCAGCAAGAGTAGCTCAGAAATCGAGCGGAGTTTGGTTTATGGAAACATAAATGTTTGTAATTAAAGAAAAACGTATATAAGCTTTAAACAAATACTAAAGTTAAGCTGAAGAGGCGTAAATTTAAGCCTGAGCGCATTTTGTAATCTGTCTAAAGCAAAAAAAAAAAAACTGCTAAAAATATTAATAGAAATATTTAAAAATTAAAAATAAATATAAAAAATATATTAAAATAAAATTCAAATATATTTAATAATAATTGTAATAATAAAAATATATTTAATTTTAGTTAAGCAAAATTAAGTTTGCAGAGGATTAAAAATGCTTAAGAAATGCTTAAATGATTTTGACAATTTCAACTTGGATTTGATTTCCAATACTTAACAGCAAGAGCAAGCTCAGAAATTCAGTGGAATTTGGTGAATGGAAATATATATATATTAAAAATGTTATGTAAAAATATATGAGTTAATTAAACATTTAGACTAAGCTAAAGAGCTGTAGAGATAAGCCAGAAATTATTTTGCTAATTATGCAAAGTGAAAAAAATAGACAGAAATATTTAAATAAATGTTTAAAATTTTTTGAAAAATTATAAATAGAATATTACAATAAAACTAGAGTATTGTGCAAAATACTTATCATATTAAAAATAGATTTTATATTTTTATAGAAAATCAAATTAAGTTCACGTAGAATTGGAAATGCTTAGGAAATGATTAAATAAATTTTAACTACTTCAACTTTGATTTTTTCCAAACACTTTCGTTGCCATGGCCACAATTGTAGTGTATTTAGTAGTCGTCTATAATTTATATAGAGTGCTTTCCTCTTTTATTTCTGCCCTATTTGGCCATTGGAGTTTTATAAATGCCAGCAAAGCCGTTGCGACTTGGACATAGATGCCATGCCAGGTTGGCAAACAAGCGGCCACGACTTTGTAAACGGATTTTTGTTGCTGCTGCAGTGTGGCATGCCACTGCAGACGCTATAACTGTATATGTGTGTGTGTGTGGGTGAAGTGGCTGCTGCTGCTGCGACACTCAAGGACATATCTGAAATACGCGTGACCAGGATATTTGTGGCACGCGCTCAAAATGTCAGCTAGACTCAAGCGGAATGCTTGCTTTAAGACGATAATAATTTCGGCTCCATTGCAATTAAGCTTTAAGTTACAGACGCAGACTGAGATAGAGAGAGAGTGGGATAGAGAGAGCGTGAGTAAATTAAGTACGTCAATATAGGCGCCTTGGTAACAGCTCTTGACCTAGACTAAAGCCAAGCCCAAGCTGTAGCTGTGCTGGGCCTGCGGCAAAATTGTTTTTGGTTTTTGCTCAGCTGCGGCTTTTGACTTTAGGCGTAACCTTATGCCATGTGCCTGGCGGAGTTCTCTTTTTATTTACATCATATTTTTGCTTGCTTTCTTTTTTTTTTAGAAATTTATTTATCAACGCTTTTTGTATTTCCGCCGCTGCTGCTGCTGCTGTTTGTTCCGCGGGCCGTTTGTTTTTGTTAAATTTCATATACTTCCTCATTTTTAATTTATGACAATGGCCTGGCTATTGTTGTCGGTCGGCCACGCCCACATCGCGCGCACAGTGTTATTGTAACTGATGCTCTTATAAATGGCCGCAGCCAGTGCTGCCCGCGCCGGCCCCGGCACCGTGGACCCTCCGACAACAACAATTCGTTTGGCGCTTTTATCGCAGCGGTGCGACAGACAGCTCCGGTCAGAGGCGGTTTTTGGCGTAGCTTGGGCTGGCAGGGGTAGGGGGCGTGGTTCGCTTAGGTCACTGTGCCTGCCTGCACGGAACGTGTACACTTTGTATATCCTGTGGCCGCCATTGTCCTTGACTGTTTCATTATGACAGCTGTGCGCTGCTGGCGCTGTCTGTGTACCAGTTCCCGTTCCCGTTCCTGTTCCCCTTCCCGTTCCCCTTCCCCTTGCCATTTCCCTTGCCATTCCAGTGCCCGCTCCTCATGCCATTTTCGTTGATTTTGGTTTTGTTTAGTGGCGCATTTATGCTATTTAAGTGTCATGTTTTCCCTCCGCCTCGCTCACTCCATCTGCCGCTCACTTATTGTTGCTCTGCGGTGACTAAAACAAAAGCCAAGTGTTGGCATTATTATTATTATTATCAACGCGCTTCCTTTTCCGCAGCCAGCGAACAAAAGCAACGCGACAAGATAAAATGCTGCCATTCATGCTCTTGAGTGATTTTAACTGAATTTCATTGGATTATTTTCCTGCATTCCCTATCTTGCTCTACGTCTCCCTTTATCTCTGTATATATATATTTGTACATCTCTTGGCTTCATGCACAAACTTTAATTCCCTTTGTTCTGGGCTAAAGGATATGCCTGGAATGGGGCCAATCGATTGAGTGCCTGAAAGCTGATGTCAATCAATCCACACAATTGACAGTAATTAAGTTGCTTTGTCAGTACAGTACATTACAGTACTTATTGCATTTGTTGAACAATAATCTCTCGTTGGATGCCAGGCAAATACAATCTAAGATTTGTATGCACAGCTTAACTCAATCGAATCTCAATTGTCTTTTAGATCAAGTTAAAACTTTTAACTAGTTTTATAAGATATGCGAGTATGCAAATGTGTTAATATGTTCTTTTCAATTTGAGCTGAAGTATATTCAAGAAATATCTTGGTTATCAAAAGAGATAACTGAATTTGTATTGAATACATTTTATTGATTGGTTTTATTCAAGTTTTTTTTATTTTTATTTAAATTGTCAAAGTTTCTAAGGAGAAAATGTATATATTTGATATTTATTTATTTATTTCAATTATAAATCAAATAATCAAAAGCTCTTAGAGGTATTATTTGCTACAATGAGAACTCATTCCAAGCAGTAATTAAGCGCCTAATGTTTATAGCAGCCAAAGTAGGCGTGATTGAGCCCATGCAGCAGTCAGATTCTTTGAGCTGAGTCAACTTCCAAGTCGAACTACCTCATTCGTATGTCTGTTAAACCTTTTTGCTTGCCACTCTATTTATCTATGATTATGTATAAACTCTTCGATCTCTTAATCTAAAATATTTTTAGAGCTGTAGTTATATATTCTCTTCCATAAGGCAATTTTATTTTAAATAATAAAAAACACAAATATTTGAAATTTAAATTTTACTAGTCACAGCTAATTATGCTAATAAAATTCTTTAAAACTAAAATCCAATATTTAGACTTCACATAAACCTACTCTAGAGACTTCGATAACTTGCCTTGGTGGGGATATTTCTGAGTCGCGCATTCCCAACTTGCACGCTCTTTATTTCATTCTGAGCTCTAAAATTCTCTCGCTAATTGGTAACTAAACTGCCAATTGCTAGCAGCAAATTCAACAAAAATCATCACAAATAGTTGTCAATATAAATCACTCGACTCGCTGCATCAGATATGTACAATTAGCGAATTGATTATGAATGAGTAATGAAAAGCGACAGCTTAATCAATTACTTTGCTTAAATCGCATAAGCCAGCAGATTTGAGCCATGCTCAGCAATAAGTCTGAATTATGTATTTATTTAATTGAAAATGAATTCTCATCGGCTGCACTGCTGACGCGGCGCAATATACGCTGATATATGGCGCATCTTGGGCAATATATTTGCACATTTGGTGCGTTATTAAAAGTCGCATCAATGCAGATTTATGTTTACGATATTGCGGCAGCTCCTCGAGACGTGAGCGCGCAGCTCCTTCGATTGCCCATATAAATATGCAATTATTTTGCATTTGCCAGCAGCAGCTCGTGCTTTTATTTGCTTGGCGGTCATACGCCATGTTGGCCCTGTTTATGACACTCGCGACTTTTGGGCGACAGCAAAGAGCAAATTGACTTTTACACACACACACATGAAGATGCCTCGTGTGGCATTGACATGTGGCATTGGGGTCGCGGGTGCAACCGCATTTATTTGCTGACATATTTATATTTATGCGCATAATTTGCATTTGACATATATTTATATATAAATCTACTTTTTTTATGCTCTCGCCCGCACAGCGCGCATAAATATATATCAAATTGCTGTGCATAGAGACATATGTGCAAAGCCCCAAAGTATGCAGCTTAGCATAATAAAACACATGAAATTGATTTAGACAAATGCATTTGCTTTCTCTATGAATACGAAGAGGAAATCTGAAGCGCAATGCATTGCGACAATTCTGATCGAAAGAGTTCTTTAAAATGTCTGTTACAGTTATATTTTTCTAATTTATTCGTGTTTTCAGTGGGTTTTTATAACTCTTAAATAGTGCAATAAATGAAGTGACATTAAACGAATTTTTATAT
The DNA here is from genome assembly GCA_035045825.1 of Drosophila eohydei. Taxonomy (NCBI): domain Eukaryota; kingdom Metazoa; phylum Arthropoda; class Insecta; order Diptera; family Drosophilidae; genus Drosophila; species Drosophila eohydei. Next base: position 4,619,314 of record JAWNOT010000100.1, read on the forward strand.
AGTTTTATATGCGAAAAAATAACGATTTGAATGTAAAAATATTAATATTATTACTATTATTACTTATAAGTAATCAATCTCTATAATATATCTGTATGCACATAGAAGGTGGACAGTGGCAAGCATCATTTTGTTGACAATCAAGGATTTGGCTATAGCCTTTCTATGCGCTTCTCACAGAATGTTATAGCACAAGTGAACATGGAAAATATTTATACTTTTTTTGTTGTTTTGACTTTTTCCTTTATTCTTACCATCACTGATTTAATATTTCATTATATCTTGTCTCTCTCTCTCTTTTTCTCTCTTGCGCTCTCTCTCTCTTTGTTTCCTTAACTTAGTCTTATATTCATTTTCCTTTTCTATCCGGCTCTCTCCTCTCTTCTCTGTATTTTTCCCTCTGCATTTCTATTTCTCTATGTCCGTTTCTCTTTTCTGCTTCTCTCTCTCTCTCTCTCTCTCTCTCTCTCTTTCTGTCTCTCTCTCTCTCTGTCTTCCTCTCTCTATCTTTCTCTCTCTCTCTCTCTCTCTCTCAAATTATCTATTTTCCTGTCTGTTTATCCCTTTGTGTTTGAGTTTTTCTTTCTCTTCTTTTCTATCTCAATCTTTTTTCCACCTCTCTCATTCTCTCCATCTCCTTGTCTTTTTTAGTCTATTTGTATGTTCGCTTCTGTTTGCTTCTCTGTC